>JAMXKT010000090.1:600000-900043 GCA_024211575.1 Phytophthora melonis | reverse complement strand
AAACCTAAACCCTAAAACCTAAACCCTAAACCATAAACCCTAAACCCTAAACCCTAAACCCTAAACCCTAAACCCTAAACCCTAAACCCTAAACCCTAAACCCTAAACCCTAAACCCTAAACCCTAAACCCTAAACCCTAAACCCTAAACCCTAAACCCTAAACCCTAAACCCTAAACCCTAAACCCTAAACCCTAAACCCTAAACCCTAAACCCTAAACCCTAAACCCTAAACCCTAAACCCTACATAAATCATACATAAACCCTAATCTACTCACATACTTTCCCACCCTCTAATTTTACCACTCTCATACTTTTCTACTCATAAATTTTAACCACAAACCCTAATCTACCCACATATTTTCACTCTCACAAATTTTACCACTCTAATACTTTCCTACTCACTAATTTTCCATCAAACCCTAATTTACCCTCATACTTTTCCATTCACTAATTTTACCACTATAATACTTTCCCTCTCACAAAATTTTCCCTTATACCCTTATCTATTTACATATTTTCACACTCACAAAACTTACTACTCCAATACTTTCCCACCCACAAAATTTTACATTTTACTCACATTTTTTCGTTTATCTCCCTATTTTTATGCTACTATTGCATTCTTTACCAACAAAATCTTTTCTACAATCTCTTACCTCACATATTCTTACTTTTTTTTTAACTGTTAACACTCTTATCTAATTTCCTTTCTTCTTTTCTTCCTTTAAAACTTACAAAACACGTATCATAAACATTACACTCATTCATTCATTTTCCTTAATATATTCCCTAAATTTGTTCTTCTTCTCATTATTTTACTTCACACCCCTAACTTCTGTTTTATCTATTTTAATATGCTTTCCATACGTTTTCACCCTCTGTTCACGCGTGTATTACTCTACATTCACTTTAACTCACCCCACCAATGTACATATCTTTCAACTCCTTTAAACAACCGTCACACTTTACATCATACTACTATCTATCATTTCCGATGCGTCCTACCCTATATACCACGCCAAACCACTCGTAAACTACACAAAATCCACTCAAAATCGCCCCAAACTGCTCCATACACGATGTTTCGCTTGCAAACGCTGTTGCCCCTAACTTACACTTACAAAATGTATACTACCACACTTGCCCCATGTACTACTATGTACACCACTACTTTTTAAACGGCCATACCCATGCACCACTCGTCACGCGCTCAAAAACCTCAAAAACGGCAAAAACGTGAAAAATCGCGCGCTTTCGCCCGAATTTCAACTTTGTATGCACAAATCCTGTACTCTGGCCTTTGCCTCATCTATCCCCACCTACTATCCATCTTTTCCGATGCGTCCCACCATACATATTACGTCAAACCACTCGTGCACTATCCAAAATCCACTCAAAATCGTCCAAAACTGCTCCAAACCCGATATTTCCCTTGCTAACCCTGTTGCCCCCAACTTACATATACAAAATGTATACTACCACACTTGCCCCATGTACTACTATATACACCACTACTTTTTAAACGGCCATACCCATGCACCACTCGTCTCGCGCTCAAAAACCTCAAAAACGACAAAAACGTGAAAAATCGCGCACTTTCGCGCGAATTTCGACTATGTATGCACAAATCCTGTACTCTGACCTTTGCATCATCTATCCCCACCTACTACCCATCTTTTCCGATGCGTCCCACCATACATATTACGTCAAACCACTCGTGCACTGCCCAAAATCCACTCAAAATCGCCCAAAACTGCTCCAAACCCGATATTTCCCTTGCTAACCCTGTTGCCCCCAACTTACACTTACAAAATGTATACTACCACACTTGCCCCATGTACTACTATGTACACCACTACTTATATTCATTTCTTCTCTAATTTTATATTGATAAACTTGCGGCCCCCAACGAATAACGTTTGTACGGATGGATCACACAGAATTCTATTTATGATTCACTGACTCGTCTCTGACACATGGGAGTGGTACCATCGGATTCCCCGTATACGAAAACCTATATGTCCAGGTTTTCATGTCGTGGTACCCAATATTGGCTGCGTTGCTATTTTGGGCTCTCTGGCCCGTCTCTGGCACATGGGAGTGGTACCATCGTATTCCCCGTATACGAAAACCTATATGTCCAGGTTTTCATGTCGTGGTACCCAATATTGGCTGCGTTGCTATTTTGGGCTCTCTGGCCCGTCTCTGGCACATGGGAGTGGTACCATCGTATTCCCCGTATACGAAAACCTATATGTCCAGGTTTTCATGTCGTGGTACCCAATATTGGCTGCGTTGCTATTTTGGGCTCTCTGGCCCGTCTCTGGCACATGGGAGTGGTACCATCGTATTCCCCGTATACGAAAACCTATATGTCCAGGTTTTCATGTCGTGGTACCCAATATTGGCTGCGTTGCTATTTTGGGCTCTCTGGCCCGTCTCTGGCACATGGGAGTGGTACCATCGTATTCCCCGTATACGAAAACCTATATGTCCAGGTTTTCATGTCGTGGTACCCAATATTGGCTGCGTTGCTATTTTGGGCTCTCTGGCCCGTCTCTGGCACATGGGAGTGGTACCATCGGATTCCCCGTATACGAAAACCTATATGTCCAGGTTTTCATGTCGTGGTACCCAATATTGGCTGCGTTGCTATTTTGGGCTCTCTGGCCCGTCTCTGGCACATGGGAGTGGTACCATCGTATTCCCCGTATACGAAAACCTATATGTCCAGGTTTTCATGTCGTGGTACCCAATATTGGCTGCGTTGCTATTTTGGGCTCTCTGGCCCGTCTCTGGCACATGGGAGTGGTACCATCGTATTCCCCGTATACAAAAACCTATATGTCTTTATTTTCATGTACTGACACACAATTTTCGCTCCGAACTGTAGCCATCCAATTTCAGCCAATGAGAAGCAGTTTCACCCGCAGGGTTTATCACGACTATGCACCATACCCTAATTGGGTAGGTCGGAGGGGGGGGGGTCGGCCGCTACTTTTCAATTTTTTTTCTAAGTCTTTTCACTTGACGTTTGTATGGGCCCCCTCCCGATACAAGCTCTGTTTAAGCCAAAAACGACACTCTCCATACAAATTCCTATACAAAAAGGCACGTCTTGCCAGCCAAGACCCCGCAGGCACGTCTGGTACACTTTTCTAATAAAATCCGAGCCAAAAGGCACGTCTTCGACATTTCCGGACGAGTGTCGCTTTTCCTATTATAAATCCGATACAGACGTGCCGGTTTGGGAACCCTAAACCCTAAACCCTAAACTCTACATAAATTTTACATAAACCCTAATCTACTCACATACTTTCCCACCCTCTAATTTTACCACTCTCATACTTTTCTACTCATAAATTTGAACCACAAACCCTAATCTACCCACATATTTTCACTCTTACAAATTTTACCACTCTAATACTTTCCTACTCACTCATTTTCTATCAAACCCTAGTTTACCCTCATACTTTTCCATTCACTAATTTTACCACTCTAATACTTTCCCTCCCACAAAATTTTCCCTTATACCCTAACCTATTCACATATTTTCACACTCACAAAATTTACTACTCCAATACTTTCCCACCCACAAAATTTTTCATTTTACTCACATTTTTTCGTTTATCTCCCTATTTTTATGCTACTATTGCATTCTTTACCAACAAAATTTTTTCTACAATCTCTTACCTCACATTTTCTAACTTTTTTTTTACTGTCTACACTCTCATCTAATTTCCTTTCTTCTTTTCTTCCTTTAAAACTTACAAAACACGTATCATAAACATTACACTCATTCAGTCATTTTCCTTAATATATTCCCTAAATCTGTTCTTCTTCTCATTATTTTACTTCACACCCCTAACTTCTGTTTTATCTATTTTAATATGCTTTCCATACGTTTTCACCCTCTGTTCACGCGTGTATTACTCTACATTCACTTTAACTCACCCCACCAATGTACATATCTTTCAACTCCTTTAAACAACCGTCCCACTTTACATCATACTACTATCTATCATTTCCGATGCGTCCTACCCTATATACCACGCCAAACCACTTGTAAACTACACAAAATCCACTCAAAATCGCCCCAAACTGCTCCATACACGATGTTTCGCTTGCAAACGCTGTTGCCCCTAACTTACACTTACAAAATGTATACTACCACACTTGCCCCATGTACTACTATGTACACCACTACTTCTCACCACCTTCTCCACCCCCACCCTTCAATCTTTCAATCCACCCCATAACATATCTACCTATCAGCCACATTCATCCTACGCCCCATAAGCACACCCGCTCTTTTACAAACTCCATACTTTCTCCCACATCTCCCACAATCTTCAATCACCACTTCCCTCATTTCACTTTACAGCTTACTTCTCACCACCTTCTTCACTATCTTCAACCTCATTATTCCACTCCTAATCATGTATACCTACCTCTACTCTTCGCCACTTATTTCTTTTAAAAATTAAACTTTTTTCACCTAAACCCTCCTTACGCCTCAGTTCTACAGTTTGCTTTTCTCTACACCTGTTTTTTTCTCCAACAGCCCAGTCAGCTTCGGCAGGCTGCAAAGTGGCTACCTCCATTTTGGGGGAGACTTAACGAAGTCACTATTTGGTGTTAGGGGGCAAATGAGACCGCTAACAATATCTACGCATCGCGGGGAATCGATTGGGATGGGCAGCACGACATCTACCCTCGAATCCATTTCTCCCCGTCTATGTAAAGATGGTGTAGGTTTACAGAGCAAAAGGGCGGCTTCGGGAGACTTCAAGGGGCAACGCACCGATATACATGCTTCTATGATGCACACAGAAGGTACACACCGCCCTACCATATGTTTCTTTGTGCAATCCCTGGCGCCAATGTCGCGTAGCTTGCACCGTACACCGTATATGATGCTTTATAGAGCTTGCAGTACCGTTAATTTCTGCCGCGCTTTTTTCTGTGCCTATCATTTGAAATAAGTATAGACTCATTTGCACGGCTCATTGGTCATATTTTAAGGTTATGTACTCGGTGGAAGTCAGTCTGAGTTAACCTTATAGCGAAGCACACGTAGAATGAGCTATATGTTATAGTATACGAAATAAGACGCTCTGATTGGCTGGTATTAACAGCTCAAACATATGTTTAGATGGTATAAACGGGTTCGGCATGGTCGAAAACGTACCCTCCCGAAATTTCAGCTCCGCCGGCTTTATATTGGCTGCATAGTAGCATCACATCTAATTTTTATATTGCGTACTTAAGCCTTTCTCTGGCACATAAGAGTGGTACGAATGAATTCGCCATCGTTGAAAACCTAGGTCCCCCAAATTTCAGGTGGTACAGTCGCTGCGTTGCGGACTAGTTCTCGCGACTAGCAATTGCCCGGATCATATGTATAGACCTGCGTGAACGTATATGTCCGTTCATAATTGATATATAAATTCTCGCAGTTTATAAGTTATTAATAGACAAAAATCGATTGTTTTCCCTCACTTGAGTAACATGTCACTAAAGTGGGGTACCCAATATTGCATGACAGGTGCCCAAAATAATTTATTTTGGGTACCAGGGCCCGGATACCTGGCAGCGGGGACCCCGGATACCCAAACTAACGCCCGCTGTGGGACCCCCAGGACCCCCGGATACACGTGTATCCGCCCTGTAATATATATAGGCTGACTTTGGAGCGGCATACTGAAGTCAATATTTGGTCGTTAAAACTATCTACGGATTGTGTAGAATCGATTGGGATTGGCGCGGCGATGTAACGGGGTTACACGCACAAGTGGCTACAGCCGCTTGTAACTCTAACAGACACGATGTTTGTTAAAGGTTCAAACACTTCCTCGGTCTTGATGTACGTTACATCAAGTGCTACATTCATTTACGATCACCACGACGGGTGGTCCATAGACATTTAGGATTCCTATTGGTTGAAAGCAGCATATTTTAACCAATGAGCGACATGCATAGCAAAGGAATTCTGCCAACCAGCCGTTGGCAGATTCCCAACTTAGAATATTACATTTAGAGGAAGTCAGAAACATAAAACAAAAAATAACAGTTCTCATTTTAACCCAAAAACATTATTTGGATCGTTTATTTAGATTAATCTATACTCGGAGGCCCGAGTATAATTAACTCTAGTTTAAACTAAGCTACGCTTCCTCATACACGAGCGCACACGTGTAAGCTGTTGTAGTGAGCCAAGGTAGGCCTACTACACCTGGTAGCACTTTGTAGTCCGTCCAACGACCGACTAAGTTGAGTTCGTACGTCACCGCACGAACACGGAGCCGAGAACCTTCCATGGATACCGAAGTGTCTATGGAAAGCTCCACGACGCCTGCAACCCATGTTGCACGCGCTGACTGTCCCCACCTGTCAGACCCAGAGTGGGAAGCCCTACATCGAGTGTCAACAGTCATTGGTGAGTGGGCTGTAGCTTCTATGCTGCGTACGCTATCGACGACAGAGCAACACGGTGTTGCTCTGGGCTTCATCATGAGGGAGCAGCGAGATGCTGCTGCCAATACCGCGGTGTCGTCGGGGACGACACCTCGCCCACAGTCGCTGAAGCTCAACGTGAGCAACTACGTCGGAAGAGAGGGTGAACCTCTCCTCCGTTGGCTTGTCGGACTCGACACTGCCATCGTGGCTCGACGTATTGTCGACCCGTTGTCGAAGGTCGCGTTCGCCATGTCATGTCTTGGCGGACGTGCAAGGAGCTGGGTGTGATGTCGGAAATGGCCGCGCTTGCCGAGACCTAACGGTCTTGAACTTGTGAGAGAAAGCCGTCCGAGCTCTCTGATTGGTCGCTCTCATTTACCGCGTTAGAGTGACGGATGGACGCCATTTAGTGGCAGAGCACGGTGGGCCATAATAAATCCCCACCGAGCCCTCCAAGTAGTCATAGTGGGTACAAGATTTGCCTCTCATTAGGAATTCGGATCTAGCCGAGGAGTCGTCGAGTCGTCGGATCAGCTCGAAGGCTCGGTTGATACTTGACTTTTGTATAGATGATAGGGATTAGCGATAGGGAAGGCCTCACAGCCTCTAATCACTAAATCAGAGCAGAAATTCCCCCCGAAGCCACACAAGGGTCAAGTCCGTCTACGGTAAGTCTTAGCTTAGCTGTAGAGTCTGGATACGCTCGGCCGACACGGGGTATGTCTGCCGGTGAGCATAAGGTACATTGACCGAGTGTTCATCCCTGGAAAGGCCAAGAGTGAGTAGTGGCCGAGTGTTGGAGGTATTAGAGACCTCCCTGTACGTTTGTACGCTTGTCTGGGTGTGTGGCAAGGCCCCCCAGTATATTTGACTTCCAGCCGAGACTTCGTCCCGGCGCCCCTGTCCGAGGCCTCGATTGGCCTGGTACCCTTCCTTCTGAGGGACCACAGTGGGTTACGTGCGAAAGCGCGTGTGTACATTGCATCCTAGCCGTTGCTCGTGGCTAAGGGTGCTCTTATATTTGATTTACGGGCTCTACCTACCTGACCGACGACTCGCATAAGGCACATTCCAGCCCGGTGCAAGGGATCGGATCTGGTCTTCAGATTTTATCCCAACAATAAGCGCCGACCTTTTAGGAGGGAAGCGTGTTGTTGGTAGGGGCTCGTCCCAAAGGCCTTGGCTAGAGGGACGAGAACTCGTTAAATCGTGTTTTCCTACACGACAACTGGTGCCGCGACCCGGGACTGGTGTGACCGAACTGTGTGTTGTGGTCTGTGTAGGTATTGTCCCAAACGAGCATTGAGAGGAGAAGAAGAAGAAGAAGAGAAGAAGAAGAAGAGAAGAAGAGAAGGAGAAACAAGAAGAACAAGAACAAGATGGCGAAAGGATCCAAGTCAGCGGTGCCAGCTACGCCGGCGAAATCGGGACGAGGACCAACCGACGGCTTGTCGACGATCGCGAGTGACTTGACGTCTCGGCTGTCGACGATCTCCGAAAGGTCGGTCAGTTTCGAAGAGTCGGTAGACGAGGATTCGGACGCCAAGGATGACATGATGATGAACTACGATGACCTGGAAGAGAAGACCCCCGCACCCGTGCAGGAGTACGAAGACCAGGAGGCGGCGATGGTGTTGGCTGGACGCAGTGGGGGCTCACGCTCCCTCAGCCGAAACCTCGTCTCCGAATTTGATGAAGTGGCGCGGCCGGACTTTGCGGACGATGACTCGGAGGATGGCACCGAGGCCTTCACCTCGAAGGCTCTGGTGCAGGTTACTAAGGATCCTCAAGAATCCCGCGGAATTCGGCCGTCGATGAACAGCAGCACCCCAGCTGCGAACAAGGTGCTCGGCCGAATGCTCGAGCAGATGCTTGAGTCGAGTGAGTGGATCCGACAGTTCAGCCCGGAGATGGCACGCCAAGCGACGTGGGTCGAGTTGAAGGAAGAGTTGCAGCACCCGGTGGAGCCGACTTCAGTCACCCAAATGGCCGAAGACACGGTGGCGCTCCTCCGAGCGATGGGGTGTGAACCGATGACTCGCCCGTCCGAGGTTTCGGTCAAGAGTTGGACACCGGAGCTGGTTGGCAAGGAGCTGCACAAGTGGAAGAGGAAACTGCGTTTGAGCTTCGGGGAGACGGATCTTACGCTGGGACGCCCGCCGAGCGCCCGCCCTGCGAGAGAGCCGACCGATCCCTCGAAAGTTCCGCTGCCGCAGACTCCGAAGAAGACGACCGAGCGCTCGAGCCGACGCCAGACGACGGACGGAGTGTTCTCTGCCAAAACGGAGGGCACACCGTATTTCCAGGATTCGCATATGGTGACCCCTCGGTCGACTAGTCGAACCGAGCGCATTGCCCGCGAAACCGAAGGAACGCGACCTGGACGGAGCACCAACCGAAGCTTCCTGAGGCGTTCGAGCCGTCGTTTTACCCCGCGTGATGACTCTTCGTCGGATGACGATGGCGACGACACGCCCGACTACGACGACGGCTTTGACAGTCCCAGCGACGAGCTGGCCCGCCAGGTGCGCGAAGTGAGCGAGATGGAGCGGCTGAACTCGACCCCTCGACTGGAGATTGCGACTCACCGACCCCTCGCTCAGATCAAGAACTTCTCCGGCGCCCGCAACAAGAGTGAAAACTCTATGCAGTGGCTCCGGGCGTTTGTCTACGAGATGAAGGGGACGGACACTCCGCCCAACGAGTGGTGCATGGCTTTCGAACTGAGCCTTCGGGACGGTGCCTTGCACTGGTACCGTCAGCTCCCCAAGAAGACGAAGCGTCGGTGGAAGTTGCTCAGTGATGCTTTCATTAAGTATTACTGTACGCAGTTCAGCCAGTCTGCGAAGGCTCGCTACTATTCGGCGCGACGTGACGGTTCGGAACATCTGTGCGACTACCTAAATCGGCTGAATGGCTACGCTCGCAACGCTGGTCTTCAGTTCGAGAAGGGCGGTCGCGACGCGAAGGATCACGTGCAGCGCTTCCTCGAGACGTGCGGTGACCGAGGACTCGAGCGGCGGCTTTGCCACGTCCGAGTCTCGGACATTCATGAGCTTGAGGACATGATTAATGACATCCTCAAGTCGGAGGAGCGCGGACAGAGCAGAGACGCCTCGTCTCACCAGTCGCGTGGACGCGAGCACTCTCGCAGACGGGACGAGCGCCGGAGCGGACAAGCGCGCGACAATAACCGCCGTGAACGTTACGAACGCCGAGACCGAGACGTCGGACGCAGACACGAGGATTCGCGCTATGCTCCGCGGGTGTCGCTGGCTGAAGCGTCGCTGTCCGATTTGATGGCCGAATTGCAGGTCCGTGGGACGAAGAGTGGTCGATCTGGCCGCCCAGAGCCCCGTGAGCAGTCGCGCGACGACAGTGGTAGTGACTCCAGTGGCAGCCGATACTTCGACGACAACCGAGACTTCAGTGGCTACAGTGACTTTGACACCTCGGATGAAGAAGGAGGCCATGTCGCGGCGGCGAACGAACAGGAGAGACGTGCTGCAGCTGAAGGAACGTACGCACGGTCCGACCAGCGTCAACGCAGGGGTGGCGAACCTGGCCGAAACTTCGACCGGTCCAACCGACACATCAGCCGAGACAACCGCGATGGTCGCCCGCGTCAGTATGGACCCTGCGCAGCGTGTGGTGGTGCCGGGCACTCGGCTCACTACTGTTACCGACGCTGCAGACTGTGTCAGCAGGTCCACGACATCGGCAAGTGTGAAGCGCTCCAAGCACTCACCACGTACCTTCGGACGAAGGTCGAGAAGAAGGACCTCTCTCCCGAGCTCCAAAGCCTAGTCTTCGGTGGCAATTTAAACTAGGCAGCCCGCCAACTGAAACTGGGTTGGTCCCAATCGGGCTGCCACAGTTAGCTGCTCCCGCGATTGATGCAGACTGCGTCTACGCGTTTGTGGGAGCAAGCAAACGGCCGAACGACAAGGACAAGGAAATTGTGAAATGGATTGAAATTGAAAAGGAGAGAGGGGGAACCCTCGGTGGAGGTGATAATTGTGAAGAAAATGAAAGCGACGGAGATGGAGATGTGAACGAGGCTTGGGTCTCAAGTGCGGTGCAGAGTGGACAGCCTGGCCGAACGCCCAGTGGGGTGACTAAGTTACTCCCAGGCGAGAGGCTGGGGTGGTGGTCTGCGCAGAAGTTCGACAAGAGGGCTCGGATGAGAGCTCTGGTCAAGGGCGCGGTCAACGACTCGAGAACGAGGCTTCTGTTGGATACGGGGGCGAACGTAAGTGTGATTTCGGAGAAGTTTGCGAAGCAGTTGCGGTTGCGTGACATTCAGGGGCATGGCCGCTGCATGGAAATCCAGGGTTTCACGAAAGGAACCATGGCTACCGAGAGACGAGCCCTCGTCAAGATAACCCTCGGCTGGGCGCGTGTGTACGAGTTTGAGCTGTGGATCATGGACCATGGCGCTGGGGTGGATGTAGTCCTCGGCACGGACTTCATGATCCCCGCTGGAGTACGTTTAGACCTGTTCCACGCGACGGCGAGGTTGCCGGACGAGGTCAGCATTCCTCTCATCAAGACTCTGGGCGCGCCAGACGACCGAGGCTTCGGTCCACATGTTAATGGTGGACCATCCGAGGACTTGCCCATTCAGAGTCGTGAGTGCGTGGAGTACCGAGTGCAGCGACGCCAACCACACCCGGATACACATGAAGTGTGGGTACGCCGCACGAAGTCTCTGCTGCCGACAGTGACGAAGTTTCGGCGGGGCAAGGTCGAGTGGGTGCGGTTGACTAACGTGTCTGACCACCCAACGACGTGTCATGCACACACTCCGGTGCTCCTGTGGGTACCGATTGGCGACCTTCCACGAAACGATGGCTATGTGCGACTGACGTCAGCACGATATGAAGACTGGCAGAAGCTTGCCTTCGAAGGCAGCCGAGATGAAGTCGCGTTCGCGCGCGAGTGTGAGGCGTATTCGAAGTGGCTGGCCACGCAACCACCGGCTGTAGATCGGCCGACTTACACTCCGCCAACGGGAGTGATGGTTCGACCAGCCGAGGACTCGCCTGATCGGCGACCCCGGCTAAGCTGCGCTGAACAATGGGAACGTGAACTCGTGAAGAGGGAAGAGAGAGAGCAACTCGCTGCTGACGGCTCACCAGTGGGTGATGATCCAGCGGCGCTCCCTTCTCAACCTACGGAACTTGAACAGGTGCAAACCGAGGCCTCGGCTAGGGCGGCAGCGGGGCCAATTTCCCCAGACTGTGTTGGGGGCTCTGATAAAGCGTCCAGCCTGGCCTCGGACGACATGCTGAGTAACGACGACAATGGTTGTAATGATGATGGATCGGAGCACTCGCGCCAAAGTGAGGATTCGGCTGGAGACGACGACCCGATGACGGTACTGGAGCGCACCTACGTCTCAGTGGCAACTGCGGAAACAGCTGAGGGAGATAGCAGCGACGCGGAGGAGGTTACATCCGAGCATCGAGCGAATGACATTAACCTGGAGGATTACGCTCACGAACTAGCCTTCCTACCCGACCTGACCGAAGCCTCGGTTACAGAGTTGGACTACTCGGCTGGTAACGTGCGGCACCCGGACCTGAGTTGCAGCCGGCAAGACCGCGTGGTGAAGGTGCTCCGGAAGCACGAGAAGATTCTGATCTCCAGCGGCAATGCATTACCTCCGCCAGCCTATGGGGTGGTGTGTGATATCGATGTCCAAGGACACGCGCCCATCAAACAGAGGGCTCGGCGGATACCCCTCCGACATCTCAAGAAGCTCTACGAGCTACTCCGAGGGCTGCTGAAGGCGGGGCTGATTGCGTTCTCAAACAGCCCGTGGTCTTCACCGATCGTCATTGTGTTGAAGAAGAATGGTGTTGACATCAGATTGTGCATTGATTACAAGATGGTGAACGCCGTCACCGCAATCATGGAGTATGCGATGCCTCTGGTCGACGACTTGCTCACCGATCTGGAGAAGTATCTGTGGTACTGCTCGCTTGACGCTGCGAGTGGATTCTGGGCTATTATGATGACACAGAGGGCTCGTCAGATCTCTGCGTTCGTGTGCGCGTTGGGCCACTTTGAGTGGCTTCGAATGCCCTTTGGGCTCAAGAATGCACCCATGATCTATCAGAGGATGCTTGACAACGCTCTGTGGGGTTTTGTGCAACCGAAGGGTGGATGGAGACACTATGCGTCGCTGATGGAAGAAGCTGAATCGCGTGATCAGGAAGTAAATCAAAGACAGACCGAGCCGTCGGCCCAACCGACGCCTCGTACTGAGTCTTCGCCGACCAAGTTCGAGGCTGGAAACAGTTCTGGTGGTCCCGGAAATGCGGTGTCTGAACTGATCAACAGCCCTGTCGCCGATATGTTCGCCCATGGAGAGCCTGACGCATCCTCGCTAGTACCCGTATTCGAACGACGGTCTTTCGTCGACGATATCTGTTTCGGAGGCGAGTCGTTCGATGACTGCGTGGCCACACTGGACCGGCTCTTGGCGCGGTTCGAAGAGTGCCGTATCAGCGTGAGTTTCACCAAGAGCATCTTCGTGCAACCCAAGGTGGACTTCCTGTCCCACGTGGTGACGCGGACTGGTATCCAAGCAGACCCGAAGAAACTGAAGGCTCTGACCGAGCTCTCGTTTCCGCGGTCCAAGAAGGGAGTGCAAGCGTTCCTCGGATCGCTGAACTATTACAGCCGTTTCATCCAGGACTTTGCAGTGTATGGTGCCGCGCTCTATCAGCTCAAAGACGAAGACTTCGGAGACGGGGGTGACCTCTCTGCAGCCAGACGAAGCTTCGCCGCGGTACAACAGAAGGTTGCTGACGCACCGATCCTTCGACACTTCGATCGCGACAGAGATGTTCATGTGATGCTTTTCGCAAATGAGTGGGCGCTGAGCACAACGCTCATGCAGGAACACGACGGCACGATGCATCCCGTCCGATTTTGCGGCCGAGTCCTCAAGGACGCCGAGATGAACTATCACCCAGCGGAGAAGGAGGTCCTGGCCCTGCTACAGTTGTTGAAGGTGTGTTACACACCGCTTGCAGGTCGGACCATCCACGTCTATACGCGGTTTTCGACGCTCGATTGGGTTCACAGGTCGAAGTCTCTGTTCGGACGCGCAACCCAGTTTGCGGTGCTGCTGTCTCCGTGGCACTTGGTGGTCACGCGCGTAAAGGAGAAGGATTGTGCCTTCGCCCAACTCCTCCAGTCGTCGATCACAAGTTTCGTCGACCTTGAGGACTCGTTGGCACCTGTAACCCCACCGACACGTGGCTCACCGAGTGTTCGGATGGACCCTCATTTGCTGTATGCTCGACTACCCCGTGATTACTGTGGCTATGTGCTCTCCTTCGACGGTTCTGCCAAGACTGAGAAGCACGGAGGTTATGGAAGTTGCGCTTGGATTCTGTGGAAACTACCGGAATGGACGATAGTGATCGCTGCGAGTGCTTATCTCGAGGCTACGACTGTGAACCTGGCCGAGTACTCGGGCATGAACAATGGTTTGACCGCAGCCTTAGAAACTGGGGCTGACGAGTTGGTGATTGTCGGAGACTCGAGACTCGCAATCCAGCAATCCCTAGGGGTGATCGCATGTCGTAAGGAAACACTGATGGCGCAACTCAATCGACACAAGGAACTGAGATCGAGGTTTCGGTCGGTGAAGTACCTGCATGTTATCCGCGAATTCAACGCCGCAGCAGATTCGTTGGCGAGCGAGACGTTGGAGAAGAAGGTATCGGTGACTGTGGACGACAAGACTCGGACTGAAGAGCTAGTGGAGCTGAACCGCATCCACGAAGTTATCTATGAACCGTCAGCAGAGGCTTCGGCACCAACCGACGCTTCGTCAACCGAGAAGTCACAGGAGGAGACCGTGCGTGCCGTAGGCTCAATCCGGGTACTAGACGCATCGGACACCACTCGTCGCAAGAATTTTTTCGACTTCGTGCGGGAACCGCTACATGTGTCAGCAGTGACCAGACGACAGGCGAAGGAACGCGAGAGACGAGTCCGTTTTGTAGATGAAGAACAGGCGATGCCTCAAGAAGCCAGTAGTCGTAGCGCTGAGTCCGACCGAAACGACGATACCAGACTCTCGAACCAACCGACGACTGACACTACTGAACTCTCGGACCAGCCTTCACAACCGAGACCTGACGCGACGGTGGTTCATGAACCGAGCGCTGAAGACATTGATCCCGTGGTGGTGCAACGGGAACGACGCCGACGCATTGGTGCGGCGCAGGATGAAGAACTCCGGTGGGCAAATCTCAAAGCAGTACTGAATGGAGATGAGGCGAAACTTGGTTACAAAGCCGCGCGGGAAGCTTGGAAGATGTCTGACAAGTTCGTGCTGAGTGAGGATGGACTTTTGTATTTTCTCGGTTCGAACCGTCGGTTCGGTCGTGATCGGTCCGAAGAGTCGACACTACGTTTGGTGATCCCGACGACAATGGTCCAGGAAGTGCTGCAAAGCTGCCATGACTCGCTGGAGGGAGGACACCAAGGTATCGTCCGGACCTACCATCGCGTGAAGGCCGACTACTACTGGATTGGACTGTTCGCCGATGTGGAGCGGCATGTACGCTCGTGCCCAGATTGCAGCTCGAGTAAGAGCCGCCCGCAACTTCGAGGATACTCACCTGGGAACATCTTAGCCGAAAGACCGCTGCAGATTGTCTCGATGGACTTCGTCATCCCGTTGCCGAAGACTCGGCGGGGGAATACGGCGTTACTGCTGTTCCAGTGCGCTTTCACAGGGTTTGTAATGGGAAAGGCTATGGCCGACACTTCGGCCCTGTGTGTAGCGCAAGCCTTCGAAGAGTGCGTCTACCGACGGTTCGGTGCCCCTACCCTCATTCGGCACGACAGAGACCCTCGCTTCATGGGCGAAGTCTTCCAAGCGTTCGCGGAAATGATGCAATCGAGGTCTCGGGCCACTCTGAGCTATCGGCCACAAGCCAACGGTCAACAGGAGCGCTCCGTTAAGACTGTGATACAGTCCGTCCGAGTGTACGCCGAAGATCCTCTGCAGCAGGACTGGGATGAGATTGTGGAAAAACTGATCTTCGCGATCAACAACTCGCAGGACGCCACGCGCAAGGACACACCGTTCTACCTTGTACACGGCTGGGATGCGCGGACAACGCTTCGGGCGATGTCGTCGTCACTGAGACGAAGCCACGTTCGGCAAACCGACGCCTTGGCTTGAGACGAGAGATCAATCGACAGCAGGAGATCGCACTAGAGATGGCCAAGGAGTACCAAGCGACCGAAAAAGCCAAGCGGGCCGAGAAGCACAACGAGACTCTAAGTCGGCGCGAACGAGAGACTAAGCCGACGTCTGACCGAACCGAACCTTCAGGCGAGGGCTCGGGGGCGACAAGCTCAACCGACGGTTCGTCAGCTGAGGCCTCGAAGTCGCTCTTCAAGCCGGGGACCGTGTCTGGCTCTACATGGAGCGTGTGAAACCGGGGCTGACGAAGAAGCTGGCACACCGCTGGCATGGCCCCTTCCGGGTCAAGAGGAAAGTGGACGAATACGCGTACGAGCTAGCCTTGCCGGATCGAAGCGGTTACAGGTTTTATCCTGTGGTTCATGTTTCGCGGTTGAAAGCGGTGAATGAGTTTGGCGATCGACCGAGGACTCGACTTACGGCTGACATCACGGATGAGACGAGACTTGATTTCGATGAAGAGCTGCTACCCGAAGACTGCTTCGAACCCGACCATCTTGCGGGTGAGTATGAGGTTGAGGCGATCTTGGATGACCGAACGCCACTCTCGACGAGCACTGAGCGAGCTGTCAAAGAGTTCAAAGTAAAGTGGGTCGGCTACGATGAGCCTACATGGGAACCCGCGTCCAACTTATCGTGTGGTGGACTGCTGTACGAGTACTTGCGCGCAAAGCGCAGCGACAGCCGGTTGCAGATGGTCCAAGTCGCAGACGAGGACTAGACGCGACTGGTGCAATGATGAACTGCCGGCGGGGCGATGCAGCCCGCCTCAGCAGATGAAAAAAACTACTGCACCAACGTTACTGCATGTTTGCATGTTGCACGTATTTTCGAGTGGATTTATCAAGTTGCTCAAGTAGAGAGATGGAGATTTCGAGTGGAAGTGATTGAATTGGAGATTAATTAGGCCTGCACACTGGTGTTACGCTAGACTACGACGAGAGACTATAACCAGCCTGGGCAGCGAAGAAAAGAAGCGAAAATGACGACCCCACTGCAAGAAGGTCACAGCTGTGAAGCCGACGCAGCGCGAGCCAGGACTCGGAGTGAATCCGAACCGGCGGAGGGAATCGGGGAGTCGGACTGAGCCGTCGCTTCCTCAACCGAGTCTTCCTCGTGGTTGTCCTCGTCAGCGGAGCCTGCGACGTCATCTTCCCCAGAAGTAGCAGAAGGAGTCACGACGCTATCCGACCCGAGGATATCCGTGCCAACCGAGCACTCAGCGGGCTGCACCGTTCCAGGCGCGACTTCAGATCCTGGAGGAGCAGTCGGAACCGAACCTCCATCAGGACTTCCAGCCAGAGTCCGAGGGCCATAGTAATTGGTGTACTCCCGCACCCATTGAGCCGAGACCTTGCTCCGGTCAAGTGACGGGTCAACCACAATTGCGGACGCCACTTGCTGGAGGGTGAAACCACGGGGAATGAACAACATTGCCCCCGGGTTGCACGGCGCGAACTTGGTGTTGTATGGGTGCAGACTGGGCACGGCGATCCAGCAGTTGCGCCAGGGCTCGTGCCCATCGATCTCGATCAGAGCATCCACCCAGTTAGCGGAAGAAGGGAGCCAGGAGAGGGTCTCGAGCGAGTAGTGGAGGACCGAGGGCTCGAACAGAACCTCCGGAGTATAGCCGAACTTTCCATCAGCGTCAGGAAGCAATTGGGCCCACCAGCGCTTGATTTGGATCCGGAGGCGATCCGACCGAGCGTTGCGCTCAGCCGAGTACTTGAGCCACGCAGCCTTGACTGCCTTGAATTCATCCGAGTCCTCCCCAAGCCGACGACTGAGGTTATCGAGCCATCGCTCGACCGCAGCAGGAGAAACCCAGTGAGCCCGCTCGAACAGCGCAAACGACAAGTCGTGGCTCTCCGTGGTGCCGACAGCTCGGCAACAGAATTGGCGCCAGAGCTTGGTGAGCAACGCGACGCCGGTTGCGCGGATCGAGATCGGAGTGTCTGGCATGAAGTCGGAGACGTCGAACAAGCAAGGCTCGGCTGGGAGGCTTTGGACGAATTGCCAGAAGGGATGGGACGGGTCCGTCCAGTCGCGGAAGGCTTCAATCCCTTCGACCGAACAGTCGACCTGAGCAGACGCCGGGACTGGAGGCGCGGTCCGTACTTCCAGAATCTCCCGCCAGCACTCTTCGGCCCCAGGACCCGCAAACGGGGGCGACAAGAGCGAACTGTCGTAATGCCCGCGGCGAGGGGTCGGATCCCGACGAGCAGGTGCCGAGGCCTGACGAGACGAAGCCTCAGTGCGTCGCACTTGAGATTTCGTCTGGCGGGCGGGAACGAGACCAGTCTTCGGCTGTGCGGGTCCAGCCCTCGGACGACGAGTCGGTGTGGCTGGAGCAGCTGATGGCGATTGCACCATAGTGCGCTGGCGCAGTTGCATCTTGGCCGCCTTGGCCGACACCTTCTTGGGGGTGCGACCCAGCCCGCCACGTGACGACGCCGGAGTCGGGACGTCTTGATCAGAGTCCTGAGGGTCCTGAGTCAGATCCACCTCCACAGGGCGACGAACCGATGGCTCCTCAAGACCCAGGACCACATCGTCAGGGGCGTTCTCGCTTTCCACCGCCACCTTGGACTGGAGAGAGGCCATGGTGGAAGCCGAACGCATTGGCCGTCCGTCCTTGCGGGGCTGGATGACGACCGATGCTTCGTAAGGAGAGCCGAAGTTCGGCACCGGCGGACTAGCCGCACCCGTCTCCTCATCGTCGCCGTCAGCGGGCAGCACCGAGGGACTCAGAGAGTCAGCGGGCGACCCGGGCATGGACGATGTGGATGCATCCGACGAATGTGGGGACGGAGGGGCTGCTGGGAGGCGAGAAATCGATGCCTCAACCACATCCGCTAGTACGTCAACCGCTTGGCCCGATGCGTCCGCTTGGCTGGACGACGACGCAGGAACAACAGGTGGATGTTGAGGCTGGGCTCTGGGGATGTCCGGTGAGGATCGGTCCGGAGACACTGTACTCTTCACCGGGAGGTTCGAACGTCGACCCAACCGAGACCTTGATTTCCGCAAGGACGACCTCTTGGGAGCAACTGACGACGCCGCGCCGGTGAATAGAGGAGTGGCCGACGTCTTCCGACGCTTCGAGGACGGGATAATAGGTCCCGAGTCATCCGAGTCCTCAGAGCCGGGGCTGCCGAGCTCTTCGCCGGGATCAAAGTCGCGACTGGTTTGGTCCTGAGCCTTAGCCTTCGGACCCTGAGAAGTACCAGCAGGAGCCGAGCCATCGCGCGGTCGCTTTTCAAGCGGAGACGTCGCAGCAGAGAGCTCGAACTCCATAGCAGCGAAGTCTCGGAGGAACTCTTGGAGGACCGGAGGCAGCAGCGAGTCGTCGCCCAAATCCAAATTCGCCACGACGAAACGTTGCTCGTTCAACTACTGGAGGTACGCATGGAACTTCTTCAAGGTGTCCGAGTAGCGGGACAACCCGTCACGATAGCTTTGCCGGTCCTTCTTGATGACGGAATGAAGACTCGCCAACGACGCGTCTCGTCTCGAGATCTGCCCCTTCAGGTGGTCGATAATCTCGACACTCTGGGCGAGGGCTCGGTTGGCGACGGCGAGCTGTCGGCTGATTGAGTCTCGCTCGTCCCTAAGTGCCTTGGCGGCGAGAGTCAACTCCTCCCGCTCGGCCGAAGCTTGCGCGCACAGCTGCTCGGTGCGGAGGCGGATGTCGTTCTCGTCATGGAGCCGGCGCTCGCTGAGAGCTGCCGCTTCTTCGAGCCTGCGGATCTCCTGACGGAGGGCGTCCATCTCTTCATCCCAACCGAGCGGGCGTGGCGGAACGTCGGGAGACACCGCTTGAACAACGTCCGCGAGGCTTCGAGCGTTGGCCAGGTCTTGGTCGAGGTCGCAATCGACCCGAAGAGGTGGGAAGCGGACGAGGCCAACCATGAGCTGAGCGAGGCTTGCCAGCTGGCGATCCACATGCTCCTCCAGACGAGACTCGGAGCGGAGGACTGTCTGAGTGACGCTGCCGTCGATCAAGTCCTCCACCGCAGCAGAAAGCGGCCAGGAAACTGGCACGACCGAGGGCTCAGGAGTACGGCTGAGGCCCGGGCTCGGAGACTCGGATCGGACTGGACCGCTGGCAGTAGGAGCAATCGGATGGCAGAACCTGGCTGGTCCTGATTCAGGGTCCACCGAGTCGTCCGACCGCACGCTCGCCGGAGATGAAGGAGGAGACGGAGCTTGTCCTGCGAAGGGAGCCGACCCCCACGCTGACCTTCCATTGAGCAGGTGGGAGTTGGAGTCGGCCGACCCCGAGGGCTCGACGTCAAGCAATCCTGGCTGAAGGAGTTGCGAGAAGCCCGGACCGAGACGGCCTCAACCGAGTCTTGGTGCTCTACCGACGCCCCGCCAGCACCAGCTGCAGCGGGAGTTGGCGACGGAGACACATCAAGAGCGCCGGGCGCTTTAGCAGCCGCAGGCGTGGCCCGGGATACCCCGCCTGCCGAAGCAGAAGCGGAAGTTGGCATCGCCGAGCCCTCGGAGGGAGGAACCGAGTCTTCGGGTGGCGGAGCAGGCAGATCGCTGCTTTCAGCTGAGGACGATAGAGGGGATGATGGCGGCTACACGCAATGGCAGAAAGCACGAGACGAAGCAAGGATGGAGATTAGTGACCGAAGCTACGGAGTCATGGCAGGCAGAGACTTCGGCGAGCATTCGAGCTTACCGTGGGATTGAGGCTGATAGCTCGGAGGGCAGCAGCTTGCGCCTCTTCCAGAGCACCCAGGGAACGCGGCATGGAATACGGAGATGACGTGCACCTCGGCACTCTCCAGTTCGGCTGGGTTGGGCCGTGGTGAGGGCTGCTGTGATGTCGGAAATGGCCGCGCTTGCCGAGGCCTAACGGTCTTGAACTTGTGAGAGAAAGCCGTCCGAGCTCTCTGATTGGTCGCTCTCATTTACCGCGTTAGAGTGACGGATGGACGCCATTTAGTGGCAGAGCACGGTGGGCCATAATAAATCCCCACCGAGCCCTCCAAGTAGTCATAGTGGGTACAAGATTTGCCTCTCATTAGGAATTCGGATCTAGCCGAGGAGTCGTCGAGTCGTCGGATCAGCTCGAAGGCTCGGTTGATACTTGACTTTTGTATAGATGATAGGGATTAGCGATAGGGAAGGCCTCACAGCCTCTAATCACTAAATCAGAGCAGAAATTCCCCCCGAAGCCACACAAGGGTCAAGTCCGTCTACGGTAAGTCTTAGCTTAGCTGTAGAGTCTGGATACGCTCGGCCGACACGGGGTATGTCTGCCGGTGAGCATAAGGTACATTGACCGAGTGTTCATCCTGGAAAGGCCAAGAGTGAGTAGTGGCCGAGTGTTGGAGGTATTAGAGACCTCCTGTACGTTTGTACGCTTGTCTGGGTGTGTGGCAAGGCCCCCCAGTATATTTGACTTCCAGCCGAGACTTCGTCCCGGCGCCCCTGTCCGAGGCCTCGATTGGCCTGGTACCCTTCCTTCTGAGGGACCACAGTGGGTTACGTGCGAAAGCGCGTGTGTACATTGCATCCTAGCCGTTGCTCGTGGCTAAGGGTGCTCTTATATTTGATTTACGGGCTCTACCTACCTGACCGACGACTCGCATAAGGCACATTCCAGCCCGGTGCAAGGGATCGGATCTGGTCTTCAGATTTTATCCCAACAATAAGCGCCGACCTTTTAGGAGGGAAGCGTGTTGTTGGTAGGGGCTCGTCCCAAAGGCCTTGGCTAGAGGGACGAGAACTCGTTAAATCGTGTTTTCCTACACGACATGGGCGTATGGACGCCGGCTCTCCGACCCTACGTGCTTCAGCACGTACGAAGGCTTCAAGGAGGTGCTCAGACAGGCGTTTGAGCCCCCGCAGAATGAGTTCCGGTCGAGAGCAGAGTTCCTCGACCTGCAGCAGGGTAAGCATGATGTTCATGCTTACGCCCAGAGAGCGCGGTACTTGGTCTCGAACATCTTGACCAACCCAATCGACGAGGCGACTAAGGTCGTCACGTTCATGAAGGGACTGAGAGATGGGCCTGTGAAGACCTATCTCTTCCGCGAGTATCCGAGTACTCTCGAAGCTGCCATCACGCTTGCGATGCAGGAAGAGTTTAGCCTGCGACAGGCTAAACTGCACGCGCATGTACCGAGGCCGCAACCGCGCCCGGTAGTGAGGACGGGAGGTCCGGAACCGATGGACCTCTCGAGCGCCGCCACTGCTGGCCCCCAGCAGCGGCAAGGAAGTAATGTGCGGTGCTACCGATGCGGTAGGATCGGTCACTTTGCTAGAGAGTGCACGGCACCCGTGCACCAGCAAGGCGGCTATCGCGGCGATGCTGGGCATCGTCGCAGCCAAACAAAAAACGCTGGACACCAGTAGGCGCGGGGCGCCCTACTGGTAATGCAGTTCCGCGTGTCGACCTAGGATACGCGACACTGAGGACTGCAGCCCCCAGTGAGGATCATTCTCACTGCAAGAAGCAAGATGACAAGGCTGATCTTGTCATCCTGAAGGTGAAGTCGATGAGAGCAAGCGGCTCTCGTCGTGCGTTGGTAAATTCTGGCGCGTCGAAGAACTTTGTTCGACTACGAAGTCTATCAATGCTTGACTTCGAGGATTTAAAGCTACCTCGAGTCTGTTGGAAGTACGCTTGGCGACAGGTGTCGTCGTGAAGACCGAGAAGCGCATGGTACGCGTGCGCTTCTCGGTCTTGCGGAGCCGGGCTCCGCAAGACAAGAAGACGGCGCATGCGAAGGTCGCTGCGCAAGTCTCGGCCCGGGGCCGAGACGCTACAAGAAATTTCTGCCGGGCAGACGAAGGCTGAGAAGCCGAACGTCGAGACGTTGAACGTCTTGACGCGTACCTGTGCTGGGTTCCGGCACAGGGAGATGACCCTAGCTAATCCTCCGACGCAAGCGTCAGAGTTGACTTCGCTTCCAGTCATGAGCTGGAAGCGCTTCGCGCGTGACTTGCACGATGGACGCATCGAGCAAATATGCATTCTCTCGGACGCCGAGAGAACGAAGAGCGAGAATGAGGAACTGAGGCAGTTCTTCATGGAGAGCACCACTGAGAGTGAAGACACTCTCAGTGCCAAGACGAAGAAGGAACGCTTTGAGGAGCAGAGCTGGGACTCGCTGAAGGCGAGCCCCTATTACGAGATTCTACGGGAGTACGCGGACGTGATTCCGGAAGAGATCCCTTCGGAGCTTCCGCAGGACAAGGGCATTCAGCACGAGATTGATCTCGTGCCGGGCACGAAATACTGTGTCACGCGGCAGTGGCCACTGCCGCGAGAGCAAGTCAAGGCGATCGACGACTTCTTCGAAAGTCGTCGCAAAGCTGGACAAGTGCGGGAATCGAAATCCCCGCACAGTGCTCCGACGTTCTGTGTCAAGAAGCCACAGGGCGGCTGGCGCATCGTTCATGCGTACAACAAGCTGAACGATGCGACGATACCGGCGCAGACACCGATACCGCGAAAAGATGTTATCATCGATTCGATGGCCAGGAGCATTGTCTACAGTGCTCTTGATCTGCGCGATGGGTTCTATCAGATCCTAATGCGTGAGAGCGATATCCCTCTCACAGCTGTGAGCACGCCGAGTGGCATGCTCTGGGAGTGGCTAGTGATGCCGCAGGGTCTGAAGAACGCCCCTGCGACCTTCAACAGGTGCGTGACGCACTTGTTGCGCTCGGTGCGCGACTTCGCACCGAGCTACTTCGATGACGTGTTCGTCCACAGCCGTGCTGCGGACGGGATGAGCGACGTTGAGATGCACAAGGTGCATCTCCGGAAAGTACTTGCGCTCATGCGCAAGCACAAGCTCTACGCGAACCTGTAGAAGTGCATGTTCGGGGCGAGCGAGATACCCGTGCTCGGGTGTGTGGTTGGGAAGAACGGTGTCCGCCCTGACCCTGAAAAGGTCAGAGTGATCAATGAGTGGCCGACGCCGACGAGCGTCAAGGAACTGCGGCAGTTCCTTTGGCCACGTACTTGTGCAAGTACGTGAAGGACTACGCGGGCACGATACGCCCGCTGTCACAGCTCCTGAAGAAGGATGCCGAGTGGAATTGGACTGCTGACTGTCAGCAGGCCTTCGATGCAGTCAAGCGGGGCTTGACTGAGGCGCCGATCTTGGCGGTGGCCGACCAAGATCGCCCATTCCACGTTGTGTGTGACGCATCCGATTTCGCGATCGGATGTGCGTTGATGCAGCACGATCACGAGGGCCGTGATCGTGTCGTCTACTATCAGTCGCGTCAGCTGAAACCTGCTGAGCGCAATTACCCGGTGCATGACAAGGAGCTCCTTGCCATGAAGTATGCACTTGCGAAGTTCCGAGTGTATCTACTCGGAAGTAAACCGTTCGTGGTCTATACAGACCACGCGTTGCTGCGGACGGCTGTCAAGTCGCCACACATCTCGTAACGTATGGCGAGATGGCTTTCGTTCTTTGCGGAATACAACTTCCGGGTTGAGTACAAACCCGGAAGACTCAATGTGGTGGCCGACGCGTTATCGCGTCGACCTGACTACGCTACGAATGAAGTCGACGTCAATGCCATTGACGCCATGCGATCGAGCCTCCCACGTCGTCGCTCCTCGACGACGTGAAGGCCGCGTACGCGCACGACGCGGACGCGAAGCTCTTGCTGGCCTATGGCTCAGTGCCTTCTGACGAAGCTCGTCAGAAGTTGCCAAGACATCTTCGTGCTCGTGCACACCGTTACCGGGTGCACGAGGGGTTGCTACTCTACAGCGCAGTCAACGACAACGCGGTCCGCGTTGTTGTTCCCAATGATCATGACCTGCGACTCAGGATCATGTACGAGTATCATGATGCACCGACTGCGGGCATCCGGGCCGTGAGAAGACGTATCTTCTTCTCACGAGGGACTTCTACTGGGCCCACCAGTACAAGTGGGTGCGCAAGTACGTCCGTGCTTGCGAGGTGTGTCAACGAGTGAAGCCTGCGCCGTTCGCGCAGGCTCCTTTGCAGTCACTACCGACTCCGTCGGAGTGTTGGCAGTCCATGTCTTTGACTTTGTGTTTGGTCTTCCCCGGATAGCCAGGGGAACACGGGCGTTGTGGTCTTTGTTGACCGCTTCAGCAAGATGGTCCATCTTGCTGCAGTACCCGCCGAAGTGACTGCGAAACAGACGGCACGTCTGTTCGTTGACATGGTGTTCAAACACCATGGCATGCCGATGGACATCGTGTCCGATCGAGACCCGCGCTTCACCGCGCACCTGTGGCAAGAAGTGTTCACACTTCTTGGCAGTCAGCTCTCGATGTCGACTGCGGATCATCCGCAGACGGACGGTCAGACCGAGCGCGTGAATCGCGTGCTCGTGGATGTGCTCAAGAGCTACGCCCACTCGTTCCAACACTGGAGCGAGTGTCTGCCGATGGCAGAGTTCGCCATCAACAACTCGGTGCATGCCTCGACCGGGCATACACCGTTCTACGTGAATGCCTTGAGGCACCCACGCCTCCCGAGTTTACTCGGGATGCTGGCTCCTTCCTTAAGTGGGGGAGGATCTACGACTGCAACACAGCAGCCGCAGAATGCCGCTGACACCTGCACGTTGTCAGCCGCAACAACGCGAAAGAAGACGAAGTCCGCGTCTGTGCAGGGCACAGACGCACACAAGCAGAAGAAGAACGTGTATGTGCGAGGCACAGACACCACATCTACGAACGCAGAGGCCGGGCCTACTGCTGAAAGCGAGCTGAACGAGTTCAGCTCGGACGCAATGAACTTCGTGCAGCGTAGACAAGCCGTCATTCGGTTTGTCCAGGACGCTATTGCGGCTTCTGTCGACCGACAGAAGCTGAACGCAGACAATGTTGGCAGGGGCAACACAAATGAATTCAAGAAGGGTTCATTGGTTTTGTTAGCTACTCAAAACCTGCCTAAACATGCAGTTTCCGACTTCGGAGCGAGTAAGCTCGCTCCGCGCTTCATTGGGCCGTTCACAGTGTTGGCACGGCATGGCAACGCTTACACTAGACATTCCGTCTAGCATGTGCCTCCACCCGACCTTTTACGTCGGGCGGCTGAAGCCATACCAGCAGCACGAGCCAGCTAGCTCGGCCGGCGCGAAGCGGAAGCCGAACCTTTCTCCAGCGCGTCAACGCGCTGGGCCAAGCGCACGACGCGACCCCCAACGTCGACGGAGACGTCCGACGCGGTCTGCGCGGCCTGAGCAACTTGAGCCCTCAGGTTCGCAATCTCTTGCCTCAGAGCAGCGAAGGCACTGCTCTGAAGCCGTTCCACAGCGGCGACCCGGTCATCGAGAGACGGAGGCCCAAAGTCAACCCCAGGTTGACCGTACCCGCGGCGTGTTCCCACCACCGCCGCCTCCGATCCGTGACGCCCACGGCTCAACACGTTGGATTGTTGAGCGTATTGTCGACCAGAGTATCCCGAAAACGAACCGTCATCCGGTTCGTTATCTATTCGTTGGAGAGGGTTTCCGCCCCACCAAGATACATGGGAGCCACGGAACGTCCTGCTGCAGGACGTTCCGGAAATGGTGAGGGCGTACGAAGCCCACCACGCACTGCCGGCGCGAAGGTAGTGCGAGCGCTGTGGTCACCCCCAGCGCTCGAAGCACCACGCTCGTCGCGTTCCTCACCTGCCATGAACTCTGACACGGAGATCCTGAGGCTCGCAGGTACACGAATCGACGTGTACCCGTTCAGGTCGCGGTCGCTCAAGCGCGCCGCGCCCGGAAGACACAACATGCACTGCTGGCCTTCGGGCACAGCGCACGGAACACCAGCATCCACAGAGGATCTGTGGAGCTGCTCCAACCTCCCACGCGTCGAGAACGTCTCGAAGCGCTCACGGGGATGCTTAACCCGCTCGCGGTAAGCTGCCGGATTCTTGTTGAAGTTATCAACAAAGGCATTCCAACTTTGACAAAGTGCCTGCCATTCGGGCACTTTGCTGCGAGAAGAGGTCTTCTTGCTGGAGTAATATCGGAGCTCATGAAAGAGTCCGATACAGTAGTCGCGCCTTTGATCCGTCATCGGATCAAAGTACTGGCCCTCCGCCACCTCATCGTCCTCGATCGCGCTGCATACGTACAGCGGGATAGTGTTCGGGGCACCGAGTTGCCCACCCGCGCCGCGATGTCTGCCGCGGACGGCATCCATGGATCACGCGCTGCATGAGCAGCGCGTGGAGAGTTTGAAGGCGCCGCATCGCGCGGCGAGCTCAAGGCTCCAGCAGCAGAGAGCGGAGTCTCCTTTGCGCAACGCGAACGCTTCGAACTCGAAGCGTCCGAATCGTCTTCTTCACGAGGGCGTCTCGACCCGGCGTGCGGGTCGAGACTGTCGCTGTCGATTGACTCCTTGCGCCTGCTGGGGAGGCATCGCCCTCCTCCATGTCCACGTCGTCCTCACTATAGTCAACGACATCGTTGACTATCGAAGAGCCCTGAAGGACGATCTTCGGCTCGGCCGCGGCCTTAGCAGCGCGAGCGTCCTGCTTCGCCTGCTGCCGCTCGTGGTACTCGGGGACAGAGAAATTCTCTGTCCCAGCGGCGGGCTTCTCCTCGGCGGCGGTCTTCTTCGGCGAGCTCATTGCGGAATGAGCTCGAGTTTTCTTTCTCCCAACGTGAAGAATTGACGAGTGGTCAATTGCTTGATTGACGTGCCGTGACCGGCGCGTCTAACCTTAAGGGGGGGGATGGTGTAACGGGGTTACACGCACAAGTGGCTACAGCCGCTTGTAACTCTAACAGACACGATGTCTGTTAAAGGTTCAAACACTTCCTCGGTCTTGATGTACGTTACATCAAGTGCTACATTCATTTACGATCACCACGACGGGTGGTCCATAGACATTTAGGATTCCTATTGGTTGAAAGCAGCATCTTTTAACCAATGAGCGACATGCATAGGAAAGGAATTCTGCCAACCAGCCGTTGGCAGATTCCCAACTTAGAATATTACATTTAGAGGAAGTCAGAAACATAAAACAAAAAATAACAGTTCTCATTTTAACCCAAAAACATTATTTGGATCGTTTATTTAGATTAATCTATACTCGGAGGCCCGAGTATAATTAACTCTAGTTTAAACTAAGCTACGCTTCCTCATACACGAGCGCACACGTGTAAGCTGTTGTAGTGAGCCAAGGTAGGCCCACTACAGGCGACCCCTACCCTCGAAACCAGTTTGGCCCGGCTATGTAAAGATTGTATACATATTCACTGCAAAGGGTGCCTTCAGGAGGCTTGAAGGGGTAACTCACTCGCATAGCCGCTACTGTGATACGCGTAAAAGGTGCACACAACCCCACCATATGTTTCTTTGTGTAATACTTGGTGTAAATATCGTCTATTTCGCACTGCAGATCGTAAAAGGCGCCTGATAGAGTGTGCAGCTCTTATGTTTTCTGTCGCGCGGTTTTCTGCCCGAATCACTCGATTTAACCCTTTCAACCCCGGGAAAAATTCTGTATTTTACAGAATAGTCACTTACTTGAGTTCAGTATGCTTACCATTTCTGGGCGATTATTCTGTACAAACCCAATGAAGAGAGGTGCCAATGATTGGCTGGTCTGGTCTGGTGCAGCACGTATGATTGGTTCATGCAAATCAGCGTGCAGTCGTAATATCTGTAATATTCAGTACCCTCTCAAATCGAGTATTGAAGAATCATCTACCCGGCCCTTTCATCTCCCGCCACTGAAGCCAGTACCTCTCATTTCCCGCCTCGCTTCGACCCGCCTTCTCCCCGAGCTCATGGCAGACCTGGAAGCCTTACTGTCAGAGAACCAGCAGCTCCAACGCAAGCTCAGATCTGTCAACCGCGAGAACGGGCGGCTGAACCGCGCCAACGGGCAGCTAAACCGCGACAACGGACAGCTAAACCGCGAGAACACGCGCTTAGGCGAGGCCGTCGCTACTAAGGACGAGCAGAGTGCCATGCTCATAACGACCCATCACGCTGAGACAATGGCCCTGATCAACTCCCTGGAGCGGCGCATGGCCGAACTCACGTCAATGCACGAGCGCCTGGTGCGCGAGATTCAGTCAAGCGAGGACCGCGTCACCACATCCCCCGGATCGGACAAGGTACACGGGTTTGCAATGACCATCCGACCTCTGCGCCAAGATGGCGCACACGAGATTCGGTTTATTGCCGGTCAAGAAAGCTACGTGGCTCGAGAGATAGTGGGCGCGCCAGGAACCCTTTTCAACTTTACGGAGATAGGGAATCCGATTGACTTGCGCCAAAATTTCCAGCGGGAGGCTAACGCCCGTCTTCATGCTCGAATCGGCGCGTATTTGGAGGCCAACCCGGTACGAGCAGAATGACATTGGATAGTGTTGTACTCTGTTTTATTCACATTTATATTTGTCTTATTTGTTAGAGCAGGAAGCGGAGCCGCCCAATATTATCTTCCGGTGCTGTCGATCAAGATGGGTCGAAAACAAAGCGTTCCCGCTCGAAGAGGTCGCCGAAATCGTAAGCGAGCTCCTGGAGGGAACGAATGGAAGCTTGCGCTTAGCGACGCTGTACACTCGGCTTCATGCCCAAATGAGGATGTTCATTCGAGCCCAACGATTTTGCTTGACAATGTAAAACATATTTTGTTGCTAAGTAGTCGGCTGCATGATTCGATAGCCTAATTCATAATACAGAACTTGCATTTTCTTGATGACCCTGATGCTTAGCGCTTTTATCTATCCCCCGTACTTCAGGATCATACGTTCATTTACGTTCACTTAGTATGTATGCTTAGTGTGGAGTAGCGGCCTTGCAGAAATCTCGCGGAGCCGGTCTCGCACAAACTCGGCGCGTCTGGATAGCGGTCGCGCCGAGCAATCTCTTTCCCGGTTGTTGGAGTAGCGTATCTTCGAAATACAGACCCAAGTCTTCGCAGGCTTCAGAGTTGGGGGGGTTCTTGGTTGACGCTTGTTCCTTGTCGTAGGGCGTCGAGCCTTGGGCGTGCGGCGTTATCGGGCCGGCGTTTCCTTGGCGTTTCCGTCGGGCGTGCGGCGTTATCAGGCCGGCGTTTCCTGGGTCTTGTGTGGCGTTATCGGGCCTACACGGGGGTCTTGCGCACGGCGGTTATCGGGCCGGTGCATTCCTTCGCCTAGCAGCGCGTTATTGGGCGCCCCTAAACGGTATACGTTTAACGTGCCTTTATCTTAGCACGGGTCTGTGGGGGGTTGAGTACCCGAACCAACAAACGACGGGGGGGGGGGGGGTGGCGATATCGGGGCGACTCTGCTTGCCGGCGCTTGGTAGTTCCCCTGGAACCGGAGGGAAGACGGGAGGTCTTTGTGGTTCAGAGAAATTTCGGGACTGAGTCCTTACCCTATCCTATGTCCTTGCTACTGGCTATCTCCTACTTCGTGCTTGCTAAGCCTACCACCCTACGTCTATCCTTGCGTCTGTCGTGCTTGCACTACCGTTCTTCAACCTGATTTGCGTAACGTAATCAAGATCTCACCTCGACGCGTTTTGCTCGACGCGTTTTGGCTTGGCGGGTTTTGCTCGGCGGGGTTTACTCGGCGGGGTTTAGGGGTCGACGCGTTTTGAAGAGACGGGGCTCTGGTCGACCCGTCGAGTGATTACGCCTCGCACTGGATTCTGGCGCCGTGTCTCACAGCCCATCACCCTCGTCGACTTTCCCGTCCATCTCAACCGCGTCACGTTCGATCCGTCGCGTCGAGCTCCATCACCGCGGCGCTGTTCTCGCCGCCCATCGCGCTTTCTCCGCGGGGTGCTATACCACACTTAGCGCGTACCGAATCAGTCTAAGGGATGGTCTAATCCAACCGACATGAGTCCGGGCAACCGCACCAGCACTACATCAGGGTCGACGCCACCAATCACACAGTATCCCATCTTCACGCCCGCCCTGCGCTGCTACGTCGATGGAGGCTGTTTGTAACGCTGGCCTCGTGGATGGTGCCGATGCAATCTACGCCAAGTCCTTCCCTACGATGAACGGTGCAGTGTCGGAAACCTATCGTTCCCACGAAGAGAGCAACGAGGGCGAGTCTGCCTATGGCAGAGCTTCCAAGCCTTGAACGTCCAGCCGTCCATCCATCTAGAGTAAAAGTCGCATGGGTTTCAAATCTGGCCATATATGCCATCTCGATCCAAGTTTGTTACTCGAGTCGTCTGCCGCCCCAAGTTTCCCAAACTCCGGAAAGTGGCCCATGCCGCCCCAAGACTGGAAATCGAGTCGCGTGCCCCTCCCAGTTTGAAAATCGAGTCGCCTGCCACCCCAAGATTGGAAATCGAGTCGCCTGCCGCCCCAAGATTGGAAATTGAGTCGCGCGCCGACCAAAGTTTGAAAATTGAGTTGCCTGCCGCCCCAAGACTGGAAATCGAGTCGCGAGCTTCCCCAAGACTGAAACTCGAGTCGCTGGTCCGCCCCAAGTCTGAATTGAGTTGCATGCCACCCCAAGACTGGAAATCGAGTCGCGAGCTTCCCCAAGACTGAAAATTGAGTCGCAGGTCCGCCCCAAGTTTGATAATTGAGTCGCTGACCTGCTCTAACTCCGGAAAGTGGGTCGTGGCCTCCCCAAGTTTGAAAACTGAGTCGACCGTACGCTCCCGCTCTGCAAGGAGAGTCGTCAAGACCCACGACAGAAGCAACGGGCCGCCCGACCGCCGAACTTTGATGCTTGTGTGGACCAGACGGTCGCGACTGAGTAGATGGTGCTGTTGTCCGAAGTTGGCTCAGGTCGTTTGCGTTTTCCATTGCGAAAGCGGATCCGTTTTGATACACCCTGTGGCAACTGGGTTCCATTCTTCCAAGAATCATGCCAAATTTTTTTTTTTTTTGCGAGCAAGTAAGCGTATTTCCATCTTGTAGCCTACGAACCGTGTTGCAACTCTCCCGTTGAACTTTGCTGAGCATGTAGGGCACGTAAATGTTGTCTCACAGCTCTTGCTCGTGCTGAAAACTGAGCACACCTTGCAGAGGTACTGACGTCGTTTTTTTCTGGCTTGAATAACGATCTTGACTCTGCTCAAGTTTGTGGCTCTCCATACCAGTTTGACCGCTGCCGTGTGTATCTTCAGTATCTTCAGTAGCCGCTGTTGTAAAGTCCGAAGCTTGAAGAGCTAACAGATCTTTATGCAATTTGCGCAAGAACTTCCCGTGTGTAATCACCTTTTCTCCGTTCTTTTTCTGCATAAACTTGTAGACGATATAAATGCATTCGTGATCGCCATGTCCACGAGGCCGAGAAAGAGTTGCTTATAGTACTTCCGGAGAACGACAGTTTTTTGCAGCGAGTAGCGCTGAAGTCGAATTTGATCGTGGACGTCCACACCACCCATTCCTTTGAGATATTCAGCCACTATAAATGGGCATGGAACAGTCGATCGGCTCCCATCTTTTTCCGTCCGAAGTACCGATGTCGGTACCGTGCTACAGCCCGTAGCTAGCATATTGACGGGTCGTGAGTCCATCCAGGACAAAGCCACTAGCTCTGGGTGGTCCACAGCCTGTGCTATGCGGTAAGTTCCTCTTGGAATTGTGTTTGGCCGCTTCTTCTGTGTGTATTGGATGTCCTTACACAACCCCAGGCGATTTGTTCGCACCGTTCCGACATGGTACAAGTCCATCGATCTCAGCTTTAGTGATAATGCCACCGAAGAATAGTAGTTGTCGGTAATAATCATACGCTTCATCGGCTGGCCCCGTAACACCTTCGAGATATTGCGTACCACAGCGGCAGGTCCAACATTTTTTGGGTACTTTTTCTTTGCCGCAGTACACTTCAACTCTGATAGCACCACCACAAAATGTTAGCTACTCAGCTCTTGGATGCCCATACCCATAAATTCAACAATGCTAAACTTACCGAGCACAGTACGCGGTCTTAGCACAGCATGTCAAATAAAATTTGGTGCCCCACTTAGGGCCTGTTTCATTTGAGAATAACTGGAATAAGAATAGCGGGAGATATTCCTCCCGCTTAAATACGACAAAATACGACGATCCTATTGGCTCAGAAGTTATTCCCAGGAATAGCTACATGGCCGGGGCTTCCTCTTCTTTCCGTCGAGAACCACCTAACTCCGCAAGCCAGCCGTGCTGACGCTGCTGGGAGTGCGCCTAGCCTTCGTGGCGAGATGAGAAACCTCCCGTCTATACGAGGGCTCATTGCGGCAGGGTGCAGCATCTTCAGTGCTCCTCTAGAGCCCGCTAGGGCCCTCAGCATGGCGCGCTCGACTGCCGAGCACGCAACCAGTGCTGGTGGCATTGTTGGTGAGAGGGACTTTTGCCGGCCAATCATGTGCTTCCCTCCATAACGCATATTCTTTTCCTCAGTTATTTTGGGGGCTTTATTCTCCACCTGTTTCGTTTGAATAGCGTAGAATAGCTATTCCGGCCCGGCGCTATTCTCAAATGAAACAGCCCCTTATTCGGCTTGTCCTTGTTGTAAACCCGAATTGGATTGAAGCGACTCTTGTTTGGCATCATTCTTTCGTCGAAAGCAATTGATCGTCCAAGGCGATATCCACGTCGAAATGTAGTTTCAACGACTTGTAAAACTGGTCGAATTTTCCAGGCTTTGTCGTGCGATGCTGACTCGCTTGAATTATCCGAAAAGTGAAGAAACCGCGTGAGGGACTCATATCGAGCACGTTTCATATAGCGACCCCAAGTACCACACGGTAGCGCTCCATCTTCTGCGGTTGCCCAGTGCTTCGCAATACCGTCACGCATTGGACATAAGGCCCGTGCCATTAGCAGTCCGATCAAATGGGTAAACTCATGGGGTTGAAAAGGCTTGTGTTGTCGTAGCTGATCTTCAATCTCCTGCTGTGTCGGTACACTGAGACTATGATCCTTCTGCTGCGCTAGTAACATGCGTGCACGTTGGGCTTCCGCCATAGCAGGAATAGACTGTGTACGATACTTGTTTGATTCATCCGCGATCAGCTTCTAAAGTGACTTCGGCAAAAAATAAAAAAAAACAAATCCATGGGGTTCCCTGCGCACGCAGCAGCGGATTCCGTCGGTCCCCAAGGGCCATCGTACAGGTCACTAGCCTCGTCGAGCGCCAGGTTTTCTGTCAAAAGAAATCGTTAGAAGTTACAGTCGTTAGCAATAACTAGGTTAGCACGTACGTACCACATTGGCTTTCGTCAAAAAATTTCCATCCGGAATTCGCAAAAGCGCGAAGCGTTTCGTCTGGAATGTCAAACGTTTGGTCGATGTCCTCGTCCTCACTGTCGCTAGTGCCCACATCTCCCACAGCAACCCATTGATCTGGCGCTTCCGTATCTGACTCGGTTTCGGACATCTCCTCCGATCCATAGCCTGCATCCACCGTGGCCCCACTTAGATTGATATCGTCTGCAGCTATAGCTGCTTCCGTGGTAGCTGCGCCAGCTATATCCCTACAGTTTTCGTCGACGTACTGCGACCCAACATTATTGATTGAGGAGTCAGGAGCGATCCTGGGCATCTCGGTTAACTCGGGAAACACACCGGGCTCGATGCTAACGTGACCGAATCGCTCACGAGTCCACGTGAACGTGCGTAGCATATCAGTGCATCTCTACCTTCGAAGTAATCAACTCCGCGTACCAGTCGACTAAGGTGCCCTTTTTTTCCCCTGGAGCGACATACACCGTGGTAGAGCGCCGAACACTCGGGCTTCGTTTCTTCCAACCACAGCGAATAAGATAGTGGACTAGCTCATCGAACGTTTCCATCACCTTCACAGCGCCTGTATTTTCAGGTCCTCCTTCTGGCTCCCCATTGACGCCGCCCCCCGCTCCTGCAACCCCTGCCACTGCGATGCTGGTCCTCGAATGCTGCTCGCCGGATGTGCACGCCTCCTGCGGAGTCACCACTCTCACACATGTGGGACGACCCGTCCGAGCCATCGTCGTTCTGCTCGACCTTCTTGTGTTCGTTCCGTACGTGGAGCGAGCTGTAGTTGTCGCTGCACGGTCAGCGCTGGCGTCTTGCGTCCCTGTCGGTCTCACAATCGCTAGGAGCAATGAACTCGGCCAGCTACCGATTGGTTGCTCGAGCAACTCTCTATTGTTGGTGTATTGGCATTGTGTACAGACTTTACCGCTCATGTTCCTCGAGGTAATTGATTTGTAGAGATCAAATAGGAGTACACTTTACTAAGGTGCCGTGTCTAACAAACAAATTCTGCGAACATATTGGGTATAGCAAACTCAACCAACGATTCATCACCTGCCAGCAAAAATGTAAGAAAACCGGGAGACGTAGCGGCAGCTTCTACTGTTTATCGAGACGTCTACATGTACCTACATGTACATTAGCAGCCCAGCCTTCACCCCGTCAATGCGTTCGAACCGACTCGACTACCCGACTTGAGTTGTGTCGACTCGTTCTTCAAGACTGGGTCGCCACTCAAACTAAGAGGCGGCGACTCAATCTTCAGACTTGGGTCGGGGCCACCCGAATGTATTTGTTGCGCTTCGGCTCAGGTTATTTGAGCTGCTGCTAAAAGAATACTACTACTTTAGTACATGTACTACTACTACTACTACTACTACTACCAAACGCTCACGATTGGCACACTTTCTAGTAGTACAATAGCGGGAGCACAAGAGGTTGAAATACAGTATAGCATCTCCCCACCCACATACTGTACAGCATCCCCCCACCGCTCGTGGTATGGCATCCCCACCAACAATGATGAAATCAATGACGTCATGTAGCGTTGCGGCCTAACTATACGGGGCGTATTTCATGCTTGCAGCCCAGCAGGAAGTACAATACGAAGGCTCATCAAAAGTGACAGGTACGCCAACCCTGCAAACTAACAACACGACGCGAAATGAAGCCACACATACGATAGCTAACCGTCTTGAGCCGCGAGAGCCGCAGTTTGGACACGCGAGAGGCTTCGTTGTGCTGTAAAGTACGGTGTGCTTGCCGCGTTTCTGTTGAATTCAAAAATGAGCTATTTGTTCGACCCGGGCGCCAACGCTCGTGACGGCATGCGATGATTGGCTGACACAAGCTTGATCTGACATCTGCCGCTCATACAGTACAATTTTTTAACTGTACAATTTTTTTGAGAAATGTGAGGATGACAACCCTCCTCAACTGCAGTCTCGTATGAATCTTTTGATTACTGTATACAATTTGAAAAACGGGTAATTGAGTACAGTTGGAGAAGCCAGGTACCTATTGTGTAGGGAAGGGTTGTCATCCTCACATTTCTCAAAAAATTGTATAGTATGAGCGGCAGATGTCAGATCAAGCTTGTGTCAGCCAATCATCGCATGCCGTCACGAGCGTTGGCGCCCGGGTCGAACAAATAGCTCATTTTTGAATTCAACAGAAACGCGGCAAGCACACCGTACTTTACAGCACAACGAAGCCTCTCGCGTGTCCAAACTGCGGCTCTCGCGGCTCAAGACGGTTAGCTATCGTATGTGTGGCTTCATTTCGCGTCGTGTTGTTAGTTTGCAGGGTTGGCGTACCTGTCACTTTTGATGAGCCTTCGTATTGTACTTCCTGCTGGGCTGCAAGCATGAAATACGCCCCGTATAGTTAGGCCGCAACGCTACATGACGTCATTGATTTCATCATTGTTGGTGGGGATGCCATACCACGAGCGGTGGGGGGATGCTGTACAGTATGTGGGTGGGGAGATGCTGTACTGTATTTCAACCTCTTGTGCTCCCGCTATTGTACTACTAGAAAGTGTGCCAATCGTGAGTGTTTGGTAGTAGTAGTAGTAGTAGTAGTAGTAGTAGTAGTAGTAGTAGTAGTAGTAGTAGTAGTAGTAGTAGTACATGTACTAAAGTAGTAGTATTCTTTTAGCAGCAGCTCAAATAACCTGAGCCGAAGCGCAACAAATCCGAATATGCTTACATACTAACTGTCCAGCGGTAAGCAGTTGGCTCGCGTAGTGCTTTGACGTCGGCTCACATGACCTGGCCGGTGGACGAAGTTCTGTAGTACTAGCACTACTAGTACAGTAGCAGCTGAGTTTAGTGGGTTTGTATGCATCCCGACACGTCAATATACTGTACGATCCAACTGCTGACTCCGTCGCGTCATGATACCGATTACGTCGAGGTTGCAGTATTTCCAGTATAGTTCTTCATCGAGGAAATATTGCGGAACTTAGCCACCACATGCACAACATCCAGTGTCAGATAAATAAAATCATCGAAATCGACATGGAGACCGCAAATGAGCAGTGAGCCGAAGACAACCGGAAACGTTACGAGCCATGGGATAATGCCCTCCTTAGGACGTCACTGCAATACGTATTTCCAGATTGATAACATAATGGTCATAATGCTTTGGTATGCTGGAGGCAATAGGCCAAAGAGGACGCTGCAGTACGGGTACACTCTAGTCATGAACAAGTTCATGTAGATGGTATCTTGAAAATTTTGTATTGCAGCTGAAGAACTGAGAGTTTTGCTAAAAAAGAAAACGCTAAGCCATAGATGAGTCGTTATCATCGTTGGGTGCTACGACGGGCACGGTTTTTATATTCATACCGCAGGGTATACACCGCCATGTAGTCATACAAGTTTATGCTGATGGTGTCGCGCTGCTAGTATAAAAGTACATATTCAGTTTCTAAGCGATGGCATTCTACAAGAACATCACTATTTTTTGTTATTGTAGTAGCAACAATTACACGAATACACTCTGGTCCTCATCGCGAAATACCTTCGATTGAAATCGCGCACTCTAGCTGTCTTTCCAAGCTTGAGTTCGCTTGATAAACCACAACGAATGTGATCCGATATTGCATCGGTGGAAGGGTGCCAAATTTGCACGACTCGCGCTGATCGTGGAGATCTGCCAGCGGTGAGCTGCTATCTTCTTGGATATGGACAAGGAGCCATAGAGGATGACCCCCTTCGTCACTGCGGTAACTATACCGACGATTAGGCTCTACGGAGAACCAAAAGCGGTAACCACAACTTCAAACTCTCAACCAAGATGAAGCTCGTCCTTGGCCTCCTCATCGCAGCCATCGGCACAACTTCTATCGATGCTATCCATGCTGAAGAGATCGGCGAGAAAATTCTCTAAAAAAAGCCTGAAGGGCTGAGAGTATACCGCTCACTTTTCGTTTCTAAACGTCCCTTCTTCAACTTGAGGAAGTCTTTTTGGATATTTATGAAATCTAGCCGTGTAAAAACGGAAAACGTCCACACTGCTTCTTTCGTTGTCTTCAGGTTTGTATAGTCTCCCCCTAAAGAAGACTTCCATGGGACGACCCTTCATATTTGTGAATTGACAGATTCTGAAATTCAACCTCTCGATTGACTCACGCTTTGAAGCCATTTACTTTTGTTTATTTTTTCAACAAGGTACTGTACTACCCCGGCTTAAGTTAACGGCTTATTTCAGCTATTATGGATCGCTCTATAGAAATGTATTTTTACGGGGTGCTGCGGTAGGGTCACTCGTCCTCCTCACTCGCTAAAGTAAGCACGCCACTCGTTTAAGTGGTCCTTTCAGATGAGACACTACATATGGAGCTGTACCATTTACGGCTTCAATTGGTACAGCCCTGGCATTTAGAAACCAACATACGGCTCCCTCCCTCCAGCGTCGGACAGCGTCAGACGCGCGTGGAGCTCACTGTGTAAGAGGAAACGGGGCGCCAACGCCATCCTGGGCATGTCGCTCGCGCTCTGCCGCGCCGGTGCCGCCGGTGCCGCCGCCAAGAAGCAGCCCTGTGGCAGTCCGGCAACCCGACGCCGTACCTGATGGTGCCGTCGTTCAACATCATCAACGGAGGTTCGCACGCCGCCAACAAGGTGACCATACAGGAGTTCGTGATCCTGCCCGTGGGCGCCACGAGCTTCACGGAGGCCATGAAGATCGGCTCGGAGGTGTACCACAACCGGAAGAAGGTGATCAAGGGCCGCTACGGCCAGGACGCCACAGCCGTGGGAGACGAGGGCGGTTTCGCGCCGAACATTCAGTCGAACGGCGAGGCCATCGACCTGATCGAAGAGGCCGTCAAAGCCGCCGACTACGCGATCCAGGCGAGTCTGTGCAGCTGGACGTGGCCGCGTCGGAGTTCTACACTGACGCCGATGACGCTTGCTACAATATTGACGTCAAGAACGAGAACGCTCCCGAGTCGGAGAAGATCTCTGCGAGAAGCTGGAGGAGGTGTACGAGGGTTTCAACGCCAAGTGTGCTGGCTCGAGCAAGATCTATCGAGCGGGACCCGCTCGACCAGAACGACTGGGCTTCGTGGGTGAAGTTCACGGCCAAGGTTGGCGAGGACGGTGCAGATCTTGGGTGAAGTTCGCAGCCAAGGTTGGGGAGGGCGGTGCAGATCATAAGCTACGAGCTGGCGGTGACGAATCCTACCCATGTAAAGAAGGCCAGCGTTGGTAAGTTATGTCGTACTACAGCAGCACAGGAGGAGGATATCGAAAAAGGAAACTTCAATTGTCTTCTCTCCCTTGCAATAACTCTACCGGTAACTTGTAATAACAGAGTAACATGTATTGAAGTAGTACTTCTATTACTAATTCAAAGGGACTTCCAATCTTGTAAGTCGAAGTATCTTACTGAGAATATGCGACGAGGTAGAGAACATCACAAAAAGACAAAGGCTCATTGTTGTTTCCGAAGGATTGGGCACAGTCGTGGGTTGTAGCGCTTGCTGCGGGTTCAACTGACTATTGATTAGTTTCTGGTAGTTGGGCCCGATAAAAGAGGACGCAGGTTGCGGCTTTTGCTGCGTTGATCCAAACGGACTCATGCGCTTTCAAAAGGCTTCACGCCTGGTAAGAATGCAAAGTTTTCTGAGTAGTTGCGTTTGGGTGTGCTAACAACCGACAATGTTCCTGTCATGTGTAGGCAAAATAGGTAGGTGATGAAGATGATACTTCGGTTCGCCCCGACAAACGGCACAGACACAGTCATCGTATTTCGAAGCAGTTGGCGCGAGAATACCCAGCGCTGCTCGTGGGCGTGCAGCTACCTAATGCGAAAAAGAAACAAGCGAACGCGGCTGGTGGCGCAGCGAGGAAGTGGGTACGCGTTCAAAAGGCAACATACATCTGAGTGGTTGCGTTCGAGTGTGCACTCAACTGACATTGGTGTTGTCTCTTGTAGAGAAAGTGTGTAGGCGACGACGATAATGCCGCGGACAAGCGACATAGTAAAAGAAACGATCCTCGTGATTCGATGCAGTTGGAGCGAGGCTTCTAATCTCTGCTGCAGCTACCCCAGACGAAACGGAAACGTGTGATCCCTGAAGACGCCACGCGACTGGCGAAGAAGCAGAAAACCCCGGGCTTCGACTCACTGGAGCTGGATGGAGGAGATAGTGTTCGGAAGAGCGGCACGCGGAAACAACCCAAACTTGACTTTGAAGAGAGGCTACGACTTGCAAACGCAAGTCGCAGTGGAGTATTGGCTGAACTTCGGCAAAACCCAATAAGGCGTGTAAAGCGCGGTCAAAGGGCAAAGGGTCTCAAAAAACAAGAAAAGAAAATTTGGAGCTGCAGGATGTCAGATCGAAGGCACCGATGAATATCGCTTTGAGAGGCTCCTGGATTTTCGAGTAGATACTACACTGGGGGAGCTGGTATTCGTGGAGTGGACTGGAGGAGTTAAGTCGTGGCATTCCCGCAACTCGCTTTTGTGTGACTCTAGTCGTGGTGATTTGGAACTAATTGCTAAGTGGCATCACGATGGGCGACCTGGTTCATTTGTTCAGTACCGGGCTGCGAAGCTTGGTAAGATCAAGTACACGGATAGCCCCCAGAATAATTGCGCTGTGTGGGCTGTCCAAAAGGCTTTCGAACTGCAAGGCCACAAGGCGTGGGTGACTGATGATTTGATTGACACCTTCATGTCGGCCGACAAACATAAAGAAGGTCTGGAGTGGACCCACGTTTACGAATTTAGCAAAATGGTGAATAACAGTTTAGGCCACCAAGCGCACCCTCATCTGCGAAAGTTTCGCGACAACATGAGGAAGAGAGGGGAGCATGGGATCGGGGGAGTGCGGGCGTTGGTATGCGAGCCGGGTGTTTTCCTAGCGCGCTTTTGCAGAGCAAGTGTTGGGCACATTGTTGTGCTTGAGGGTGCACAGAGCGGTGACGGAATTTCGTTGTTCGTTCACGATGAGCTGGGGAGGTTTTCGCTGGAAGATTCCCTCTGGATCAACAAGTCGGACTTTCAAGGGCTGCATCAACTTATAGTGTCGTAGAGCACTTACGAACGTTTGCATAGGGTGGGTTCCTCATGGTGTTATAGTGAGCGTTGATAAACACTAACGGATCTGCATGTTTAGTACATTATGTCGTTGTGGTGTCAAGACACGTTTGTAGATATTGAAACTGTATCGAAGACGTATTTTCGTTCACGACTTGAAGCAGAACTTTGTTGGCAAGCTGGACTTTCGTTGCAGAGAGCTTATCGTTCAGTGTGGATGGGTTGTTCGATGGCGCAGCTAAGTAGTCGACACCATGATTCCGTCGAGGAGGATGCAGACAATGGGTATTCACCACGACCACGTAACCATCTATACTCTTGTTGGTGACCCGGGGACATGTGTAGCTCAGAGCACAGCGGTCAGCGCCACATGGAGCGAAGAGGTGCATGAGGTCACCTTCTGGCGGAGGACTGGGTATGATTGAGAGCATTCTGCTAGGCAAGATCACGAGCTGGCATAGTCGTTGAATGAACCGCGCTGATCGACATTGTGTCGGATCGAGACCCGCGATTCACAGCACACCTGTGGCAAGAAGTGTTTACACTTCTTGGGAGCCAACTTTCGATGTCGACTGCGGACCATCCGCAGAAGGATGGGCAGACCGAGCGCGTGAATCGCGTGCTCGTCGACATACTCAAGAGCTACGCTCACTCGTTCCAACATTGCTGCGAGTGCCTGTTGATGGCAGAGTTCGCCATCAACAACTCGGTGCATGCCTCGACCGGACATACACCGTTCTACGTGAATGCCATGCGGCACCCACGCCTCCCGAGCCTGCTCGGGACGGTGGCTCCTTCCTTAAGTGGGGAGGATCTACGGCCGCAACGCAGCAGCCGCGATAACGCGCAAGAAGAAGAACGCGTCTGTGCAGGGCACAGACGCTGCCAAGAACAAGAAGACAAAGAACAAGAATAACGCGTCTGTGCGGGGCGCAGACACCATGACTACTGTTGAAGACGAGCTGAACGAGTTCAGCTCGGATGCAATCAACTTCGTGGGGCGCAGCCAAGCCGTCATTCGGTTTGTCTAAGACGCTATTGCGGCTTCTGTCGACCGACAGAAGCTGAACGCAGACAATGTTGGCAGGGGCAACACTAATGAATTCAAGAAGGTTTCATTAGCCTTGTTAGCTACTCAAAACTTGCCTAAACATGCAGTTTCCGACTTCGGGGCAGGCAAGCTTGCTTCGCGCTTCATCGGGCCGTTCACAGTGTTGGTACGGCATGGCAATGCTTACACGCTAGGCATCCCGTCTAGCATGCGCCTCCACCCGACCTTTTACGTCGGGCGGCTGAAACCATACCGGCAGCACGAGCCAGCTAGCTCGGCTGACCCGGAAGCGGAAGCCGAACCTTTCTCCAGCGCGTTGACGTGCTGAACCAAATGCACGACGCGTCCCCGATGTCGACGAAGCCATCTGACGCGGTCTGCGCGGCCTGAACGATCTGGGCCCTCAGGGTTGCCATCTCCTGCTTCAGAGCAGCGAAGGCACTGCTCCGAAGCCGCTCCATGGCAGCAACTCGGTCTTCTAGAGACAGAGACCCAAAGTCAACCCCAGGTTGACTGTACCCGGGGCGTGTTCCCACCACCGCCGCCTCTGATCCGTGACGCCCACGGCTCAACACGTTGGATTGTTGAGCGTATTGTCGACAATAGTACCCCGAAAACGAACCCTCACCCTGTTTGTTATCGTATTCGTTGGAGAGGGTTTCCGCCCCACCAAGATACATGGGAGCCGCGGGACGTCCTGCTGCAGAACGTTCCGGAAATGGTGAGGGAGTACGAATCCCACCACGCGCTGCCGGCGCGAAGGTAGTGCGAGCGCTGTGGTCACCCTCAGCGCTCGAAGCACCACGCTCGTTGCGTTCCTCACGTGCCATGAACTTGGCACGGAGATCCTTGAGGCTTGCAGATACACGGATCGACGTGTACCGTTTAGGTCGCGGTCGCTGAAGCGCGCCGCACCCGGAAGACACAACATGCACTGTTGGCCTTCGTGCACAGCGCTCGGAACCCCAGCATCCACAGAAGATCTGTGGAGCTACTCCAGCTTCCCACGCGTCGAGAACGTCTCGAAGCACTCACGGGCACGCTTAATCCGCTCACGGTAAGCTGCCGGATTCTTGTTGAAGTTATCAACAAAGGCATTCCAACTTTGACAAGGTGCCTGCCACTCAGGCACTTTGCTGCGAGAAGAGGTATTCTTGCTGGAGTAATATCGGAGCTCATGGAAGAGTCCGATGTAGTAGTCGCGCCTTTGATCCGTCATCGGATCAAAGTGCTGGCCCTCCGTCACCTCATCGTCCTCGATCGCGCTGTTTACGTACAGCGGGATAGTATTCGGAGGCACCGAGTTGCCCACTCGTGCCGCGATGTCAGTCGCGGACGGCATCCATGGCTCACGCGCTGCTCATGCAGCGCGTGGAGTGCTTGAAGGCGCCGTATTACACGGGGAGCTGAGAGCCCCAGCAGGATAGAGCGGGGTCTCCTTTGCGCCACGCGTACGCTTCGAACTCAAAGCGTCCGAATCGTCTTCTTCACGAGGGCGTCTCGGCCCGCCATGCGGGTCGAGACTGTCGCTGTCGATCGACCCCTTGTGCCTGCTGGGGGAGGCTTCGCCCTCCTCCATATCCACGTCGTCCTAGTCAACGACGTCGTTGACTATCGAAGAGCCCTGAAGGACAATCCTCGGCCCAGCTGCGGCTTTGGCAGCGCGAGCGTCCTGCTTCGCCTGCTGTCGCTCAAAGTACTCGGGGACAGAGAAGTTCTCTGTCCCGGTGGCGGTCTTCTTCGGCGAGCTCATTGCGGAATGAGCTCGAGTTTGCTTTCTCCCAACGTGAAGAATTGACGAATGGTCAATTGCCTGATTGAAGTGCCGTGACCGGCGCGTCTAACCTTAACCCCTCAACGCCCACTCGTTGTACATACACCAAGAAACATGTTGTACGTAGAACATGTTATAATATGGGCGGTTTAGCTGCATAAGTCAGGCCATTCCGCAAAATGCACAGGGCTCGGGTTCGGCAGACCAGATAACAGGATATAAACGGATATAAACTGTGCGAACGCGTGCTAGAGTAAATACAAAACGATGCCGTTGCTGCGTCGATTCGATTTAGGGTAGAAATGAACTGCTACCGAATCGACAACAAATCCATTACTCGATATTTATATGAATGTTGACTTGTGGTGTATTACCTGCAACTAACTGTGCACGTTATAGAGGACCCCAAGGAAGTGGCGTAGATAGTTTAGCAAGAACTGATGTGCCATGTTGAGCGTGAAGCGTGTTCTGGCAAAATACTGGCATCCTCCCGGATACGTTAAAGGTAAACTGGTGTTTTGGGAGGGAATTAGAAATAGGATGTGGAATTGACTGGTATTCAGTCTGCAATGGAACCCGATTTGAGGGGATATACAAAGCTCAGGTTGCGCATGTGTGTTTGGACCTCTGTAGTAAGGCGGTAAATGATGTGGAGGTGATAGTTCGAGGCGACAACGCGCTAAGTTTATGAACGGTTTCACTTGATGCGTCGTCGCTTTCGTGCAAGATGCCGTGCAAGTCACCCTGCTTTGCACTCCCTTAGAGGTCCCTGCCCAGTCTCTTGATAAAAAAGCCACTGACTTCTCATCAAAAGTCCTTATCACGGTGTATCTACACCATGTACATGCTGTATCGTACAGCATGTACATGCTGTTTGTACAACATGATAGGCGATTTGACGAAATGGTCATGTCGTCGTTGTACACAGTCGGTACTCGAACTTATACGAGACTATGGTAAAACTAAGTGTTGCGCGACTTTAACATGCTGTACGACTATCATGTTGGACGAGTACCGTGAAATAAAAAAACAGGTAAAAAAAACAGCTTGGGCGCTGAGGGGTTAAGGGGGGGGGTAACGGGGTTACACGCACAAGTGGCTACAGTCACTTATAACTCTAACAGTTACGTTAGCTGTAAGAGAATGGTTACTTCCTCGGCCTTGATGTACGTTACATCTAGTGCCACATGCATATACGATCACCACGACGGGTGGTCCATAGCCAATTAGGATGCCTTGCGACGCTTCACGCTCTTGCCCGTCGTCGGGCTCCCTCGCAGAGCTCATCCTGCTCCCCACCGTCTTCCTCTTCTACTCGCCTTGTTCCAGGCGCTGCTCCAGTCAGTGCCAAGTGCTTCTCCACCAACTTGTCGCGGTCCTCCTCCGTAAGGGTCGGGTACTCCGTCCGACAGAGAGCAGACGCTAGAGTTGCTGAAGCAAAGACACTAGAAGGTAAAATACTAACTCCTTAATATGAAAAAAGAGTTGATTGCACTACAGAGGAAATCCACGACTGATTCCTTCACTGCTGCCTGCGCGGGCGACGGCTACCCCGCCGACCCGCTTCCTAGCCTACCACTACCTCTTAGGGGCGCCACACCTCCTGGGCACGAGCCTCCTGGCGTCCATGACACCCGTCCTTGGCGGCCGGCGACCGAACGTTCCACACCCAGACCGCCATCTCGCGTCATCTTTGCCTTGAAGAGTGGTACAGCCACTCACACTTGATATGCTTGCCCACCTTGGTCCCGCTCGGCTTGAAGCCGCGTTTCTTCCTGCTCCAGGTGACACGATGGGATCTGCAATTTTCCAGATTCCCCGGCTGGCACTCACGATTGGTTGGTCAAGAGCATGTCATGGGACAGGGGGATAGCGACATGAATGAAGCTGTCCTGGTGTTTCATCTAGGGAGCCTCCGCTTCAACAAGTCTGGCGCGGACGCGTGCGCTCTGCTGGGCACTGTCCATTTTCGGCGTCACATGAACCACACTCGCATCTTGACTTGTCTTCACTATGGTCTTGCCGTCGTAATCGTACGCGGGCCCTCGTAGCATACTTCCAGCAAGTATAGTCATCACTGGGTACGCAAGCGAAGTTCAATGTTCCACGGAATCCGAACAGATCTTGGTCGGTCGACTTGGTCCGTCGACTTGGTCGGTCGTGAACATCTTGGGTTTTGTATACTGGAATCTTGTCATTCGGGGTAATCCATCCGGGACGCTCAGTCATCTCCAATCGGGTTCACGTCTCAGTCGGTCTTCACAGTCAGGGTGTCTTGGACATCTTCATGGCTCCTGGATCTTCACTCGATCCGGTCAGCAGGGCTCGCAATCGCGTACCCGTGTACCCGTACCCGCCCTACCCGCGTCGGGTATACCCGGTTTTGGATCGGGTATGGGTACCCGAAGCAAACCTCGGGCGCTACCACGGGGACCCGAAGCTGAGGAAAATAGTACAAAATAGTTATATTTCTTACTTATACCAGTTGTATCATGCTCCTCCGCCGTTTTCTTTTAGCTTCCACAAGTTATTTTCACTCTGTATTAATATCGACGTAGATAACTACTTAAATGTTTAAAAGAGTTAAGATTAGATGTTTTGAAACGGTGTCCGGAGATGAAATAGCTGGCCCGTCCGTACAAAAACTTGAGTCCTGCCTTCCCCGGGTACACCCGTGGCTTGTGGGCGGGCGGGTACGGGTACCCGATTTCGGTTTGGGCAGCTAAACGGGCGGGTATGGGTACCCGGTCAGAACCATTTGCGAGCCCTGCCGGTCAGGCTCCTCTTGCGTCACACGCGGCACCAAGAGCAGGCGGCCCCAATGGGGCATTTCTACGCCCTCCTGTGCTTTGCCTCTCGTTAGGTATGTGGTTCCATCCGGGATCCTCCCTTGGAGGATATTTCTATCCGGGGTCACCAGTCCTTGTACCGCGTTGACGCGAGTCCGGCCGGGTTCAGTTTCCCTCCAATATGCCACGAAGATCGACAGAAGATAGCCAGACAGACAGAGAAGAGAGACAACAGATAACAGATAAACAGAGTTCGTTTTGCCAAGGATCGCGCAAGTAAGTTGGAGCAGCCTACCGAACGTGCATTCCCGAGGACCGACTAAGTCTACGCGTGAGGGCCCAGCAACTTTGACACCTGGGTCGAGCTCCAGCAACAGAGTCCAGTCCAAGTTGGGGTGAGTACCGGGTACCAACCCGAGGTTGATCCACTTCCATTTCATTTCCTAGTTGCGGTTGAGCTCGTCCCTCACAGGAAGGCCCCGCCTTTCATATTACCGATTACCTTGTCACCTGGTTGGAGTAGCCCCAGGTGGGAAGTATTGATTTAAGTGCTATGGTGTGGTAGGACGTACTTTCTTGTGTTAGTTTCCCTCAGTACTTGAGGGTGGTGCGCGTGAGCCAAAGCCGTCCGGGATTGACCAGTATCCCGGAGTCTGGCTGGAGTTGACTGGAGTAGTGACCGACCCTTTCACGGTCCAAAAGAATAAGGAAGGGCTACGTGTTTGTATATAACTCTGTATCTGTTTGTATTGTTTTGGTTATCTGAGAGCTGTCAGAGGCGACGTCCAAGAAGGTTACGTTCTGTCCTGCTGCCTAGCAACCTACAAGTATCAAGACAACTCATCCACGGTTGAAGACCCCTGGTTACGAAGCCAAACGAACCCACAGGGATTGTTCACAAGGACACACGCCACCCCGGTTGGAGTGTACATCTAGGTGTATCACTTCCGGCTAGGGTCTGTTCTGGGTGCACCCCATTCGGGAGTCTACATCCAGGGCGCGCTAACTATACACCTGGGCAGTCAGGCGTTCACCCGCCTCGCCTCAGCTGGTGCGCGTGCCCGGATCCGAACCAGGGATTTCACCGGAGTTGTGTTTATTTTGTAAGTTTTTAGGTGTGTGGTGTGGTAACATTACTAAAAAACGTCTATTACAGCTAAGCGAGGAGACATGCGCGAAGGAGGACGCGGAGGACGAGGACGCGGAGAGGCGTCACATCAATCGCGTCGTGCGGCAGGGCTGCCGCCCGAGGAGCAACCGAGCCTGAAAGAGGTTCAACACAATGCTCGGAAGGCAAACGCTGAAACGCGTAAGGCAGCCCTGGCCGGAGAGGGGTCTTCGAACCAAGTCCAGCCGGCACCTGAGCCGACCGTCCCGAATGACACGCACCAAGTGTCGAAGGACGGCAAGCCCGAACGATGCTGACGCGGGCGCGGAGTCGAAGACCGCAGAGGGGATCCCGGCCAAGGTGAACCCAACGAGGCGTCTGAGGGAGGCGCCGACGTGGATGAGCCCCAGGCGGGGGTCGAGTTTCGGACTCCTCTCTGCTTGGTCAAGATGTGCAGCCGGACGCGCAAATGTCCGCCGAACCCAAGCCGACATCGTCTGCCGACGAGGAGAAGCCGACCGCAGCGCCTGCGAAGGCGGCGACCCTGCCTGCTGACGACCAACCAGAGACCCAACTCTCGATGAATGCCAGCCAGAGTAACCCGCCGACAGAGCTGCCGGCCGAACACCCAAGTGTCCAAGCGGCGAAGACGTACGCAGCGTTGCAGGCGTTCCGGTGGGAGAGGGCCCGGTTTGGGCTCACAGTTCCTCCGAATGTGGAATACGCCTAGCCAGAGTCCTATCCGGATTCCGTGCTGTGGTTGACCGCGACGCTCGCGACGTCCAAGTACCTGGCGTCCAAGGTGGTTTCGTCGGACCCGGCCGAGGCTTGGTTTGCCGACCTGGCACCCAGCCGTCGAGACCTCTCGATTGCGCAAGATCTGGCCGGAGTTCAGATCCAGACCGGGTTGCTGGACTCGCGGGAATGCGTTGCGGTCTTGCAGACGCTCCTGTTCGAAGCTGGGTTCCAGATCGTCAACTTGGTGCCGGCCTGGGTGGAGACGCGAGTGTCCAAGGTGGAGCCGATGTCCGTCTGGGATATCCAGCGACTACTTGCTGCCGAGCTCATCGAGTGGCGTGAGCTGGTTGTTGGAGCGATGTTCAAGATCCTGCCAGCGTTGGAGGCTCGAGCGAAGACAGAGAAGCCGCCCATCATCGATTACCATGCGGAAGACGCAGATGGAGATCTATTGATGAACGACTATGAACTCTGGCTGGGCCAGACCTACGTTCTACGCCTACGCTTCTGGTCTTCGTCCCATCCGGAGTCCAAGTGGGTCGTCCACCGGTGAGCCAGCGCCCAAGCGTCCGCAACATGCACTGCCGAGGGCCGAGAGCTCGCTTGCGTCCCCGCCGTCCCAGTTCGAGTCGCTGCCGTCCGAGTTTCCGTCGGCTGAGGAGTCTGTCCAGGGTGCCCCGGCCAGAGGTGCAACTTCGGACCCTGTCCCGAGCATAGTTTGCACCTCTGACCGGGCTTCCTACGGCGCGACTTCCGAATAGTACGTGTCTAGGAACACCACCTCGGACTCGACGACCTCGACGCTCGGGTACAGCGCTGCGTCGCACATGCTGATGCCCCAGTTGGCAATGTCCGCCCGAGGACCGGATGGTGTGTCAGTTAGCTCTGGAGATGTGGGCTTCCATGTGACGCGCGAAGTGGCCCCCAAGCGGGAGCCGATGCCAACATGGCGCGCTTGGACGAAGTGGCCAGTCGGGTGACATCCAGGACGCACACGTCGACGAGGTCCCGAATGCATCGACGCTCACGGCGTGACTCGCTGTCGAGTGGCTCGGACCTGGATGGAGATGGTCGCCGTCATCGCCGCCGTTCCGACCGGAGGTCATCACGAGATCGATCCCCGTCCAGACGCTCGAGTCGATCCAGGAGTTCGTACCGGTCCAGCAGGTCCGGGCGAACTAGCTTTCGGCGCAGTCCGGGATGGCGGAGATGGCGGTGTCGACCTTCCACCAGGTTCAGCAGCTCGGTGCCGAGCTGTCGAATCTGCGCGAAGCGGTGTCGACCGGGAAGGATCCTAACCGGGATGCTGAAGCCGTGTTTGCCCTCGCTGAAGCCCAACGGCAAGCGCGTGAAGCTGAACGTCGCGCCCAGGAGCTTGAGCGACACCTTCATGAGGTCTACGCCCAGGCGTCCCAGGCCGCTTCGCAGTCCCTGACGGCTGAGGCCGACGTCGAAGCTGCCCGTCTTGAAGCTGCGCGGGCTGAGCGTGAGCGTGTGGAGGCAGCTGCCGAGGAGTACATCCGCCGACAGTTAGCTGAAGCCGACGCGAAGCACGCCGCCGAGATGGCTGCGCGGTCCGGGCAGGTTCAGCAGGACCTGGCCGCGATGGCAGCCAGGCTACAGGCGTCGGAGGTCGCGCGTGCGCAGGAACGTGAGTCCGCTCAGAATATCCAGCGGATCCATGTGGGACAGATACGCAACCTTCAAGCGACATCCGCCCAAGCTCAACCTGAACGGGGAACATCCGACCCTGATCGAGCAACTCGTATACAAACGGGAAGTGACAACCCTGAACGGGCAACGGGCGTAATCACGAGAGACGCAACTGTCGCAAGTGCACAGCCGGGACACAAGAACACGACAGAAGTCGGGTGGGAACAGCTACTGGCGACACTGCCGGAAGTCGATGTCGCGCGTCTAGCAAGGACTCTGAGGCCATCCGCGGTGAAGAATGAGCCGATCGCAGTTAATGCGGCGCCGATCTACTACGGCGACGCAAGTTGCCCCGACGGGGATCTCCCGTCAGGGAGTGAAAACGACGGTGAAGAAGGAACCAAGAAGGACCCTCCCAGGAAGGATGAGCGCCGGAAGGACGACCGCAAGAGGGCACCGCGCAAGGGGCGCGGCCGGGATCGCGACTCGCCCCCGGACTCTAGCCCCAGTTCCTCGAGCTCAGACGATGACGGCTCCAGTTCAGACGACAGCCTAGATGGTGTGGATGCTAGGCCGACCGTGGAGTCAGCTACGGTTGGAGATGGCAAGACCTCCTGGACATTTCGCCCGTATGTCAACTCCAGTACGCTGGGCCAGTTCGATGGGAAGGCCCCGCTGGGAGATCGGCGTACCTGGTGGGAGAAGTTCACCAACATCTCTGTCCAGGGGGTTGGTCCGACCAGACCAAGGTTCGCGAACTCAAGATGAAGTTGTCGCCTGCCGTCCGAAATTGGCGTGGCCAGCTGGAGAAGCACGTACAGAATAATTGGAAGCGCTTCGCCCAAGAGTTCCGCCGCAAGTATCTGAAGCTTCGGACGTCGGAGTCTGAACGCTATTACACTATGCGGCAGAAGCCGTCTGAAACCCCGATGGTGTATTTCTACAGACTGAACGAGGCTGCGGTCAAGGCGGGGATCAAGTACCGGAAGTTCAAGAAGGAGCGCAAGCAACATGTCAAGCGTTTCCGGAAGAACCTCCGGGACTCCCAGCTGAGGGCCATCCTGGCCAACCAGAAACTCCACAGCCTGGACGACCTCGAGGATATCCTGGAACGACAGGAGGACTTGAACCTGGATGGGGGCCATGACACGCCACCGCATAGGCGGGATTTCCGAGCAGGCAACTTCCCGGATTCTCGTTTCAAGCCGAGACGCCGCGCGTTCGTGGCAACCTCATATGGGGAGTCCGGCTACGAGTCTGGAGGTCGTGTGCGTTTCGAGGATGGAGCCGGAGAAGCCAAGCCGCCCCAAGTGAAATCGAAGGAGTCCACCCGGAGTACCCCGGCCGAGGCGACGCCGATTGCCCCAGCCATTGCTCAGATCCCGGAAGCCGAGCTCCGCCATGCTATTTTCAAGGCGATCGAGAAGAGCGGATGGCGTCCACCTATGCAGGGGGATTCACGTCCAGGATGGCAATCGCCCTGGCCAGGATGGCAATCTCCTCGGCCCGGATGGCAGTCGCCCCATCGGGAGAAACCCAACCGAAATGAGATCTGCGAGAAGTGCCGCAAGCTTGGTCACAAGGAGCAGAATTGCTGGGCGGAGATCATTTGCGACCGGTGTAACCGAAGAGGTCATTAAGGATACGCGTGTCGAGTGAAGCCGTCCTCGCGCTATGGAAAGATTCACGAAGAAACCTGTGAAGACTACGACGCCTTGGAAGCCTTGAAGTCGCTCGGAAGGGGATGTTACAAGACCTGCCTCCACCCCTGCGCAAGGCATTGCTGGATGAAGAGGCCGATCCAGGGTCGCCGTTAAACTAGTAAGCCCGCTGGATGGGGATCCAGAACGAGCCGGACTGGCGAAACCCAAAGGATTATGTGTCGTAGTAATGTCGGACCCGAGTTGAGAAGGAGAAAACCAGATAACCACCAATGTATGTCAGCTATATTTCAGGACAAGTTGGTCGACCCCAATTGTGCGGATTCCTGGATGGAGATGATCAAGTCGAAGTCCTCTTACAACCCGGACAGAGATATGGTTGGTGGGAAGACCACGAGCTTGAAGCGAGTCATGAAGTGGCGACAGTGCATGGGGCGGTGAATGATCTCCGAACGAGGATACGTTTGGACACTGGCGTATCTGGAAGCATGATTAGCTTGGGCCTTGCGCGTAGGCTCAAGCTGAAATTCCGGATATTGCCGGAGCCGATCAGGGTGTCCGGACTAGGAGGTGCGCCCACGAACATTACGGCGTAAACGTGGGTGAAGATCACTCTGGGTTTCCGCGTGGTGTATGTGATGAGTGTCGGGTTGGCGAATATCGGCGAAGGATTGGAGGTACTTCTGGGAATGAACTTCATGTATGCGGTTGGAGTGCGGTTAAGCGTGCGAGAGGGACTTGTACAGCTCCCGGACGAAGAAACTGTTGTGATGTGTGACGGCCCGCGCCGTGAGAAAGTGGGTTTGGATCTCCCGGATGAGGGAATCTACCTCCGCCCGGGAGAACACGCTATTGTGAAGATCAGATACGACGAGAGCAACCCTCAATTGGATGTTGTTTGGGCCGGTCGGGGCGAACGTTGGGTCACCAAGATCTTGTACGCGACCAAGTCTTGGGCGTCCTCAGTGAAGGTGGATAACATCTCCAACCATAGAGTATGGCTCGACAACCGGTCTCCTGTAGCTCGGATTGTCGAGTTTGGGCAATTTCCACGGTTTGGAAGGTTTGTCCAGCCAGGAAGCAAGCGGTACCAAGAATGGTAACAGCTCATGTACGAGAATACGGTGTCCCCGGAAGCGGAGGCGCGCGAACAAGAGCAGGTCGAGCTCGAGTGGCGCCGGCAACCCCCAGCTGTAGAATGACCGCAACGCGAATGGCCGACCAGGATTCTCATGCGGTCCGAACCTGGATCCCAGACAGACCGGCTGGTCATGCTCCAGCAGGATACTGTTGAGCCCCGGGCGAGATCCGTTGAGGGATTCTCGGATGGAGATGATCGTGAAGCAGAGTCTGGTTGACGTCCGACTGTCGAGGACGCTCACAGCGACGTCGAGTTCCGACGAGTAGAATCTGTGCATCTCTGATTTAGCTGAATCAGACTTGGATGGTGATAGTTCCAGAAGTAGCTCCGACCAGGAAGAGCCTGACCTGCCCACTGCGCCGATGCCTAGTACCCCGCTGCGGAAGCTGGAGGAAGAGTACAATCGATGCATGAGGATTAACCAAGAGGAGCTCGACCTGGAGGCTGGAGTGTATCTGCACGAGGAAAGCGAGCTGTTGTCCCAGTTTTGTGACGAGTTGGCGCTGCTTCCTGAGCTGAAGGACCTGAGTCCCGAATGTAACATCGAGAAGGCGGACGTAGGAGAGCCTGGACAGACGACTCCAGATGGGGAACGGAAGCTGCGCTCTATACTCGAGTATCACCGCAAGACCTTCCTTGGAGACGGCAATGCCGCACCAACCCCGGCCAGGGGCGTGGTGTGCGATCTGGACGTGGGTGACGCCAAACCTGTTGCTCAACGTCCAAGGTCCATTGCTCCTCACTTGATGATGAAGGTGTATGAGCTCCTGAACAAGCTGCTGGAAACAGGCCTGATCGAGATGTCGCTGTCGCCGTGGGCTTCCCCGATTGTGAACGTCCTCAAGAAGAACGGTGTGGACATTCAAGGTGTATCGACTACCGGGTGGTCAATGGGTTCATCCGGCTTTCTAGCTATCCGTTGCCCCTGATCGATGATCTTCTGATTGGATTCGAAGCCGCTATGTGGTTCATGAGTCTAGACATGGCGAGTGGATTCTGGGCTGTCAGGATGACGGAACGTGCGAAGTTGATCTCCGCGTTCATCTGCTCATTCGGACACATCCAGTGGGTCCGCATGCCATTTGGGCTCAAGAACGCCCCGCTCGTGTATCAGGCAGTGATCAACAATTGCCTTTGGGGTTTCGTGCGGCTTCCTCGGGAAGAAGAAGAGTAGGTGGACCCGGATGTGCTTGCGTTCCTTAGTTTGGACCCGTCCGTTCGTGATGAGTCCGAACGGGAGAAAGCTGGAGCTGGTGTCCCCGTCCTGGTTGAGCAGATGTCCGTGTTCCAACGCAACATCTCGATGCCGTCCCAGCTAGGACCTGTCCTTGGACGGAGTTCTTACATTGATGACATCGCGCATGGGGCGCCCACTTGGGACCCGTTGTGTGAGGACCTGAACACACTGTTATTCCGGCTGCGTTACTGGAACATCTCCGTCAGCCTGCCCAAGAGTGAGTTCGGGAAGCTGAGCATCCCGTATCTCTCCCCCGAGATTAGTGCTGAAGGACTACGTGCGACTCCGAAGATTGCGAAGGGCGTTCAGGATCTACCATTCCCGTCCACCCTGAAGGGAGTTCAGTCATTCCTCGGAAGCCTTAACTACTATCACAAGCTCATTGAGGATTTCCCGGTTGTGGCTGCAGTCCTGTACGAGCTCACGGATGAAGAAGTGAACTCCGGCCAAGACCTGTCAAGGGCGAAGGAGGCGTTCGAGATCCTGAAACGGAAAATTATGTCGACACCCCTGTTGCGACATCCCGACCGGACCAAGCCGTTCGTGATTATCCCGCATGCAAATCGTTGGGCCACGTGTGCGGTCCTCGGCCAGGAGTATGATGGGGTGATCCAGCCTGTGAGGTTCACGGGGCGTGTGCTGAACGACGCAGAGATTCGATGCCATGTCGCCGAGAAGGAGGCGGTTGCTGTCATGCGGGTCCTGGATGTCTTTAACACTCTCGTCCAGGGCTGCCCGATCAAGGTGTACACCAGGTACTCAGTGTTGTGTGGTGAAGCGCAATTCTCGGAAATGGAAGATGGCAAGTGACTGAGTGGGTAATGGATCCAGACTCAGACGGATCTGGATCCGGAATCAGATGGATCTGGATCTGTACCCATTAGATCCAGATCCAAGCTGGGTTCAGTCCGGTACCCAGGCGTCATCAAGGGACCGTGAACACAACGCGACGGGCAAGCAGCTGACACGCAATGAAGGTAAAGAGAGCCCGTAGAGTCGGTAGGTACAGATGGGATGATAGGATCCACATGGTGATAGGACTTTGGCATAGGAGCGAACTTAAGCATAAATCAGAAACGAATCTGCCTTGATCAACGCAAGTGCTTCCTCCCTCGCCTGGAAACGGGAACTACATTGGCCCTACGCGGCGTAGAGAGGTTAGCCGTAGCAGATCTAGTGTTGGTGGTAAGACTGGAGTAATACATTGGCCAGATCCAAAACCTTCCTAGTGAACTATTGTCAAGTGCGGATCCAAGATCCACCGGAGTTATCTGTTTTGCCGGTGTGTCCCTCGCTTCTCAACTGTCAACGACACCGTCATTGGAGGTGGCAAACACGACCAAGGAAGACCTGCAGAGGCAACGAAAAGGACAACAACAACCGAAAGGCAACAACCCGGCCGGATCCAGATCCAGGCCGCCAGATCCAAGTACAAGACTACTGGATTTGAAGTAAACCGCGAGCAGAGTGAAGATTTCCGCGCTGCTCCACCCGCATCCCCGCGTCTCGCCCAGACTGTTCTGTCTTCAAGGCTCGGACGCTTCAGCAGACACCAGAGGAGCAGATCCAGCCCTACCGACGGGTACACAAGGTGACCAGTTCAGCACACAGATCACGGATCATCGGGGGACCCCCTCCGTAAGTCGGTGTTCGGGCGCAGTTGGGAAGTTGGATCGGCGATCTCGTAAATTTTGCTGATCCCGCTACACCACAATGGTGCGCGTGCCCGGAGCTTCTGGTGACTCGGGATTTCACCGTGAGTCCCAAGAAGAAGTTCGAGTGAAGAAGGAACAAGGGGATCAAGCGTCATCGGAGTTGGGATCGACGACGACGCTGCTGAATGAAACTAGATCCACGGATCGGCAGAGTGCAAGGAGGGCCTCTGTCGGCGGAACCGAGGTAGATCCAGGATTGGATCTGGAAGACAAACCTCAACCTTCTCCACAGGTCCCTTCGGGGACCCCGGTGGATCGCGACGCGAGTCAAGATCCACCAACAAAACAAACCAAGGATGGCAAGGATCGGTATGCATTCGCGGATTCACCGGTTAACCCGGACGCCTACTTCTTCTCCTTCGACAAAACCAAGCCGAAGGTGCGCACGAAGATGAAGGCCACGGATCCAGAAGACGAAGATACGAAGACACCTGCTGAGGATGAATCTGAGGCAGGGTGGATCCGTTACCACGAGCGGCAGCTACGTGGCTTCCTGACTCTGGATCCAATTATGCAACAGTTCGGCGTGAAGCAGATCGGAGACCTGCAGGGACCACTAGCACTTCCGGCACCCGGCAAGCGCCCAGGGATCCTACCCGAGATGGAGCGCCTGATGCAGTTGCTGAGAGATGCTGGTCTTGTGTCTGGAGCGTTCGACGCGTCAGTGATGTACGAGATCGATCCGATTCAACTCCGTGCTACGACGTCGTCACCTTATGTGTCGGCTGCATAACTTGGGTCGGACACGTCTTCGGAGCCTCGGCGCATGTCACTCGGACCCTCGGGAGCCACGATGTTACGCGCTCGAGCCCAGATCCAGCGTGAAGCGAATCCTCAGCCCGGATCTCAATCCCGATCCAAGCAGCAGCCGGCTCCACCGGTGGATCCGACTGCCACGGTATCTGGATCCGAGATGTCGACTGACAGGCTGGAGTCGTTCTTCCAGGAAGCTATGAGTAGGTTCTTGAAAGAGCAGGGAGCTTTGACCCCAACGCTAACGCCGGAGGCGGTCCAGAATCATGGATCTCAAGACGTCGAGATGGAGTCGACCGAATCGTCGGATCCGGATCCACACTGGGAGTTCGATCCTGATGACATTGACTTCCCGACCACAGCCCGAGCCACTGTAGCCACCACGGCGGCCGGATCCACAAGCTCAGCCCTGATCCAACGAGTCCGGATCTCGGCGATCTCGGATCTGAAGGAGTTCTCAGGCAAGGACCAGGACGAGGATCGAGCAAGAGCTTGGATCAGTAAAGTGAAGTCTGTGTTCCTGCGTGACCAAGCCCCCGACGAGGAGAAGTGTCTGACCTTCGCGGATCTTCTGTCTGGATCGGCAAGAAACTGGTATCGCCAAACTGCCCCGATCCACACGCAACAAGTGGCCGGATCTGCTTCGCAGCTTCCAGATCCAAAACTGCGGATTGGGGATCTCCGTCGCTCGCCAGTATTACCATGCCCGCAAGCGTTCTGACGAGTCTCCGTTGGATTATCTCTACCTGCTCAACGTCACCGGACTCCGCGCTCGACTCAAGATCAAGGATGGTGGATCCACGGAGAAACGCGAACATGTGGATCATTTTATTGAAACTTTGGATGACCAGGATCTAGCGGATCGGCTTACCTTACTCCGACTACCGGATGTTGACGAGTTGGAAGAAGTCCTTCGCGCGCTGGATCGGGCGAAGAATCGACAGAAGAAGTCTGCGTATGGATCCAGCAAGTACCGGCAGAAGGCCCCCGCGACGCCCGCACCGGCCGCTCCGGCCAAACATGTGCGTGCGATCCAGATCCACCCTGACTCAGGATCCGAATCTGGATCCAGCGATGGATCTGAGTCCGAGTGCGAGGAATACCGCAGGATCTACCTGTCCACTGCCCAAGTTCACACGAATCCCGTGGAGGAGGAGCAGAAGGCCCCGGATCGGAACCCGCCAGACCGCCCACAACAAGATCCAACAGCGCGCGACCCAAGATCCAGGATCCACACTGAGGGGTCCGAACGCAGCCACTGTACGCACTGTGGATCCAAGAGGTACTCGCACCTTGGCTGTTGGAAGCGCTTGACGTGTGAGAAGTGCGGCAAAAAGGGTCATCCAGGTGATCACTGCCTCTTCGTGTGCCGCGGATGTGGTGAGCTTCATGACATGGGCCGATGCCCGACGGAAGAGTTCTACAACCAGATCCGTCAGTGGTTCAATCCAGCCAAGCAAGCGGGGATGCTGCCAGAAATGGCGGAGAAGATGTTAAACTAGGACGCTCGCCGGGTTGGAATCCGGTACGAGCCGAGCGTTCTAGGTATTGCATCTATGCATATGTGAACAAGACATCGACCGATCCAGTTAGCAAACGACAGGATCTACGCGGTAATACATGTGATCTTCATGGTAAACGTGCTGCCATGATCTCAAGTTTTCGGCAAGCTGATGACTACACCAGATCCGACGCGACAGTGGAGATGGATCTGGATCCAAAAGTTCGCCAAGGATACTGGAAACAACAGGATCCAGAGTAGTGGTTCAAACCAGTGGGAGGCGAAGACACCTCGGGATCCAGATCCAGACGTGTCGCTACAGGCCGGCGGATCGTAGATCCAGAATCCTCATATCTCCTACCTGGAGAGTCGCAAGGGTACTGGAAGCAACATTCGCCGGGCAAGTGGTTCCGTCAAGCCAAGATCCACGGCAAGATCAACAATGAGAAGGCGATCTTACTCCTAGATACCGGTGCCGAGGTGTCCATCGTGGACACCGCCTTTGCTCGTAAGGTTGGGTGCTACATCGACAGGAGTCAGAGTCAAGAATGTGTTGGGATCGGAGACAATGTGTACACGACGGAAGGAAGAACGCGGATCAAGATCACTTTGGGTGGATACCTGGTGTATTTCTTCGACATTTGGGTGGGAGATATGTCTGGCCAAGAAGCGATCCTGGGTATGGACTACATGGTCCCGGCCGGGATCCGGCTGGATCTGGCTGACGGGACCCTCTGCCTGCCTCACGAAGTTCGGATCCAGCTCAGCGGACGCCGCCCACTCTACAGTGACAAGGCACAGTCAGTGAAGCTGGACCGATACCTGCAGCTTGGGATCGGAGAGTCCACAGAGATACCTGCCCGACTGCGAGGATCTGGATCGGAACATGACAAGCTTTGGGTTACACGAGGAGATCGATGGGTGCCAACGGTGATCAAGGGTCCAGGCAAGACACGGTACCTTCGGATCACGAACATCGGCGAGAAGGAGCTGGTGCTGCACCTGAATCATCAAGTCGGAATGTGGCTGGCCGGCGATCGGGTGCCGCGGATCCAAGGCTATGTGTCCGTTGGATCCCGACGCTATCTGGAATGGCAGAATCTCGCGCTGCAAGCCACGACGGATGCTGGATCTGCGGAGATGGCATCTCCAGAGACACCGACCGGGTCGATGGTGGAGCGCCCAGAGTACCCGACGCCGCGCGGAATATTGCGGAGGCCGGATCTTAGCCAAGTCCGACATGCGGAGACAAGGTTCGAAGGTGCCGAGAATGGACGGGACAAGTCGACGCCGGATCCATCTGATCAGTCGACCGCCAGATCCAGAGCCGGGACACCGGGTGCCGCCCAGGTGCAGGTTGCAATCACGGTGCCGACAGAAGATCAAGTACTCAAGCCGACCGCAGACCCGACGGATCCAGACGAAGTTCCTGCTGAGCGCCAACCGGATCCAGATCCAAGTGACAATCGGAGAGTCGACGACGCGGTGGTACCAGACGATGGATCGACGAATCGAGATCCAACTGGTGACACGCAGAGTTGCGAAGGGGCGCTGGATTCAGATGATGGGGGTCCATCCCGTTGTCACGTCGGGTGATAATCACGAAGAGACAGGGGGTGGATCTGCAGATTCGACATATGGCGCTACGGGACAGGCCATGGATCCAGCGGTGCTCCCAGTTCCGGATGGTGAGATGGGACAGTGTGCAGATCCAGATGGAGAGACGGTGCAGAAATCAGGTCCGACACCAGATCCAACTGTCGATGTAGATCCAACAGCTGCCGAAAATCCAAGGCGCAATGACTTGGAGGCGGACGATCAAGTCTGCTACCACGTGAGTGGGGATCTACATGCCGAAGATGTTGAAGCAGAGATGGCGGTGCTACCTGAAGTCACCTCGACGACAGAAGAGGTGGCTATTGAAGACATCGAGGTGGGAGATCCAGACGTTAACACGGCGGAAGAAATTCACCGACTTCGACGACGGATCTGGAGGCGCCGACATCTGCTGATTGGCAAGGGCAAGGCGCTGCCGCCCGCGGCACGAGGAGTTGGGTGTGACATCGATGTGGGTGATGCGAAGCCTATTGCCCAACGAGTGCGCAAGGTAGCCCCGCAGTACCAAGAGAAGCTGTCGGATCTAATCAAGGGGCTGCTCGGAGCCAAGATCATCCAGATTTTCGACTTCACCATGGGCATCTCCAATTGTGGTGATCATCAAGAAGAATGGCGTGGACATACGTTTGTGTATTGACTACCGGGTGGTTAACAGTTTGACCCGGCTGATGGTCTACCCGATGCCCCTGATCAACGATCTTCTTGAGGATCTGTTCAAGGTGCTTTGGTACTGCTCTTTGGATATGGCCAGTGGATTCTGGGTGGTGACGATGACGGATCGGGCTCGTGCGATCTCCGCCTTCATCACCCCCTTTGGATTGTTCGAGTGGAACCGAATGCCTTTTGGATTGAAAAACGCGCCCCAGATTTACCAAAGGATGTTGGACAATGCGTTGTACGGCTTCACTCGGATCCCACGTCTAGAGGATGGATCTGGATCGAAGTCTAAACTGGGATCCAATAGTGGATCTGGATCGACTGCTTTGGATCTGGATCTGAAGTCTGGAGAACCTGAGGGACCTGGCAAACCATCCGTGCTTGGACGTCGGTCCTACATCGACGACATACTGGTGACTGGAGGATCCTGGGAGCATCTGTGTGATCGTGTTGACGCATTACTCGACGCGTGTGACAAGTGGAATCTCTCTATCAGCGTGGCGAACAGCTTTTGGGGCAAGAGTAAGGTGGAGTACCTCGGTCATCGGGTGTCAAACGCTGGACTGGAGGCGAATCCTAAGGATTTGGCGGCATTAACGGATCTACCCTTCCCGGGGACACTTAGATCCATGCAGTCGTTCCTGGGTAGCCTGAACTATTACAGCCGGTTTTTAGAAGACTATGCGATCTACGCTGCAATTCTCTACGAGTTACGTGAAGTGGACTTTACTGCGGTGGGTAAGCCGGAAAACCAGGGACGGATCCACGCCGTGATAACTTCAACCGCCCCAGATCCAACCGAGTGGATCTCGTCCGGCCAGCTGGATCTAGGCGTACCAGATCCAGACTCTGGATCCAGTAACGCTGTGGAACGAGAGACTTTGGATCTGGAGGCGAGCGATTCAGACAGCGTGGATCCATGTTGGATCCGTGCTCATCGGGCCTTCGCCAAGCTAATGGAGAAGATGGCGGCGACTCCGATCCTCCGACATTTCAACGCAGATCTATTATCGGTAGTGGTGGTATATGCTAGTGAATGGGTCATTTCGGCTGCTCTGGTGCAGGAACATGAAGGCACTTATCATCCGGTTACTTTCACCAGCCGCACGCTGAAGTCGAACGAGCTCAACTACGGTGTGGTCGAAAAGGAGGTGTTAGCGTTGTTGCGGATCCTGGATCTGGGTTACAATATGCTAGTCGGACACCGGATCCGAGTCTTGACGAGGCACTCGACACTGGCCTGGTTATTCAGATCCACTGGGTTGGAAGGTCGGCTGGGACAGTGGGCTGCCCTGCTCTCGCCGTGGACGCTCGAAATTATGAAGTGCACCAAGGGTGAAGATGAGATCCTGGGAACTCTGGCAGCTAGTATCACACCAAGACCCAAGGTGGGTCAGACGTTGATCGGGATCGCACCTAAGAAGGAGCCACGACGCAAGATCCAAGCACCGATCCCGACGGTCCGACCTGGGGAAGAACTGCACGTGGTCAGCTTTGATGGATCCGCCCGTGTCAAGCGCGGTGGGGGTGCCTACAGCGCGATCCTGTGGAAGTTACCCGAATGGATCGTCGTGAAGGCTAGATCCGGCTATGCTGAAGGGCTGACGGTTAATGAAGCCGAGTATCACGGACTTCTTCTATGTTTGGATCTGCTCGAAGGCGAGGCACAACGACGATTGGTGATCTGCGGAGACTCTAACCTGGTGGTCCGTCAAGTCCGGGGGGAGATCGACTGCAAGGCACCGGGGTGACACTTCTGAGACAGAAGGCCCTGGATCGGCTGCGGATCTGGCCTGACCATGAGCTGGTACACGTAAAGCGTGACTGGGACGGCAGCGCTGACAGCCTAGCCAGCGCAGCGCTTCAGCGCCAAGCGGGGATCATGGTGGAGGACGAGGTGGATCTGCAGGATCTAGTTACGCTGAACCGCCTAGACGAGATCCTGGTTGTAAAGCGTGAAGAAGAAGCCTCCGTCGCTCGTGTCTGTGACAACCAGGGCACGAGCCAGATCCAGATCCAACCCGAGCGTATTGCGAGAGGAAGTGGTGCGGAATCTCAGGATCGCCAGGATCCGCCAAGCGCAGGACGAGGAGGCGTGGATCTCCGGTCTGAAGAGGTATTTGGCAGGCGAGATCCAAGGTCTCAGCCAAGATGAAGCCAGATCCTACGGTACTATGGCAATGGATTACGAAGTGGATCTTAATGGTCTGTTGTTCTACTGCCCCCCGACGAAGAAGGTGGAGGCGGATCGCGACGGATTGATGAGGCTGGTACTGCCGGAGACTCTACAGCAGGATGTTCTATACCACTACCATGTCAGCCTGGAAGGGGGCCACCAAGGGATCGGCCGTACTTACCAGCGGATCCGTGATCACTTTCATTGGAGAGGTCTGTATCGGAGTGTCCAACGATATGTCGGAGAGTGTGTGGATTGCGAAACCGGCAAAGGACGACCCACGATCCAAGGCGAGTCGCCCGGCAACATCCAAGCTACGTACCTGTTCCAGATTATAGCGATGGATCACATCCCGTCGCTGCCCAGATCCAACAAGGGTAATACCGAGTTGTTGATCTGGGTGGATCTGTTTACAGGATACGTGGTTGCAAAAGCCAGCAACTTCCGGACTGCACAGACGATCGCGGAATCCTACGAAGAGTGTGTGTTTAGACGTTTCGGTGCGAGCGAAGTGATAAGGCACGATCGTGAGCCGGGATTCATGGCCGATTTCTTCAGATCCTTCAACCGGATCCTGGGTCAGCGGCAGCGCGCGACGATGGCGTATAGGCCGCAAGCGAACGGGACAGCGGAACGCGTGGTGCAGACAGCTACTCGTGCGCTAAAGATGTACGTTCAGGATCTGGATCAACGTGACTGGGATGACTACGCCGAGCGTCTCACTTTCGCGCCCAATACCGCCCAGGATCGGATCCGTGGAGAGACGCCTTTCTACTTGGTGCACGGCTGGGATCCAAGATCCACCCTTGAAGCCACGATCCCTGTGGGCAGTACCCGCCGTCAGAATCGGGATCCAAGACGATGGAGATACCAGATCCAGCGCTACTATCAGCGGGCACGAGCAGCGGTGGACGTCCGATTACAGGAGGCGATCTCAGACCGGGCGGATCGACACAACGAGGAGATCCACCCACACCAGATTGAGGTTGGATCTAGAGTCTGGCTATACTTGGATCGCTTCAAGAAAGGGTACGCCCGTAAACTGGCCCACATGTGGCACGGGCCGTTTCGCGTGGCAGAGAAGATCGGCGAGTACGCAGTGCGGATTGAAACCCCAGGCACGGAGTACCGGTTGTTTCCCGTGGTTCACGTGTCAAAGCTCAAATTGGTGAAGGGCTTTCCGGACCGACCCCGGATCCAGTTAACTGAAGGCACTACAGACCGATACGATTTTGATGAAGCACTATTGCCGAAGGATAGCTGGATCCAGGATCTAGATGAGGACGAGTACGAAGTGGAGAAAATTACGGACATGAGAACTGGGAAACGCACTCGCTACGGCCGGATCCATCGTGAGTTTTTGGTACACTGGCGCGGATATGAAGATCCATCCTGGGTTGATGAAGCGGATCTCAACTGTGGTGCTATACTACACGAGTTCTTGCGGAGCCGCACCAACCGGAACCGGTTCGGTGTGATGCAGTCCCACGAGGAGTAGTGGGGCTGCGGTCTCCTGAAGTGAGCTGGTCACTTCGGGCAGAGAGTGTGGTGATGGATCTGCAAGGTGGTTGCAGATTGGTGGATTGGGGGATTTTGTATTTGTGTATGGGATAACAAGGTGTTCGTTGCACTCGGACGAAGTGGAAGAAAGAATAATCTGGAGAGGACAAGGACGTCTTGGCTGAATCGGGAGTTGAGTGTGATTATGGATCTGGATCGCAAAGCTATGTGGCATGGATCTGGATGTACACCGGGATGCTGAGTGGATCTAGGTAACGAGGAGCAGACTGAGTTGTCCTGACATGATGAGCGAAGTCGGATAGGAAGTGAAAAGAGAAGAAACGAACAGAAGTAATGTGATTGCCGACTACAACATGCAGAAGTACATCCAGCTCCGAAGCAACTAGTTCACGGCAAGGATCTGTGGATCTGGATCTACCTGGGACCTGGCACCATGGATCCAGCACTTACTGATCGCCAACTGCACGGAGATTGAACTTGACCTGGAGGCGCGCAATGTGGCGAGCAGGATGATATTGAGGAGTGTCTCGGTTGTGGTTGCGCCACGGATCTTAATCTTTACGAAGAGCGGCAACCTCCGCTCACAAGGTACGCGGCTCCACATTCTGCTGCTGCATGTTCGCCCGAGCTGCATCCAGCCCCGCGTTTGGTGTGACAGCAAGACAGCGACCTCATCTTGGTCACAAATGGCGGCGTCGCGCGCAGCGACGAGAGCGCGTAGTTCTTCCTCGAACCCATTACCTGGATCTGGATCAGGTGGATCCGGCGCAGACGGATCCGCGCGGCGGCCGCTGCAGGCCGACGACGCATGTGACGCACTACGCCTGGTGTTCGGCATGCCGGCAGCCCTTGGGAAAATGGAGGAGTTGGTAACTGTGCCCGCAGTGATGTCGTTGATCGGCAACTGCTGCGGTCAGGAGGCGATTGTGGTGAAGCGCAATTCTCGAAAATGGAAGATGGCAAGTGACTGAGTGGGTAATGGATCCAGACTCAGACGGATCTGGGTCCGGAATCAGATGGATCTGGATCTGTACCAGATCCAAGCTGGGTTCAGTCCGGTACCCAGGCGTAATCAGGGGACCGTGAACACAACGCGACGGGCAAGCAGCTGACACGCAATGAAGGTAAAGAGAGCCCGTAGAGTCGGTAGGTACAGATGGGATGATAGGATCCACATGGTGATAGGACTTTGGCATAGGAGCGAACTTAAGCATAAATCAGAAACGAATCTGCCTTGATCAACGCAAGTGCTTCCTCCCTCGCCTGGAAACGGGAACTACATTGGCCCTACGCGGCGTAGAGAGGTTAGCCGTAGCAGATCTAGTGTTGGTGGTAAGACTGGAGTAATACATTGGCCAGATCCAAAACCTTCCTAGTGAACTATTGTCAAGTGCGGATCCAAGATCCACCGGAGTTATCTGTTTTGCCGGTGTGTCCCTCGCTTCTCAACTGTCAACGACACCGTCATTGGAGGTGGCAAACACGACCAAGGAAGACCTGCAGAGGCAACGAAAAGGACAACAACAACCGAAAGGCAACAACCCGGCCGGATCCAGATCCAGGCCGCCAGATCCAAGTACAAGACTACTGGATTTGAAGTAAACCGCGAGCAGAGTGAAGATTTCCGCGCTGCTCCACCCGCATCCCCGCGTCTCGCCCAGACTGTTCTGTCTTCAAGGCTCGGACGCTTCAGCAGACACCAGAGGAGCAGATCCAGCCCTACCGACGGGTACACAAGGTGACCAGTTCATCACAAAGATCACGGATCATCGGGGGGGGGGCCCCTCCGTAAGTCGGTGTTCGGGCGCAGTTGGGAAGTTGGATCGGCGATCTCGTAAATTTTGCTGATCCCGCTACACCACAGTTGTTCTGGCTGTTGAAGTCCAAGACCGCCGACGGCCGACATGTCCGGTGGGGACTAACATTATCCCATTGGGACTTGGAGGTGCAGAAGGTAGACGAAGACGGCCTGGCCGCAATCCTGGGTGCTGGCATAACACCACGTGAGCACCTGGACGAGGTTGCTGAATCTCTCATCCCAGCTAAGGGTCAAGTAAAGCCCCCACCGGTGATCAGCGTGGAGATGCTGGAGGCTAATTTCGCCGGACACGTCCTGAGTCTCGACGGAGCCGCGAAGACCTCAACGAGGCGAGGAAGTTGTGGACGCATCATCTGGGCACTCCTCGGCTGGAAGGTCCTGGCTGCGCAAGGTTTCATCCTGGATGGTGTTACGGTGAATGACGCTGAATACCTCGGCCTCTTGAATGGGTTGAAGATGATCCACAACCGAGGTATCCCAGATCCCCTGTGCAGGTTCCCGCCGACAGCGCGCTGCGCAACTCAGGCGAGGCCACGGAGGCTATGGAGGTCGACGACGGTACCAGCACCGCGCGCGAAAAGGAATCGGAGGAGGAGGAGGGCTCCGCAACTTCTGCGAAAAGCTCCGCGTCGTGCTCGGCCGACCAACTCTCCCGTGGGGGTACCACCCAAATAATCGGCAGCCTGGTTGTACTCCCGCTTGACGTGTACCAGCCGTATCGAGGTAAACGTTTGCTTCATCTCCTCGTACTCGACCAGGCGTCGCTGCACGTTGGGCTGGTTGCAGTTGATCAATCCTTGAGCCTGTTGGATGACAATCCGAGAATCTCCCACGACAACCTGGTCACTCCACTGGGCGTCCGGCCAGGGCGTTCACTCTGCACCGCGCTTGAGACCCAAGCTTCGGCTGCATCTTCATCTTCATCATCATCGTTCATTCCACTTTTATCACCTCCACCGAGAGTTTCCTCTCTCTCCTTTTCAATTTCAGTCGTTTTCACATGTTCCTTGTCCTTGTCGTTCGGCCGTTTGCTCGCCCCCACAAACGCGTAGACGCAGTCTGCATCGATCGCGGGAGCAGCTAACTGTGGCAGCCCGATTGGGACCAACCCAGCTTCAGTTGGCGGGCTGCCTAGTTTAAATTGCCACCGAAGACTAGGCTTTGGAGCTCGGGAGAGAGATCCTTCTTCTCAACCTTCGTCCGAAGGTACGTGGTGAGGGCTTGGAGTGCTTCACACTTGCCGATATCGTGGACTTGTTGACACAGTCTGCAGCGTCGGTAATAGTAGTGGGCCGAATGCCCGGCACCACCACATGCTGCACAGGGCCCGTACTGACGCGGGCGACCATCACGGTTGTCTCGGCTGAAGTGTCGGTTGGACCGGTCGAAGTTTCGACCGGATTCTCCACCCCTGCGTTGACGTGGTCGGACCGGGCGTACGTTCCTTCAGCTGCAGCACGTCTCTCCTGCTCATTCGCCGCTGCCACATGGCCTCCTTCTTCATCTGAGGTGTCGAAGTCACTGTAGTCACTGAAGTCTCTGTCGTCCTCGAAGTATCGGCTGTCACTGGAGTCACTTCCACTATCGTCGCGCGACTGCGCACGGGGTACTGGACGGTCAGATCGACCACTCTTCGTCCCACGGACCTGCAACTCAGCCACCAAGTCGGACAGCGACGCTTCAGCCAGCGACACGCGTGGAGCGTAGCGCGAATCTTCGCGTCTGCGTCCGAAGTCTCGGTCTCGGCGTTCGTACCGTTCACGGCGGCGGTTGTCGCGCGCCTGTTCGCTCCGGCGCTCGTCCCGTCTGCGAGAGTGCTCGCGTCCACGCGACTGGTGAGACGAGGCATGCGACGAGGCATCTCTGCCCTGTCCACGCTCCTCCGACTTGAGGATGTCATTAATCATGTCTTCAAGCTCATGGATGTCCGGGACTCGGACGTGGCAAAGCCGCCGCTCGAGTCCTCGGTCACCGCACGTCTCGAGGAAGCGTTGCACGTGATCCTTCGCGTCGCGACCGCCCTTCTCGAACTGAAGGCCAGCGTTGCGAGCGTAGCCATTCAGCCGATTTAGGTAGTCGCACAGATGTTCCGAACCGTCACGTCGCCCCGAGTAGTAGCGAGCTTTCGCAGACTGACTGAACTGCGTGCAGTAATACTTGATGAAAGCATCACTGAGCAGCTTCCACTGACGCTTCGTCTTCTTGGGGAGCTGACGGTACCAGTGCAAGGCACCGTCCCGAAGGCTCAGCTCGAAAGCCATGCACCACTCATTGGGCGGAGTGTGCGTCCCCTTCATCTCGTAGACAAACGCCCGAAGCCATTGCATAGAGTTTTCACTCTTGTTGCGGGCTCCAGAGAAGTTTTTGATCTGGGCAAGGGGTCGGTGAGTCGTAATCTCCAGCCGAGGGGTCGAGTTCAGCCACTCCATCTCGCTCACTTCGCGCACCTGACGAGCCAGCTCGTCGCTGGGACTGTCGAAAAACCGTCGTCGTAGTCGGGCGCGTCATCAGCATCGTCGTCCGACGAAGAGTCTTCACGCGGGGTGAAACGACGGCTCGAGCGTCTGGGGAAGTCTCTGTTGGAACTCCGTCCAGGTCGCGTTCCTTCGGTCTCGCGGGCAATGCGCTCGGTTCGACTAGTCGACCGAGGGGTCACCATATGCGAATCCTGGAAGTACGGCGTGCCTTCCGTCTTGGCAGAGAACACTCCATCCGTCGTCTGGCGTCGGCTCGAGCGCTCGGTCGTCTTCTTCGGAGTCTGCGGCAGCGGAATTTTCGAAGGATCGGTCTGCTCCCTCACAGGGCGTGCGCTCGGCGGACGTCCCAGCGTGAGGTCCGTCTCCCGAAGCTCAAACGAAGTTTTCTCTTCCACTTGTGCAGCTCCTTGCCAGCCAGTTCAGGCGTCCAACTCTTGACTGAAACTTCGGACGGGCGAGTCATCGGCTCACAACCCATCGCTCGGAGGAGCGCCACCGTGTCTTCGGCCATTTGGGTGACTGAAGTCGGCTCCACCGGGTGCTGCAACTCTTCCTTCAGCTCGACCCACGTCGCTTGGCGCGTCATCTCCGGGCTGAACTGTCGGATCCACTCGCTCGACTCAAGCATCTGCTGGAGCATTCGGCCGAGTACCTTGTTCGCAGCTGGGGTACTGCTGTTCATTGACGGCCGAATTCCGCGGGATTCTTGAGGATCCTTAGTAACCTGCACCAGAGCCTTCGAGGTGAAGGCCTCGGTGCCATCCTCCGATTCATCGTCCGCAAAGTCCGGCCGCGCCACTTCATCAAATTCGGAGACGAGGTTTCGGCTGAGGAAGCGTGAGCCCCCACTGCGTCCAGCCAACACCATCGCCGCCTCCTGGTCTTCGTACTCCTGCGCGGGCGCAGGCGTCTTCTCTCCCAGGTCATCGTAGTTCATCATCATGTCGTCCTTGGCTTCCGAATCCTCGTCAACCGACTCTTCAAAACTGACCGACCTTTCGGAGATCGTCGACAGCCGAGACGTCAAGTCACTCGCGATCGTCGACAAGCCGTCGGTTGGTCCTCGTCCCAATTTCGCCGGCGTAGCTGGCACCGCTGACTTGGATCCTTTCGCCATCTTGTTCTTGTTCTTCTTGTTTCTCCTTCTCTTCTTCTCTTCTTCTCCTCTCAATGCTCGTTTGGGACAATACCTACACAGACCACAACACACAGTTCGGTCACACCAGTCCCGGGTCGCGGCACCAGTTTTCGCGTAGGAAAACACGATTTAACGAGTTCTCGTCCCTCTAGCCAAGGCCTTTGGGACGAGCCCCTACCAACAACACGCTTCCCTCCTAAAAGGTCGGCGCTTATTGTTGGGACAAAATCTGAAGACCAGATCCGATCCCTTACACCGGGCTGGAATGTGCCTTGTGCGAGTCGTCGGTCAGGTAGGTAGAGCCCGTAAATCAAATATAAGAGCACCCTTAGCCACGAGCAACGGCTAGGATGCAATGTACACTCGCGCTTTCACGCGTAACCCACTGTGGTCCCTCAGAAGGAAGGGTACCAAGCCAATCGAAGCTTCGGACAGGGGCGCCGAGACGACGTCTCGGCTGGAAGTCAAATATACTGGGGGGGGGCTCGCCACACACCCAGACAAGCGTACAAACGTACAGGGAGGTCTCTAATACCTCCAACATTCGGCCACTACTCACTCTTGGCCTTTCCAGGGATGAACACTCGGTCAATGTACCTTATGCTCACCGGCAGACATACCCCGTGTCGGCCGAGCGTATCCAGACTCTACAGCTAAGCGGAGACTTACCGGTAGACGGACTTGACCCTTGTGTGGCTTCGGGGGGAAATTCTGCTCTGATTTAGTGATTAGAGGCTGTGAGGCCTTCCCTATAACTAATCCCTAATGTCTATACAAACATCAAGTGCCAGCCGAATCCTCGAGCTGATCCTACGACTGGACGACACTTCGGCTTATGTCCGAAGAGGAATTCCCAAAATCAGGACCGATTTGCCACCATCGTCTCAAAATCAGGACTTCTCCCAAAAGCAGGACCTACAGATGTCAAAGCATACACACGGCGTCGTTGCACACGCAGCACTCACGCTCGACTCGCCCACAACACTCGCCCCGTGCACGACGCTCGACTCGTACACGACACTCCCGTACACAGCGCTCGACGCGCGCACAGCGCCCGACACGCACACAGCGCCCGGCGCGTACACAGCGCTCGACGCGCGCACAGTGCTCGACTGGCTGATGGTGTCGGCCAAGCACACGGCGCTTGACTCGCCCACTACGCTCTGCTGGGTCGTGGGGCACGCCAAACCCATGGTGCTCGACTCGCCCACAGCGCTCGTCTCGTCCACCGCGTTCGACTAGATCACGGCGTTTAACTGGCCTATGGTGCTCGACGAACCCATGGCGCTCGCCAAGCTCTAGACGCTCGGCAAGCCCACGACGCACGTCTTACCCGCAATGCTCGACAAGCCCATTACGCTCGGCAAGTCCGTGGCGCTCGTCATGTCCACGACACTAGACTAACTCTTGGCGTTCAACTGGTCCAGGGTGCTCGCCAAGCCCATGGTACTCGACACGCCCACCACGCGCTGAGATGAAGTCGAGAGGCTAATGTTGCCAAGAGCTGCGTGTGCAAATATCAATTCTAGGGACTGGAACAATACTCTGGGCTTAAGCATTACTTTTAACCTCGTGATCTGAGAAGCTATGTATATCTGTAAGTTAGGTAGGGACTATACTTTCGCTTAAGCCTTCGACGCGCCTTCGCCTTCGACACGACACCCAGCTCTTCGATCATGTCTTCTTCGTCCCGCACTCTCCTCGATATGACCAAGTACGGCACGTCTGAGCTCTCGCTTGGCTTGTCGTTCACTTGTGGGACAACCTCATCCGAATTCGTGCAAGACTACTGCTACAATGCTAATACGCACTGCAAAATACCTGTTAGCAGTTTGAAGATGAAGAAGTATGTATGTGACGCGGCCGAGGACGGTTGTAAATGGGCAGTTCGAATCTCGGGTAAAAAGAAGCGCGGTGGACCCGCCCATCACTGGGTGTCCTTCATAAACGACGAGCACAGTGACTTGTGCACGTCGGTGGCGAAGGCAAGCCAGCGCCAGCTAGAGTCACTTGCGACGATGCGAGCTAGTGTGCTTGCTAACAACAGTATAAGACGAAAGGAATTGGTATCGCTGCTTATGGCCCATGATGGAGTGAACCTACAATGCAGTAAGTCCATGCTACATAGAGCAAAGGACAACATTCTGAAGTCGGCAAACGGGGATTGGGAGGCTTCGTTCCGGAGATTACCATTCCTTCTTGCTGATTTACGCGATTCGAACCCGGGAACTTACGTCCAACTGGAGGTGGATCAATGCCAGCGATTCTTACGTGGGTTTGTAGCGTTTGGATCTAATGTGGCATCTCAGCCTGGTTTGCTGCCTTTGCTCGGATTCGATGGGACGCATTCCAAACATCCCATGTACAACGGTGTCATTTTGTCGCTGTTGGGTCGGGATGGAAACAACCAAAACATTACGTTGGCAACTGCCTTGGTGAATGTTGAGAATGAAGGCAACATTTTGTGGTTTTTGGAGCAATGCGATAACGCTAACATTGAGCTATCTGATCGTGCAGTATTTTTGTGATCGTGGGAAGATTATTGGGGCATCATCGCTCTTTTGCGATCGACGTGGCATCACGGTTAGTCTACGATACTGCACAGTTCATATCATTCGAAACCTCAAGAAGAAGTTCAAGTTTAGTGGACAGGCTTTTGAAAACGCTATCTGGGGTGTACAGCTATCTGGGGTGTACAAGGTGCTTCGACACATGGGGCCTACGCTACAGCCCTTCAGCACTTAAAAGACATGTATGGAGACGCAATTGTTAAGTATCTACAAGATATCGGACCTGTTGTGTGGACTGTTCATGCGAACATGTCGACGTACGCAAGCCCTGTTGATGCTAATTCGTTTGCGGAGCCCCTTTCCTCAACCCCTGGCGATCTTCACGCTGGCGATTTATTGTTGTCTGGATGTGCAGATGACGATGGCGATCGAACTGTTTGTACTCATGGTGATGAGGACTCAAACGATGGTAGTGAAGACGAGGCCAATGAGTTTGATGAAGCATTGTGTGAATGTAGTAATTTCGACACAAGCGGCAAATTGCCCATGTTCAAGTGGCGCACTTCCAACTTTGTTGAAAGTGATAATAATCGTCTCCTAGAGAACGGTGTTCGTGATTCAGATCCGTGCAGTGCTTTCTATAAGTTGGCCGTCGCTGAAATGGAGAAAATGACTGCGCGTCGTGAATCTATCTCCGCATGGGCTAAGTCGGATCGGAAACTCACTCCCTATGCAAAAGCAATGTGGCTGAAAGAGAAAGACCGTGTTGGTGAGTACACTGTGCTACGCTCAAATGAATCGATTTCGTACGTAACCCATCCTGGATCCGGTACTCGCAGTCGTGAAGTGAACGTATCCACTTTGACGTGTACATGCACAACGTTCGATCAAACCAGGATGGCATGTCGGCACATCTTCGCGGCCCTCAAAGATCGAGATCTACAGAGCCGCGCCTTCAGCGCATTTCACCCCGCCTACCTTGTTGATACCTACACTGCCACCTTCAAAGACAAGAGTATCGCTCTTCCCGTCCGAGATGCCCCCCAGGGTATCGAAATAGTGAAGCCATCTCCGTATTACAAGCAAGCTGGGCGACGTGTCAAGCGACGGATTGCTAGTGCGGGCGAAACAACCAACAAGTCGACCTACAAGTGCAAGACATGCACGGAAAAGGGTCACAATCGAAGAACGTGCCGGCGACATGCTAATGAATCGGATATGCAGAACCCCGATCTCATTCCCTCTCCAGTACAGTTACCTGCATTTGAAGATTGCGAAGACAGCACGATCGAAGCCTTGCCTTCAGTAGGACCCACGCATGCTGAAGCCAGTGGCCAACCTGCAGGAGACAGCGACCAACCAAGAACCTTACGTGCAAGTCGTATGTCCCTACAGTTTTTGCTGGACTAACAGTTAATAAAACGTTTTGCATTTACTGACGCTTGAATCGCTTCAAAGTAAAGACTTCTCTTTAATAGTCTTGATGCTGGTGCCGTCCGCTGAGCTCGATCGGGTTTGAAGGTGGAGATCACCAGCAGCCACCCGGCTCTTCCAACTCCGACGCTCTGCTTTGCTTGGCCTTGGCCAGATAGTCCTTGCTCCCCCAAAACGTCATGATTAATCGGGCGTCATCTGCTGCGATGCTGCCACACACGTTCACGAACGGATCGGCTCTTGCTGCGCTGGAGCTGGCTTCGAGACCACCGCTTGAGCCGCCTGCTTGCCGATCGTTGTGACCATGGCGAGCGCCATCAGCGAGCCGAACATCGTGGGCTCCACAGGCAAGACGAGCATCGTGGTCATGACGAGGGCAATGGGCGCGTCGAACACCGTGGGGTTGCCGAGCTTGGTGGGCGTGTCGAGTACCATGGGCTTGGCGAGCACCCTGGACCAGTTGAACGCCAAGAGTTAGTCTAGTGTCGTGGACATGACGAGCGCCACGGACTTGCCGAGCGTAATGGGCTTGTCGAGCATTGCGGGTAAGACGTGCGTCGTGGGCTTGCCGAGCGTCTAGAGCTTGGCGAGCGCCATGGGTTCGTCGAGCACCATAGGCCAGTTAAACGCCGTGATCTAGTCGAACGCGGTGGACGAGACGAGCGCTGTGGGCGAGTCGAGCACCATGGGTTTGGCGTGCCCCACGACCCAGCAGAGCGTAGTGGGCGAGTCAAGCGCCGTGTGCTTGGCCGACACCATCAGCCAGTCGAGCACTGTGCGCGCGTCGAGCGCTGTGTGCGCGTCGGGCGCTGTGCGCGCGTCGAGCATCGTGCACGGGGCGAGTGTTGTGGGCGAGTCGAGCGTGAGTGCTGCGTGTGCAACGACGCCGTGTGTATGCTTTGACATCTGTAGGTCCTGCTTTTGGGACAGGTCCTGATTTTGAGACGATGGTGGCAAATCGGTCCTGATTTTGGGAATTCCTCTATGTCCGAATTCCTAATGAGAGGTAAATCTTGTACCCACTATGACTACTTGGAGGGCTCGGCGGGGATTTATTATGACCCGCCGTGCCTGGTCACTAAACGACCGTCAATTTGTCACTCTAATGCGGGGAATGTGCGTAGCCAATCAGAGGGCTCGCTCAGCCGTCCCTCGAAGGTTCAAGACCGTTAGGCTTCGGCGCGGGGCTGTTCTTCAGCGGGCATTTCCCGATCTCACACGACGACCGATGCGTTCATTGCGGAGACTCCAGAAACGAAAGTTGTGAGGAATGTCAATTGACTTCTTGCTAGGGTAGGAGAATTGAAACGTATCAATCAATCATATTGGATCTAAGCTTACGCTATGGCATGCACAACTGGTCCTTCCCAACGTCTTGTTCGCGTGGGCTTTGAGGCGACGCGAGCACGACGTCGTCCACTTTATTCCGGACGCCGCCTCATACCTCTGTACTTGTCCCCAAACCAATCGCAGCAACGGGATATCCAGATTAGCAGAAGTAGCAGCCGTCCACGACCGCGAGGAGCAGCGGCTGCCACATCACGGACACCTGCAAGTAGAGCACCAACGTCGCGCCGAGCAGCTTCATCTTGGTGGCTGTTCCGCCGGGCTTCTTCGCGATGCAGTTGCCGGCGCGGTTATCGATGGCTCAGAGTCGTGTCCTTGGACGCCATACCGTTGAACGTGCGGAAAGGCAGCTCTTGATCGTCGTCGAGCCGACGACGTTCTGCTGCTCGAAAACCACGGGGCGCGTATCGTCGGCGCTGGCGCGCAAGGAGCACGGCGCATTCAGGTCCTTGCGCCGCCGCTCACACACCTACAGGCCCTCCCACTCAAGCGTGTCGAACGTCTTGGTGGCCACGAACGCGATGCTGGCGCCCGCCTTGACTGCGATCAGGCCCAGCGTCTCCAGCGAGTCGAAGTAGGCGTCCTGGTCCTGCGTCTTGTCCTGACCATTGAGCAGCAAGACGCAGTTCATCAGCGTCTCTACACTAATGCAGCGGAGACGTGTAGGCAATACGTACATGAAGGGAAAGCAGCACACTGAGCGCTATGCAAGCTCCATACTCCTGACCAGCAGCTAGGAGAGGCGGATGTGGTGGATGCAGACCAGCGCGTGGTGAACACGGCCGCAAGACCGTTGTTGTCGTGGAGGAGCGGCGGAGCGGCGCGCTGAAGCTGGCGCTGCCGTCCACCAACTTGGCGACTGCTGCTCCCAGCTGGTACCTGCTGGTACTTCGTTTTGGACAGGTACTCCTTCTGGGACGGAACTGCAAATCGGTAGTCATTTTGGGAAAAGCTCTCTCAACCGATGCGGCCGCATGGTACAAACAGGGATTGACAGTACAGATATCTCCCTCAAACTTTGGCACACCACTAGCCAATTCCCTTTCAGACACGCTGATATCGGTATCTGCAGGTTTACACGGACAGGGCATAATTCAGGCACGTAGCGTTTGAATTTCGAATCCTTCCCGCCCAACGCAGGGCTCTCAGCTCACTCCGCATCCTGCCCCCCACGAGCACACCATGATCGAGAACAAGTCCAACAAGGGCAAGTGGATGACCGTACAGCAGAAGTACGAGGTCATATGCCAGCACCAGCGCCACCCCTCACTGTCGACTGCGAAGGCCAGGATCAGCGCAGCTACGATCGTCAATTGCTTTCGACACTCAGCCGTCGTGTTCGGTGACCCGGTGAAGGCACCGGAGCGGCGAGAGCAGGTCTTATGTAATGAGCGACGTGCTGTTGTAATGTTGTAATGAAAGAGTGGTACAAGTGACTCGCAGAATCCATTGTATTGCGTATTCTATAGCCTCTATACAATAAACAAATGAAGCTGCCAAAGTTTGAGGGAGATATCTGTAACACGATTTTTCTTCCCAACTACTAAATTATTTTGATATTAGATCTCGCTCGACTAATACATCATCATCATCTTCGTATCGGGGATCTGGATTACTATAGTAAAATTACTACATTAGAGTCCAGTAGTTCCTATCAGTTCGGTGGTCGACCCTAAACGAGCTGCCCCTTGTCGTCGCCGCTGTCACGCTCCATACGACGAATTTCCGCTCGATTGTGCTTGAGTAGAACCTGCATTTCGGCGCGTTGGTTGTCGGTTCTCGTCCGAAGGTTGCTCATCACGAATCCTCCGGTGGAGAAGTGTGAACTATTGTGTGGTGGCAGTTGGGTTCTGTCGTGTTCCTGTTCCCCGTCGCAGTTGAAGCAGTGCTGTGTAGCTCACTTTAGTTTACTATTGCATACTCTAGTCTAGTGTAATGGAGGCTGCGCTGGGGCGCGGTTCTCTCGCAATCCCAAATACGCTGAGTGGGCGAACAGTGTGTTTGGCAAGTCTTCTGCGCTCAAAGCAACAGGTACTGAGCCCAAGCGCCTAAAGCTCCGTGAGCTGACCCTCGGGAGCTTTGCTGTTGTCTCCGCGAGGATGACGACGCCAACTACGACCGCCCCAGGTACTCCGCCTGCAGTGAGCAACACACAAGCAACGAGTACAGCGGGAGGCTCTTCGGGACTGGCGAGTGCTGCTGGACTGACGGCGGCAACTACAACTACGGCTACGACGGTGGCTGCTGCTGCAAGTACGACTGGAACCTGTCTCGGTGCTACGGCGGCTACTGGTGGGCCTGTTGCGACGTCAGCAGCAACTGCGATGAGTCTCCACGGTGGCTTCACGTTCCCTCCCGTGTCGGCTGGTGGTTTTGGGGCCTCCATGCCCATGGCGATGCCTGGAGTTGTAACTTCCGTGCCGATGGTGCATTGAAGCAATGTTCCGTCGGTGGCTGGAGTCTCGTATAGCTATTACGGTGGATATGGTCTTCCAGTTCCGTCTAGTGGCGTGCAATTGCATCATGGAGCTCATGTGTCTGGTGGCATTGTGCCTGGCATTAAGCAGATCTCTACTAAGCCACCTGTAATGAAGGGTAGCTTCACTTGTATGCCGTGCAATTAAGGACCTTTTTTTTTTACTAGATTGGGACTTTGGGGAGTTGTCGACGGCACCGACGTGCGCCCGCTTTTCCATGTCGAGGCCCAGGCAGCTTTCGATTCTCGCGACAACGCGGCTCGAGACGCGATCTTACGCGGTGTGCCGGAGGCGGATGCAGAAATGATCTGTCACGAGGCTTCCGCGAAGGACATGTGGATCAGCTTTGAGAACAAGCAGACCAAGCGAGAGTACGCGAATTACATCTTCGCCCGCGAGCAGCTCTATTCGAACAAATATACTCGTGATCAGGTTTTGGGTGAATGGCTGCGTGATATGGAGCTACAGAGGCGGGAGCTTCAGCATTACGGCAAAGTGATTAGTGATGAAGAATTTGCAGAGATCTTGCTCGGCAATGTGTCACGGACTCACCGAGAGGTAGTTCGCCAGTTTTCTCGGCACTATGCGGTACTTGCCGTGCCAGGCACTCACCAACTGGCTCCGACAGCGGCCCAGGTCATGAATGCGCCGCGCGCAGAGGAGGATCTGGATGAGAAGGTCACAGAGGAAACGCCTCAAGCCAGCATCAGTTCAGCGAAGAAGAAGTCAAGCAATTCTTCCGGAAACCAAAACTCCGACAACTCTAGCAAGGGCAATACTGGAAAGGGGAAACGCCAGCAAGGCCGAGGTCGCTACAAGGCCAAAGGCAAGACCCAAGAAGGGAAGTCTGCTGGAGGCAGTGGTGGCAAGAGGAGTGATGGTTGCTTGAACTGCGGCGAGCTCGACCACATTCGAGCTCACTGCCCTCACTTAAAGAAGAATAATGACTCGCAGGGGCAGAGACCGTGTGCTGGCATGGAGGCAAAGCGGTTCCAGAATAAGAAAGGTGGCAATGCTGGAGGAGTGACGCGAAGTGTCGATGCACTGACGCAGCGCAGTATTGGAGCGGCTGTAGTTGGTTGTAAACCCCGCAAGTCCAGTGACATGGAGTGGGTCTTGGACACAGCGACGGACGTGCATGTCTGTAAAGACGCAACGCTGCTAGTCAACTCAAGGCCAGACAAGGAGCACATCTTCTTGGACTTCGATGGACAACCCAAAGGAGAGCGAGTGGTAGGTGACGTACGCTTACTAGTGACTAATGTGATATCCAAGCATGATGAAGAAGTGGTGTTGCATGGAGTTGTTCACACCCCAACTGGACCGGCCAATTTGCTGAGCTCGCATCTGCTCGAGGAGAGCGGATGGAGCATGAGCTTCACGCAGATGAACCCGAAACGGGTTTGTTGGCTGGAGAAAGATGGCTTGAAGCTGGCTATGGTGAAAACTCGTGGCCGCTATCGTCTTCGCGCGAGACCTACTCATCATTTGTTTCGCTGACGGCTGCTGCTACGAAGAACGCTGCAACGAGGAAGAAGAACGCAGCGGCACGCTGGCACATGCGCTTCGCACATCTGAACTACCCAGCTCTGCGTCAAATGGCAGCGCAAGAGACTGTGGCTGGTTTAGAAGAACTGTGTGGGGATGCAGGCTGTCTGAGTAGTGAGCTTGACGGCAATTGCTGGACGTGCACAGCCTCGAAGCTGAAGAGGATGTCGTACAAGCTGACACAAACGAGACGCGCTACAGAGCCGTACCAGAAGTTGATGTCTGACATGTGCAGCATCGGTGATATTACGTACGATGGCTATCGCTGCTTTCAGCTGTGATGGATGAGGCTACTCGCTGGGTGTGGGGCTTTCTTATGAAGGCAAAAGAAGAGTCCAGACCGGTAGTCGTCGCACACCTGGAGTGTAACGGGGTTACACGCACAAGTGGCTACAGCCACTTGTAACTCTAACAGACGCGATGTCTGTTAAAGGTTCGAACACTTCCTCGGTCTTGATGTACGTTACATCAAGTGCCACATTCATTTACGATCACCACGACGGGTGGTCCATAGACATTTAGGATTCCTATTGGTTGAAAGCAGCATCTTTTAACCAATGAGCGACATGCATAGCAAAGGAATTCTGCCAACCAGCCGTTGGCAGATTCCCAACTTAGAATATTACATTTGGAGGAGGTCAGAAACATAAAACAAAAATAACAGTTCTCATTTTAACCCAAAAACATTATTTGGATCGTTTATTTAGATTAATCTATACTCGGAGGCCCGAGTATAATTAACTCTAGTTTAAACTAAGCTACGCTTCCTCATACACGAGCGCACACGTGTAAGCTGTTGCAGTGAGCCAAGGTAGGCCCACTACACCTGGTAGCACTTTGTAGTCTGTCCAACGACCGACTAAGTTGAGTTCGTACGTCACCGCACGAACACGGAGCCGAGAACCTTCCCATGGATACCGAAGTGTCTATGGAAAGCTCCACGACGCCTGCAACCCATGTTGCACGCGCTGACTGTCCCCACCTGTCAGACCCAGAGTGGGAAGCCCTCCAACGACTGTCAACAGTCATTGGTGAGGCGGCTGTAGCTACGATGCTGCGTACGCTAACGCCGACAGAGCAACACGGTGTTGCTCTGGGCTTCATCATGAGGGAGCAGCGAGATGCTGCTGCCAATACCGCGGTGTCGTCGGGGACGACACCTCGCCCACAGTCGCTGAAGCTCAACGTGAGCAACTACGTCGGAAGAGAGGGTGAACCTCTCCTCCGTTGGCTTGTCGAACTCGACACTGCCATCGCGGCTCGACGTATTGTCGACCCGCTGTCGAAGGTTGCGTTCGCCATGTCATGTCTTGGCGGACGTGCAAGGAGCTGGGCGTATGGACGCCGGCTCTCCGATCCTACGTGCTTCAGCACGTACGAAGGCTTCAAGGAGGAGCTCAGACAGGCGTTTGAGCCCCCGCAGAATGAGTTCCGGTCGAGAGCTGAGTTCCTCGACCTGCAGCAGGGTAAGCATGATGTTCATGCTTACGCCCAGAGAGCGCGGTATTTGGTCTCGAACATCGTGACCAACCCGATCGACGAGGCGACTAAGGTCGTCACGTTCATGAAGGGACTGAGAGATGGGCCTGTGAAGACCTATCTCTTCCGCGAGTACCCAAGTACTCTCGAAGCTGCAATCACGCTTGCGATGCAGGAAGAGTTTAGCCTGCGACAGGCTAAACTGCACGCGCATGTACCGAGGCCGCAACCGCGCCCGGTAGTGAGGACGGGAGGTCCGGAACCGATGGACCTCTCGAGCGCTGCCACTGCTGGCCCCCAGCAGCGGCAAGGAAGTAATGTGCGGTGCTACCGATGCGGTAGGATCGGTCACTTTGCTAGAGAGTGCACGGCACCCGTGCACCAGCAAGGTGGCTATCGCGGCGATGCTGGGCATCGTCGCAGCCAAACAAAAACGCTGGACGCCAGTAGGCGCGGGGCGCCCTACTGGTAATGCGGTTCCGCGTGTCAACCTTGGACACGCGACACTGAGGACTGCAGCCCCCAGTGAGGACCATTCTCACTGCAAGAAGCAAGATGACAAGGCTGATCTTGTCATCCTGAAGGTGAAGTCGATGAGAGCAAGCGGCTCTCGTCGTGCGTTGGTAGATTCTGGCGCGTCGAAGAACTTTGTTCGACTGCGAAGTCTATCAATGCTTGACTTCGAGGATTTAAAGATACCTCGAAGTCTGTTGGAAGTACGCTTGGCGACAGGTGTCGTCGTGAAGACCGAGAAGCGCATGGTACGCGTGCACTTCACGTACAAGGGTCGAGTGTTCGTCGAAACCTTCATCGTCCTGGATCTGGACGATAAGTTCGACATGGTATTGGGCATGCCGTGGCTCGCACGGCATGATCCGGTAATCGACTGGGAGAAGCGCACTTTAGTGCGCTTCGGTCGCGACGGTGGAACAGAGAGCGATGGCCCTGTTGCCACCACACACGCACCAGCAGATGCGCGCGAATCTCCAGTCGAGACAGCGCCTAATGCCGCTGTCCCGGAACGCCCTGGACGCGCACGAGCGCGCGCGCGAGAACAGATAGCGCGAGAACAGATAGCGTCGGCGTCACCGCCGACGGCTAGTGAAGGAAATGTGTTGACTTCGGAAGTCAACACCCGCTTTTCAGCGAATCAAAAGAAGTCTCCGGCCTCGAGCGGCGCGGATGACACAAGCGAGTCACGCGCGTCAGCCGTGGAGGCTGACGCGAACCTGATTGGATCGGTTTTGGCCCGTAATGGGAGCCAAGGTGACGTGACGCCGTCGACTCCGGGAGTCGATGGCTTGGATGAATTCTATTCGTCGGCTCGGGGAGCCGACGCACCCTCCGTAATGGGGGTCTCCGCCAATGGAAGGCGTCGAGGTATTGAAGTCGCGTCGGTTCCGGGAACCGACGCTGCGAAAAGACATTTCGCGTCGACTCCGGGAGTCGACGCACCCTTTGTAATTAAGGACTCCGCCAATGATAGGCGTCGAGGTGATGATGGCGTGTCGGTTCCGGGAACCGACGCTGCAGGCGGTGCGGACGGTTGCAAACGTCCCGCACCGGAAAAACTTGCATGCTGTCGTGCAGCCGGGCTGCACGACGAAGCGCCGCGCGACCAAGCCGGGCTTGAAGTCGCTCGCCCGCGGGAAGTACCCGCCGGCGGAATAAAGAAGAACACCCGTCCACGGCTGGGCCTGGACGAGGTCAAGAACCATGCGGAGCCGGGCTCCGCAAGACAAGAAGACGGCGCATGCGAAGGTCGCTGCGCAAGTCTCGGCCCGGGGCCGAGACGCTACAAGAAATGTCTGCCGGGCAGACGAAGGCTGAGAAGCCGAACGTCGAGACGTTGAACGTCTTGACGCGTACCTGTGCTGGGTTCCGGCACAGGGAGATGACCCTCGCTAATCCTCCGACGCAAGCGTCAGAGTTGACTTCGCTTCCAGTCATGAGCTGGAAGCGCTTCGCGCGTGACTTGCACGATGGACGCATCGAGCAAATATGCATTCTCTCGGACGCCGAGAGAACGAAGAGCGAGAATGAGGAACTGAGGCAGTTCTTCATGGAGAGCACCACTGAGAGTGAAGACACCCTCAGTGCCAAGACGAAGAAGGAACGCTTTGAGGAGCAGAGCTGGGACTCGCTGAGGGCGAGCCCCTACTACGAAATTCTACGGGAGTACGCGGACGTACTTCCGGAAGAGATCCCTGCGGAGCTTCCGCAGGACAAGGGCATTCAGCACGAGATTGATCTCGTGCCGGGCACGAAATACTGTGTCACGCGGCAGTGGCCACTGCAGCGAGAGCAGGTCAAGGCGATCGACGACTTCTTCGAAAGTCGTCGCAAAGCTGGACAAGTGCGGGAATCGAAATCCCCGCACAGTGCTCCGACGTTCTGTGTCAAGAAGCCACAGGGCGGCTGGCGCATCGTTCATGCGTACAACAAGCTGAACGATGCGACGATACCGGCGCAGACACCGATACCGCGAAAAGATGTTATCATCGATTCGAAGGCCAGGAGCACTGTCTACAGTGCTCTTGATCTGCGCGATGGGTTCTATCAGATCCTAATGCGTGAGAGCGATATCCCTCTCACGGCTGTGAGCACGCCGAGTGGCATGCTCTGGGAGTGGCTAGTGATGCCACAGGGTCTGAAGAACGCCCCTGCGACCTTCAACAGGTGCGTGACGCACTTGTTGCGCTCGGTGCGCGACTTCGCACCGAGCTACTTCGATGACGTGTTCGTCCACAGCCGTGCTGCGGACGGGATGAGCGACGTTGAGATGCACAAGGTGCATCTCCGGAAGCTGCTTGCGCTCATGCGCAAGCACAAGCTCTACGCGAACCTAAAGAAGTGTATCTTCGGGGCGAGCGAGATACCCGTGCTCGGGTGTCTCGTTGGGAAGAACGGTGTCCGCCCTGACCCTGAAAAGGTCAGAGTGATCAATGAGTGGCCGACGCCGACGAGCGTCAAGGAACTGCGGCAGTTCCTTGGCAGCCCACGTACTTGTGCAAGTACGTGAAGGACTACGCGGGCACGATACGCCCGCTGTCACAGCTCCTGAAGAAGGATGCCGAGTGGAATTGGACTGCTGACTGTCAGCAGGCCTACGATGCAGTCAAGCGGGGCTTGACTGAGGCGCCGATCTTGGCGGTGGCCGACCAAGATCGCCCATTCCACGTTGTGTGTGACGCATCCGATTTCGCGATCGGATGTGCGTTGATGCAGCACGATCACGAGGGCCGTGATCGTGTCGTCTACTATCAGTCGCGTCAGCTGAAACCTGCTGAGCGCAATTACCCGGTGCATGACAAGGAGCTCCTTGCCATGAAGTATGCACTTGCGAAGTTCCGAGTGTATCTCCTCGGAAGTAAACCGTTCGTGGTCTATACAGACCACGCGTCGCTGCGGACGGCTGTCAAGTCGCCACACATCTCGCAACGTATGGCGAGATGGCTTTCGTTCTTTGCGGAATACAACTTCCGGGTTGAGTACAAACCCGGAAGACTCAATGTGGTGGCCGACGCGTTATCGCGTCGACCTGACTACGCTTCAACTGATGCCGACGTCAATGCCATTGACGCCATGCAATCGAGCACTCCCACGTCGTCGCTGTTGGACGACGTGAAGATCGCGTACGCGCACGACGCGGACGCGAAGCTCTTGCTGGCCTACGGCTCAGCGCCTTCTGACAAAGCTCGTCAGAAGCTGCCGAAGCATCTTCGCGCTCGTGCACTCCGTTATCGGGTGCACGACGGGTTATTGCTCTACAGTGCAGTCGATGACAACGCGGACCGTGTTGTCGTTCCCAATGATCATGACCTGCGACTCAGGATCATGTACGAGTATCATGATGCACCGACTGCGGGGCACCCGGGCCGTGAGAAGACATATCTTCTTCTCACGAGGGACTTCTACTGGGCCCACCAGTACAAGTGGGTGCGCAAGTACGTCCGTGCTTGCGAGGTGTGTCAACGTGGGAAGCCTGCGCCGTTCGCGCAGGCTCCTTTGCAGTCACTACCAACTCCGTCGGAGTGTTGGCAGTCCATGTCATTGGACTTCGTGTTCGGTCTTCCCCCGGACAGCCAGGGGAATACGGGCGTTGTGGTCTTTGTTGACCGCTTCAGCAAGATGGTACATCTTGCTGCAGTACCCGCTGAAGTGACGGCGAAGCAGACTGCACGTCTGTTCGTTGACATGGTGTTCAAACACCATGGCATGCCGACCGACATTGTGTCGGATCGGGACCCGCGTTTCACAGCGCATCTGTGGCAAGAAGTGTTTACACTTCTTGGGAGCCAACTTTCGATGTCGACTGCGGACCATCCGCAGACGGATGGGCAAACCGAGCGCGTGAATCGCGTGCTCGTCGACATACTCAAGAGCTACGCTCACTCGTTCCAACATTGGAGCGAGTGTCTGTCGATGGCGGAGTTCGCCATCAACAACTCGGTGCATGCCTCGACCGGGCATACACCGTTCTACGTGAATGCGATGCGTCACCGCGCCTCCCGAGCCTGCTCGGGATGGTGACTCCTTCCTTAAGTGGGGAGGATCTACGGCCGCAACACAGCAGCCGCAGAATGCCGCTGACACTTGCACAGTGTCAGCCGCGATAACGCGCAAGAAGAAGAAGAACGCGTCTGTGCAAGGCACAGACGCCGCGACGAACAAGAAGAAGAAGAACGCGTCTGTGCAGGGCACAGACGCCGCGACGAACAAGAACAACGCGTCTGTGCGGGGCACAGACGCCACGAAGAACAAGAACAACGCGTCTGTGCGGGGCACAGACACAATGACCACTAGTGAGGACGAGCTGAACAAGTTCAGCTCGGATGCAATCAACTTCGTGCAGCGCAGACAAGCCGTCATTCGGTTTGTCCAAGACGCTATTGCCGCTTCTGTCGATCGACAGAAGCTGAATGCAGACAACGTTGGCAGGGGCAACACAAATGAATTCAAGAAGGGTTCATTGGTTTTGTTAGCTTCTCAAAACCTGCCTAAACATGCAGTCTCCGACTTCGGGGCGAGCAAGCTCGCTCCGCGCTTCATTGGGCCGTTCACAGTGTTGGCACGGCATGGGAACGCTTACACGCTAGACATTCCGTCTAGCATGCGCCTCCACCCGACCTTTACGTCGGGCGGCTGAAGCCATACCAGCAGCACGAGCCAGCTAGCTCGGCCGGCGCGAAGCGGAAGCCGAACCTTTCTCCAGCGCGTCAACGCGCTGGACCAAGCGCACGACGCGGCCCCCAACGTCGACGGAGACGTCGGACGCGGTCTGCGCGGCCTGAGCGACTTGAGCCCTCAGGTTCGCAATCTCTTGCCTCAGAGCAGCGAAGTCACTGCTCTGAAGACGCTCCACAGCGGCGACTCGGTCTTCGAGAGACGGAGGCCCAAAGTCAACCCCAGGTTGACCGTACCCGGGGCGTGTTCCCACCACCGCCGCCTCCGATCCGTGACGCCCACGGCTCAACACGTTGGATTGTTGAGCGTATTGTCGACCATAGTATCCCGAAAACGAACCGTCATCCGGTTCGTTATCGTATTCGTTGGAGAGGGTTTCCGCCCCACCAAGATACATGGAGCCGCGGAACGTCCTGCTGCAGGACGTTCCGGAAATGGTGAGGGCGTACGAAGCCCACCACGCACTGCCGGCGCGAAGGTAGTGCGAGCGCTGTGGTCACCCCCAGCGCTCGAAGCACCACGCTCGTCGCGTTCCTCACGTGCCATGAACTTGGCACGGAGATCCTTGAGACTCGCAGGTACACGAATCGACGTGTACCCGTTCAGGTCGCGGTCGCTCAAGCGCGCCGCACCCGGAAGACACAGCGAGCACTGCTGGCCTTCGGGCACAGCACACGGAACTCCAGCATCCACAGAAGATCTGTGGAGCTGCTCCAACCTCCCACGCGTCGAGAACGTCTCGAAGCGCTCACGGGCATGCTTAACCCGCTCACGGTAGGCTGCCGGATTCTTGTTGAAGTTGTCAACAAAGGCATTCCAACTTTGACGAAGTGCCTGCCATTCGGGCACTTTGCTGCGAGAAGAGGTCTTCTTGCTGGAGTAATATCGGAGCTCATGGAAGAGTCCGATATAGTAGTCGCGCCTTTGATCCGTCATCGGATCAAAGTGCTGGCCCTCCGCCACCTCGTCGTCCTCGATCGCGCTGCATACGTACAGCGGGATAGTGTTCGGGGCACCGAGTTGCCCACCCGCGCTGCGATGTCTGCCGCGGACGGCATCCATGGATCACGCGCTGCATGAGCAGCGCGTGGAGAGTTTGAAGGCGCCGCATCGCGCGGCGAGCTCAAGGCTCCAGCAGCAGAGAGCGGAGTCTCCTTTGCGCTACGCGAACGCTTCGAACTCGAAGCGTCCGAGTCGTCTTCTTCACGAGGGCGTCTCGACCCGGCATGCGGGTCGAGACTGTCGCTGTCGATTGACTCCTTGCGCCTGCTGGGGAGGTCTCGCCCTCCTCCATGTCCACGTCGTCCTCGCTATAGTCAACGACATCGTTGACTATCGAAGAGCCCTGAAGGACGATCTTCGGCTCGGCCGCGGCCTTAGCAGCGCGAGCATCCTGCTTCGCCTGCTGCCGGTCGTAGTACTCGGGGACAGAGAGATTCTCTGTCCCAGCGGCGGGCGCTTCCTCGGCGGCGGTCTTCTTCGGCGAGCTCATTGCGGAATGAGCTCGAGTTTTCTTTCTCCCAACGTGAAGAATTGACGAGTGGTCAATTGCTTGATTGACGTGCCGTGACCGGCGCGTCTAACCTTAAGGGGGGGATGGTGTAACGGGGTTACACGCACAAGTGGCTACAGCCACTTGTAACTCTAACAGACGCGATGTCTGTTAAAGGTTCGAACACTTCCTCGGTCTTGATGTACGTTACATCAAGTGCCACATTCATTTACGATCACCACGACGGGTGGTCCATAGACATTTAGGATTCCTATTGGTTGAAAGCAGCATCTTTTAACCAATGAGCGACATGCATAGCAAAGGAATTCTGCCAACCAGCCGTTGGCAGATTCCCAACTTAGAATATTACATTTGGAGGAGGTCAGAAACATAAAACAAAAATAACAGTTCTCATTTTAACCCAAAAACATTATTTGGATCGTTTATTTAGATTAATCTATACTCGGAGGCCCGAGTATAATTAACTCTAGTTTAAACTAAGCTACGCTTCCTCATACACGAGCGCACACGTGTAAGCTGTTGCAGTGAGCCAAGGTAGGCCCACTACATGGAGTGGTTACTGGCACAAGGCAAACACATCGAGGTGTTCGCCACAGACCAAGGCAAGGAGCTGGTCAATAAGAAGCTGAAGGCATTCCTCAGGGGGAGAGGGATTGAGTTTCTTTGGACGAATGCCTACAGCCCAGAGGAAAATGGGCTCGTAGAGAAGATGAACGGCGTTCTCGAAGCACGCATTCGCAGCTTGCTGACGACGGCCAACATGCCGTGGATGCTGTGGGGTGAGGCGTTCATGTTTGCTGTGGATGTGTCGAACGTGAGCCCGTCCAGGGGACTTGGAGGCGACACCCCATACTCCCGACGTTTTGGTGAGCGTCCGAGCGTGGAGCAACTGAAAATATGGGGCTGTATTGTGCACGTGTTCACGCCCAAGGTTCTACGGAAAAGCAAACTGGAGAACCCTGGCAAGCTGGCACTGTTCGTTGGGTTTGCAAAGCAGTCAGAGAGTGTGCGAGTGTTAAATTTGAAGACTGGTAAGATCGAAGAGAAGCGCTCTGTTGTTTTCGACGAAGATTGGACTGTTGAATGTTCGTACGTGGAGACCCTGTTGGCTAACACGTATCGGAAGGGCCGCTTCAAACTTCCTGACATTGTTCCGCTCGTGCGACTTCCGGTGTTAGCGGCAGTGACGCACGAAGAGCTGGCTGCTGTGACTCATGAAGAGTTAACTGGTCCTCCTGCAAAGCGTCGTCGTCTTTCGTCTACTGCTAGTGGTTCTGGCTCTGGTGTTGTGGTGGAGCAGGCTCCGGCCAGCATGGGTTGTCCCGTGGCTGGACCAGTGAGCGAGCCTCCAGTGGGAGCTGCTTCGGCTGCTGACCCGCCGTCACTTGCAAGTGCACCGCAGCAAGAGGGTGACACCTCTGTGAGTGAAGACAATGATCTGGACGGTAGTGACTCTGAGGCAGCGGACGGTGTACTTAACAGTCGCCGTTCGGTTGCTATGAGGTAGTTGCCGCTGCCTCCAGATGAGCAAGGAGATGAAGATGATGGTGCAGTTGAAGAAGGAGAAGAAGTTGTTGCTTCTGGCGAACCAGCTCAGAGAAGTGGAAGCTCAGTGGGAGACAGGATCTCGCCGGCCAGTAGTGATGAAGATGAGGACGACGATGAAGATAGCGGTGCTGGGGCATCGTTTCGGCGCCCGACGCGCATTTGTAAACCCAATGTCTGCCTGTTCGAAATCGAAGTGCCCGAAAGTTTGGTTATTCAGGCGATGAACGCTGTGATGGACCCCACCTCTGTGGATAAGGCGTTGGGGGCTCCTGACTCTGATAAGTGGGTTGAAGCACTGAATAAAGAGTTCGGCGACCTGCTGCGCAACAACACATGGGAGCTGGAGGAGAAGCCCGTTGGCGCAAAAGTGTTGACGAGCAAGTGGATTTTCGTCCGCAGACAGAACGCACAAGGGCAAGTTGAGAGACACCGAGCCCGCATCACCATAAAGGGCTGCCAGCAGAAGTACGGGCTGGACTTCTGGGAAACCTACGCCCCTGTCGTGTGTATGGAGGGGGTGCGTTTGGTCCTGCTGTTAGCACTTCACTACGGCTTGGAATGTCGTCACGTGGACTTTGTGACGGCGTTCCTGAACGGACCCATTGATGTCGAGATATACATGAAGCAGCCTGAGTTCTTTGATGATGGATCTGGACGAGTCTGTCGTCTGCTTCGGAGCTTGTACGGCCTCAAGCAGGCCCCTAGGATATGGTACAAGACTCTCGACAAGTATTTAAGACAGTGTGGGTTCCAGCGATCGAAGATGGATGGAGGAATTTACTTTCGCTGGGTGAATGATAGTCCTATCTTTCTGACTTTGTACGTTGACGACATTGTGATTGCCGCGACTACGGAGAATATCAAGCTAGTGTTGACTGAGCTTGCGAAGAAGTTCGAAGTCAAGGATCTGGGTGATGTGAGCCACTTGCTTTCGTTGGAGATAAAGTACGTACCCGGCCAGTTTCTGTCGATCTCGCAGTGCGAGTATATCGGGCGGATTCTTGAGCGATTCAAGATGGCAAACTGCAAGGCCACACCCACACCACAGGCGAAAGGCAACTTTCCGCTGCCAGGAGATCCCGATAGAGAGACTGTGTGCGTTAACATGGATCCTGATGTGGACTATCAGTGCATTGTTGGTTCTTTGCAGTATCTGGTGAGCTGCTCTTGTCCAGATATTGCAAATGCGGTACGGACTTTGGGAAAGTTCCTGACTTGCTACACGAAGGAGCACTTCGTGCTGGCCAAGCATGTTCTCCGGTACCTGCAGGGTACTCGTAAGTACGGATTGGTGTGGAATATAACTGTGCCTCGGGGATTGCAGCTGACTGCCTACGCTGACGCAGAACTCGGAAACGAGAAAGACGCCCGTCGTTCCATTACTGGGTATGTGCTGCAACTCAACGGTTGCACATTTGCCTACAAGAGCAAGAAGCAGCCGATCATCACGGACGACACATGCAGTGCGGAGTTCGTGGCTGCGAGCGAGTGCTCGAACATGATCATGTGGACTCATAATTTGTTTGAGGAGCTGAAGCTCCGGCGGGCAAAGCAAACTATCTTGTTTGAGGATAACCAAGCTGCGATCAAGGTGATCAGCGAAGTTGGCAGCAACTACAAGGTGCGCAGTGTGGATCTCAAGTTCCACAAGATTCGGGACTTCGTTGAGCGCAACGTGTTCCGGGTCACGTACTGCCCTAGCAAGAACAACGTCGCCGACATCTTCACCAAGCCTCCAGGCACACAGCAGTTCTGCAAGCTGCGGCAAAACCTGAATGTGTTGCCGGTGCCCGACAACGCGTAGTTGCGCGCTGCGAGCAACATGCTGACTTCAGACAGGTCAAGCAACACGAAGTGGGAGCGTGAACTATTGTGTGGTGGCAGTTGGGTTCTGTCGTGTTCCTGTTCCCCGTCGCAGTTGAAGCAGTGCTGTGTAGCTCACTTTAGTTTACTATTGCATACTCTAGTCTAGTGTAATGGAGGCTGCGCTGGGGCGCGGTTCTCTCGCAATCCCAAATACGCTGAGTGGGCGAACAGTGTGTTTGGCAAGTCTTCTGCGCTCAAAGCAACAAGAAGACGCGCTCTTGGAACGCGTTGGAAGGGCTACGCCCGAGCCAAACGCGTGCAAGAGCAGCGATGGACGGGAAGTGCACTCGACCGACTTCGCGAAACCCTTGGAGGATGTTCACATGCTCGCAGACGGCATCTACACGCCAGCAGACTACGCCATTACGGCGAACCATGAGCAACGGGGTGCTTGCTCATCCCCTCCGTCACTGATTGCTGCAGCGCGACGGCGACCCAGTCTACCGAGTACTCGAGGCACTTCTGCAGAACGTTGTCGGCTTGTTCATGCAGGGTTGACGTCGGCGGTTCTGGTGTTGCTGGAACTTTCAGAGTGAGGCTGGAGAAGACTAGATCCTCGAGGCCGTCGCCACCAAAGCAGCCAAGTCCAGATCTTGCTCGTGCGACGATTAAGCCTTGCGAACGCTGTGCGAATGCAATGGCGCCGCACGTCAAACTTTCCTTTGCCAGCCAAACCGTGCATTAACCATGACGACGTGAGCTCGCGTGGAGCCGAACCAGACTTCTTCCTTTGTAGAAGCGGTAAGATTGCCCCACGCCTCTGGATTTCTTCAGGTGCGCAGCAGTACTTGACAGTAATACGTGCGGCCGATCTGAGTTACTGGCTAATACATTAACATTAGTTTGCACCTCGCTCCAAATTACTAGTTACTACATCATTTTAAGCATCATTTTAATATAAGTATCAGTGGAATAGTAGTTTCAAACGAGTTACTGTCAATCCCTGGGTACAATACTGTGCGATGCGGTGCGGCCGCATGCGGCCGGTTGAGAATGGACCTAAGGCGTGGACATTCCAACCGCGTTTCACAATAAGTGTAATTCATTCGATCGAGTGCTGCATGATGTTGTGTGAATGTTGTATGATGTCATGGGGGGGCGACGAATGTAGCGTGAATGTCGTTCGATGTCATTGGCAAAACTTGGGGGTGTTGTTCCGTCAAGCCCAGCCACGCACACGTCACTTGTGGCTCGGATTGGCTCGGATTGACGGAACTGTTCCGCCAATGTCACTAACGCCAGGGAGCGCATTCGCTCCCCCTTGACCAGGGGTCGACACTGCGAAATTGCAAGTTGCAAATTGCAACCCGACAGATCGCCGCCAACATGGCAGGCCGCTTCCCCCCAGATCAACAGCCAGCAGCAGACCTAGCTAACGCTGGCGGGGCTGCAGCCTCTTCAGCAACAAGGCCTTCTCCGTTCGCGTCCGGGTAAGATCCTATTCATTGCGGTATAGTAAACGTGTCTCTGCTGTTCCTAACGTAATGGCTCGTAGCCCGGTAGCTATGGTGAATCAGGTTCGCCCTGGTTTCGGCGCCCCTGGACAATTCCCTGGTGCGTTCATTATTTGCTGACAACTACAGGGGTCCAGTGTACCTCATGTAGAATGTGATTTCGTTGTGAAGGCCACGCGGTACGAGCGGCGCCAACGCAGCTGTCCACGCCGCTTGTCCCCCAGAGGCAACTAGCGACGTCGAGTGTTACCGCTGCACCCGAGCCTACGGCGTCACTTTTCGCTGAAAGGCCTTCGGGGCCATCTAGCGATTTATTTGGGCAGGCTCCACCGCCACCAGCTCAAGCTGCGAGCGATCTTTTTGGGCAGACGGCGGCGACGTCCCAGCGATATCGATCTAGCACTGACCCCTTTGGCAGTCCTTCTGGGCCAGCACCGCCGTTTCAGATGCACCAGGCTGCTGAGATGTCGAGAGAACCTCAGAGATCGGTGCCTGATGGTCCAGCTTCAGCGCCAGGACAGCCTAGCCAGCGGAATGCTTACGAAAGCCTGTTTGGCAGTCCAGAAAAGGCATCAACAACTGCGGAAGAAGCCCCAAAGCTCTCCAGGCATTCGTCACTTAGCTCCTCACAGGGCCCAACGCCATCACCGTTTAGCAGGTCACTGCCTCCTCCAGCCCAGCCTCGACAGAACCAACCATATGCCCCGTATCAGCAGCGGCAGCAGCAACAACAACAGGTATCCTCGCGGGCATTTGGACAAGCACCGCCTCCTGCTGCGCCGTTCCTGGGATATGCGGACAATGCCCGGTCGCAGTCTTTCCAGAATCCTGGAGCCTCGGTGTCTACGCCGGTGTCATTGTTCGCCGACGCTCGAAAGATTCCCTCTCCAGCCAAGACGCCACCCTCTGCAGCGCCAGTGCCTCCTCCGTCTCCCCCACGAATCACCCTGGAAGCTCTATCCCCGGACGATCTTGTGGACGAATTTTTGAAAATGCCGGTCGATGAACGTTTTGCAGGGGCTGAGGATGCAAACCCACCTGCAAGCAAGCTACTTCTTGCTGACATTCCGGACACGATTGAGGGGTTGGAAACGTTGTACGCGCAGAAGCGCTGGAAATCGCTGACCAAAAAGTCACTTTCAATGCTGCAGAACCCGTCAAAGGATATGAGCGTGACGCTGGAAATCAAGTCGTGGTGGCTTGCCGGACTGATTAAGGAAGGCCACTACGACAATGCAGCAAGCGTGCTGGATCAAATTGGGAACTTAGACGAATTATCAACCGCGGTTGGAAAGACCCCCTTCGTGCTGATTCGGCTACTACTGCTTCAAGCGCTACTAAGCAAGTGCCAAGGGAAGCCGGTGATTCATGAGAAGCAGTTGTTCCACCTGATAATGCGGCTACGAACCGCAATTCAGCAAAACGAGACAGTGAGTCTCCTGGGTGTCGAGTTGAGCGCAGCTGCACGGTGGCTGCGAATCGCACAGTTTGCTCTTGCAAACCACCTTGTGCATCAGCAAAAGTTTGTGCTGGCCTTGCGTATTTGCTCACAGATCGAGGTACGTACGAGTAGGTAGCAAATGATTGTGGTTTACCAGCGTGCTGACTGAAGCGGTGTTTGGTGTGCTTCCTAACAGGCCCAATTCTTGGTGGATCATGAAAAGGTGATTGTGCTATCCCGTGTGGGGCGCATCCGTCTGCAGATGGGCGACCTGGTGGCCGCAGAGAAACTGTTTGAGGCTGCCAGATATCACACAGGGCAGTTAAGAGCATCCGGCGGTAATGTCGTACCGGTGAAGGATCTGGAAGAGCTGGAAGCTCGCGTGCTCTTGAATGATGGGCTACTGCTATTTGCGCAAAACAAACTTCAAGAGGCTCTGAGTGCGTTTGACTCCATTCTGTATTTGCAGAACGCGCAAGGCATGACTACCGAGAGCTCGGATTCTAACCTTTTCCTGGAGGAGGACGTTGTTTGTTCTGCTGTTAACAACTATGCGATCTGCGCGCTGTACTGTTGCGACGTGAAGGCGGCCGTGGCGGCATTGGAGCGGATGATCAGATCGAACCCGCAGCGGTTCCTCAATGGTGTGGTTGTCTTTAACCTCAGCTCACTCTACGATCTTCTGTTCGACAACGCCACAAGCAAAAGCCGCAAAGAGATGATGAAGAAGATCGCCCACCTGTACGACCTTGAGCATGTGGACCCGGCCGCATACCGCATTTAATTGTGATAATGCAAGATCTGCTTTATATTTTCTGTTTCTTGGTTGCCATATCCTCGTTATCGGCAGGCTGTTCGTCGCTGTCTTCGTTGCCAAAATGGATATGACCGCCTGATGTTGGCTTCTGGCGTCTCTTTTTCTTCTTACCGGAATCAGCACTGCTCGCCACCAAGCTAGCACTCTTGTTGGAGTCACTGGCGTTGTCTACTTTGGCGCTGGCATTGCTTCCACAAGCGTCAGGGCAGGATAGGCGAAGTTTCAGCTGTCCCTTCATCTCGAGCCACCGGCGCTTACTCATGACACGAATACCGCGCAGATCAGCATCCGAGGAGGTCTTGGCAACAGATTCTTCGGCAGACTTTTGTTCCGCGAACTCCACGAACCCAAAACCTTTGAACTTTTTGCTCTGCGGGAACCTCGGCAGGCTCACCAAGTTCACCTTGCCAAACTTGCTGAAGGTGCGACGCAGCGACTCATGGTCGTCCGTGGTACCGAAGCTGTCGATGTAAATCGTTCGGGCATCTGCAGTAAAGCGGACGTAGCGAATGTGTTAGCTTGTTGCGCCTGAGTCAGCATCCCAACTGCCTGCGCACCTGCTTCATGGTCCTCACCCGCCACTGGCACGGCCTTCGGCGCAATGCACGAGCGTGAGCGGTCGACTCGAATCACCGAGGATTTCTCGGCCTCGTCCAGGATCATTCGCTCCGTCGCCTTAAGCGCCTTCAGTCTGACCATTCAACCCCAAGCATGATCCTGTTAGTTGGACGCTTCATAGAGTTATTGCCCAAAGTCAAGATGGCAGCCCACTTGTTGAAGGACAGGAACACGCGCACAGGCACGAAACCCTGCTCGTCCATGGCCTGCTGCAGGAACTTGTCCTGGCGGAGGTTGCTCTCGCCCAGGTAGAACTCCAGCTGCCGCTGCAACCGCTTCCGCTGCGACTTGCCTGGCTTCGGCTCCATTGCACCTTGGATTGTGTAACCCCGGGTACCCCATGTGAATGTAACCTAGGTTACTCCTGCAATACACAAAAATCGCCAACTTGAAGCAGCTTCACGGGCAGGATTCGACTCGAATCATTCGAGTCCTCGCCCCGCAAAAGACACTGCCGCGCGTAAAGCCACCGGGGCGTAAGTCGCCTTCCAGCCACCCGGCATGGCCCATATGGGGATGTACTATAATAGGCGAAGCCAGCTTGGATAGTCCGCCCTCGATCGCCGCGTCGTGTGCGCGTCGCGCGCCCCCTCGTTGGCAAACAGTGCGCGGCGAGGCATGCACGCGAGAGCTGCCAAGGCAGACACGGCTGCATTTACGTGGTGGTTGGCGAAGCGAACACATGAGGCGCGAGGAGCCATGTCTGGGCGCGCAACATTGTAGGCACAGTGAGCATTTTCAAGGCAAACGTTTCAGGCCGGCAAACGTGGGGTCCGTAGCCGTTAAACCCCGCTGTCGCTGGCAGTTTGGAGACATGCCCTGGGCTTAGCGTCACATAGCTGTCGCCCACCAACACCGCCATCCTCGCCTGCCAAGGTGCGGGGCCGTAATAAGACGCCGGGCCAAATATACCGGCGACTTGAAGAAACGGCCGCACAGATGTGCCAATACAAACGCCAAGTGCGACTAAAAATAGACTCAGAGCGGAAGATCCAAAGATAGGGCAGAAGAAGCCAAGCGCCGCAAAGAGTGGCACTTGTGATTTTCGCACCGTCGGAAGTGTGGAAACGACCGGCACAACCGAACCTGCCGCCCCCTGCACGCACGCTCGCTCGCCGCGCCAGACGACCATGTTCGACGACCTGTTCAAGCTGCTGCGCAGCCCGCGCTGGGTCAACTCGCCCATCGCGCGGCGCTTCGGCTTCGGCTCGGAGCTCTCGTACGAGGAGGACGAGCTGGGTGGGTGATGCTGCTCCTGCGGATCGAGAGCGAGCGCGAATCTCACTGATGCTGTGCTTGTTATCTACAGAAGACACGCCGTCCAACTGGACCAAGATCTCGACGTCGGGCCACCGTCCACCGGTGCGCAGCGGCCACTCGTCCCTTGTAGGTGCGTAAACTGCTGCCTCTGCAGATGCGATGAGCGTGCATCACGGACTAACGATTGTTCACTTGCTGCCTGCAGTCGGCGACATGATGTACGTGTTCGGAGGATACAACGACGGGAACTGCCACAACGACATTTACGCGTTTGATCTGATCCGCCACCACTGGATGCACATTGAGACATCGAACGGCATTTCTCCAGGTACGGCTTCGTGAATTACCCGTCGGGTGTTGGCTGCGTAGTTTGTTTACTCACCACATCACTTTTACCACCCCTTGTAGACGGCCGTGCTTCTCACGCCTGGTGTACTTCGACGGACAAGACAAAGCTGTACCTGTTCGGTGGATCGGGCCCGCACTGGGGCCAAACCAACATGGGCAAGCTGCTGCAATTCAGCATTCGCGATAAGAACTGGACGATCGTCGAGGCGGAAGGCACACAGCCGCCGCCCGGCTACGGGCAGAGTCTGTGCGCGATCAACAACAAGCTGTACCTCTTCGGCGGCACTTCTGGGCACGTCTACGTGAATGACTTGTACGTGTTTGACGAGGTAACAAAAATCTGGAAGAAGGAAGAGACCGGTGGAAAGCGCCCCAGCCCGCGATACAAGCACCAAGTGGCCATGATTGACAACCGCATGTACGTCGTGGGTGGCGGGCTCTACGATCCTCCCAAGGGACCCATCGACACATACTACCTCGATGTGGACACACTCACGTGGCATGAAGTCGAGTGTGGTGGCGATATTCCGAAGTCGCGCATTGCGCACACAATTTCGCAGTTGTCGAACGACCCATATCGACTGATCATGTTCGGAGGACGGGACGACAGTGGATCGCGGCAGAATGAGCTTAGTGAACTGAACTTGCATACTGGAGAATGGCGAATCTTCTACAACGAGGAGGGCTTCCAGCCCGATGCTCGTGACTTCCACACAAGCGTAGTGCACGATAACCAAATCTTCGTGTTTGGTGGATCCAACGGTGTGGAGCGCAACAATGACGTTTTCCGCTACTCGATGGTCCACCAGCCGTCTACGCTATTGATCCTCGCTATGCGGGTCCTGCACCAGAACCTGGAGTACATACCGAAGGAGGATCTGGAATCGCTACCGGTGGAACTGAAGATCGGCGTTGAAAACATTAATCCTGACGTGGAGTGCTCGTACAATCCTACCTGGTATATGCTAGAGGATCAGAAGCAAGCTAACGCTGCGCCAGTTATGTAGAGCGTCGAGCTCCTAGATTGTACGGTACCCAGCTAAGATAAATTATAAATGAAATAGCAGTTTGCTCGGGCCTGAATTCACTCGTCTGAATCAGTGATTCCACCCGCATAAAGCTGGATTGAGCACTCCGCCTCAGGCATGCAGGGGCTGTCAATGATTTTGCTACATAGCAAACGTCAGCAAAGTTCTAGGCACATCGACCCGACGATGGTGATGCATTTCACGCTTACCAGATGCGATTTTCAGCCCGCCCCTTCTTCATCTGCAGTTCATCATTAAAAGGTTGGTTATAATAGCTCAGCACGCTTGCAATACGAAGTGATTCAGACTCGACGCACCAGCACCCGCGTGTGAACTCCATGGGACATCACGTGGCCACCTATCGATGCATACAGGGAAAATGAGCAAGGCTTATTGTTGATCTAGTATTCGGCTCAAACGTACCAGCCGGCTTCATCGCGGAGCCGAATATCACATTGGCGCCGGGGTCTGCCATTACTTGGTTCACCACCAGAACTGCGATGTTGAATTCCTGCTCATAGAGCTGGTGTTAGCCTATCTGCCACGTCTAACTTCCAGCGCATAGTTTTTTCTTCTTCTTACCTCGGCGTGCTTAACAAGTCGAACGAGATGTTGATTGAGCCGTTGCTGCCTCTCGCTTAGCTCTCCTCTATTCAGTCATGCACGACCGTGAGCAATGGCAGTAGCCAGGAAAAAATACAATCTCACTACCTTCCGGAGAAGTCCGTGCGAAATAGCGCTGTCACCGAATCGATGATCAGCAGACGAAATGGTCCCTGGTCCGGATCCTGCAAACAATAGCACTCTTCAGATACTGTACATGCATGTAGAAACTCGTGCATTATTCCTGTTAGAGTGCCTACCGCAAAAAGCACGCCAAGCTTGATCACGAGGTCCATTTGAGCATCGTGGCTATGAGCTCTGCCAGTAAAGTTTAGCCCACCATCAAACTGTTCTCTTAACAATGTCAGAAGCTTACCTCGCCACTATGATGTTGTCGAGAACGTCGTCTGGGTCCTAAAAACATTCTCTTAGATCAGGGTATAGATAAAATGTGATGTTCTGTTGGTGACGTACCATGTTGTACCGCTCCTTTGCGATTTCAGCCACCCGGTTCGGTCGAAATGTCCCCTCAGTGTCGATGAAAGCAACTTTTCCTAGTTAATAAAGAGTACGTGAGGTGATCTGATTCTGTCTCACTGCAATCGGCTGTGCATTGCTCGTACCCGCCCCTCCGCCGCGATAACGAGGTAGCTGCGCTGTCACGCATAGCTTGAAGTAAAATGATCGTCAGCATTCAAGCTAACGTCGTACACCCACTAATAGGTCATCTCTACCGTGTGGCACAACTGGGTTTTGCCTGTTCGGAACTCGCCATGAACCTGCCACACAATGCCCCTTCAGATTTCAAAGAATAAACGCATCATTTCAAAATACATATACCTCCGTGACAGACAGCGTTTCCAAGCCGCCACCAAGAATCTGGTCGAATTCTGCATTGCATAAGTACTGCGGTTATACTTCATCAACGAGATAATAAGAACGCGAGCCTGAGTTACTCTTTGATCCGGTGGTGATAAATATCTTCTTTTGGCTCTGCTGGTACAACGTGTTGGCCGAGACAAACCCGCTCTTCTCGGGCATGAGCTGCGTGCATTACAATGTACGGTAACGTCATTACTGTTTCTTTTAAACCCTCAAGGGAAAGCATTACCTTTTTTCCTGCTTGGAGAAGCTAAGGACACACCATATCAGCTTAGGAATGGTTTTGCCAACAAAGAATTCACTGTCTGATACCTTGTCCATTTTGGCCTCGCTGATCCCCTTCACGTCCAGCAGTTTTCTTTGTGACACTTGGAATAGCTGCCCGATGGTTGCGAAGCCATCGCTTTTGAGCTTGGCGATGTCGGTAGTGTTGATACCGGCGTCCTGCAGCAGGTCGATGGGCTCGTACGAGCGCAGGCTATCATCCTCTTCGTCATCGCTGTCATAAGCGCGTGGTGTAGGAACCATCTGCAGCCCTGCCTCCGTGGTTCTAGGTTCACTTGGGACGACCATGTCAGAAGGCCATGCATCAACTTTTCACTCCGCTACCATGCATACCTTCTTGAAAGACCCATGACGTTCGTTATCAGGTCTGCCGTTGTCTCCTGTTCCACTTGTGCTTGGCCGCGCGGATTCGATAATGAACGCGGAAGCCACCAGTGCGGAACGGAGTGATGGTCGCAGAAACTTCAACATCTGTAGTTGAAGCGAGCTGGATCTCGGCGTTTAATTGGCCAGCGATCCCTGGAGCGTAAGTTGCCAATGCTCAGGGAGCATGGACACTCTCCTGTGGCTGAATGGTACTGAGTATTAATACTTAGTACGCGGAAGAACGAGTATATTTTCTTGTCTATTCACGAGTCATCTTCGCGCATTCGCTACGCCCGTGCGTCTGAGCCACCACTGCCCACCGAGAGCTCGCGTCGCCAAACCTGATGGTGCATCCTGCACTTGACCTGCTCTCTAATAATACCGGCCTCCACGCTGCATGTGCAGATCCACAATTCTCCAGCGGAGGGCCTCCTGCTCTTCATCATAGTCGCGCTGGAAGGCAAAAATGTAGTAGTACGCCAGCACCTCGTCCTCGGATCCTTCAACGACTTCGCCCTCTCGGTTGCGAATGCAGTTGATCTGCTGCGCCTGGAATCGCATCAGGATGATCGGAGCCTGCTTGTCCTCAGCCTAAGAAATATGAAATTGTTAGTTCGTGTCCAAATATTCAGCTGCGCCTAACAAACGCAATGCGTACCGTAGCCTCAATCACTTCCACATTGTCGATGCTGAGCACGTGCGGGTCCATGACCAAGCCCTCCGACTTGCGCTCACGGATAGCAATGTTGACCCGGGAGTAAGCGGCCTCGCCAAACCACTTCTTCAAGTCGCGGCTGTTGCCGCGCAGGAACGCCTCCAGAACACCCGGCAGCACGATCTCTTCGATGTTTTCCTTCCACTCTTCCAGAATAAAGTCGGGCTCCGCGCGACGAATCTCCTTGATTGCAACACCCATAGGCGTCTCACCAAAGAGACCGTCGTAGATCGACGACAGTCGGTACACCCACGGGTTTTGGCTGGTCTCCCACACTTCGAGGACCTCTTCCTGGGCATCGCTGATCTTGTCCTTGACCTGCTTCGTCGTCTGTTGCACCTTCTTTCCGGCCTCCGTCTTGGCGGCTTGCTTCGCAGCATCCAGGATGCCCTGAATAATCGGGGCTTCGCGGAAACGAGCGCTCACACGTTGCCAGGCGCTCTCCTCCTCCTTTACTGCTACCAAAGCGCTGGTGCCAGTGTACTCCGTCGGCTCCTCATCGTCACTCTCCGACTTCTTGGGCTTTTGCATGGACGGGGTGCGAACCGAAGCCAAGGCCTCGTCAACCGTCTGCTTCTCCCTCTTGCCAAAAAGCTCTTGCGCAGCCTCCTTCCACTCATCACGCAGCTTGGGGAACCTGTCGGTGTTGATGATCTTGTTCTTCTGGGCAGTGATGCCAGCAAAAAAGTTCTTCACAAAAGCACGAGCTCCATCCACTGCCTCATCCGACTTCTCAGTTTTCTGGGGGTAAGGGAATACAAAAGCATCAAAGTTAGTCGATGCTTACGCCAAGATATCCATGTTGACGTTCAACGCACGTCGCCGTCCTCCTTGTCCTTCTTGGCTTTCTGCTCAGATCCTTCCGTCGCAGCGCCAGTGGCATCCTCCGCAGTGCTCTTGCTTTCGCCGTTGTCCTCCTTCTCGTTCGCAGCCGCGGCCGCCTTGGCAGTCTCCTCGTAAGACTCCTTAATCTTCTGCGAGGCCTGCGTGGCCTGCTCCTGTAGGTTCTTCGCCGCCTCTTCGGTCATGGAGCTCATCTCGCTCATCTTCTCCTTGGCAGCCTTCTCCACGTTCTTGAACTGCTCCTTGGTCTTCTCCAGTTCCTCAAACGACTTCTTGAGCTCCTCGTTCTTCTCCATCTCGTTCTTGAGCTGGTTCTTCAGGTCCGAGAAGAAGCCCATGGCGCGCGACTGCGACTGCACGTGTCCCGAGAGCGTCAGCTGGTTGTTGCGGGGCGCGGCGAGGCGCGCGCGGCGCAGAGCGCGTGAGGAGAGGCGAAGCATCGGAGCTGCTGGTTCGTCGGGGCCGCGTGACGATAGATGTGCGGTGGTCGCACCAGTTTGTTTGACAGACTGTTCCAGAAAATCGGTACATAGACCGCGATCCACTTCTGGCCAATCCGTGGGTGCCATTTGACACGCTGCGTCCCCACCAGCCAAAAGCTCGGAGAAAATCGTGCAGGAGCTTGTGTTCGCATGCGGAGTTTGGTTTTTGAAACGTCACACTCGACTGGCTGCCGATAGTTGGCAAAATGGGCAAGACGCGACGCAGAGAAACGAAGGAGAAGGCTCCGGCGGCCGAGGCCGAGTCGGTCACGACCGAGGCGACGACGCCGCAGGTGGATGCTGCTACTGAGTCTGTGGACAAGAAGCAAAAGAAGAAAAAGTCCAAGAAGACTAAGCAGGCCAAGCAGGAGCAGGACCCTGAGGCTGCCGACGTCGAGGCTGAGCAGGACGACGAGGAGGAGGAGGCGCCTGTGGAGCCGATTGCGGATGATGCACAAGACGAGGAGACGGAGCAGGCCATTGCGGACGCGGCCAACCACAGCCTGGCCGAGGGTACTGTGGACCAGCGCTACTTCTCCAACGAGGAGTTCGCGTCGCTGCCACTGTCGGAGCCCACGCGCAAGGCTCTGGCTGACATGGGCTTCACCAAGATGACTAAGATTCAGTCCAAGTCGATCCGCCCGCTGCTGGCTGGACAGGACCTGCTGGGTGCCGCTAAGACTGGTTCCGGTAAAACGCTGTCGTTCCTCATTCCGGCAGTGGAGCTGCTGCACAAGGTCCGCTTCACAGCACGCAAGGGCACGGGATGCATTGTGATTTCACCCACGCGCGAGCTGGCTCTGCAGATTTACGGCGTTGTGCGCGACATCTGCAAGTACCACTCGCAGACGCACGGTATTGTCATGGGCGGAGCCAACCGCCGCGCTGAGGCGGAGCGTCTGGTGAAGGGCGTGAACATTTTGATCTCTACGCCTGGTCGTCTCCTGGATCACCTGCAGAACACCAAGGCCTTTATCTACCACAACCTGCAGATTCTCGTTATTGATGAGGCCGATCGAATTCTGTCCATCGGTTTCGAGGAGGAGATGCGTCAGATCATCAAGTGCATTCCGAAGGAGCGCCAAACGATGCTTTTCAGTGCCACGCAGACCAAGAAGGTCGAGGATCTTGCTCGTCTCTCCATTAAGGAGAAACCTGTGTACGTCGGTGTGGAGGAGGAGGACACCAAGGCCACGGTTGCCACGCTTGAGCAGGGCTACGTCGTGACGCCGAGTGACAAGCGCTTCCTCCTTCTGTTCACGTTCCTCAAGAAGAATCTGAAGAAGAAGGTGATGGTTTTCTTTTCGTCTTGCAGTGCCGTCAAGTTCTACGGTGAGCTGCTCAACTACATCGACATTCCGGTGCTGGACATCCACGGCAAGCAGAAACAGAACAAGCGAACGACCACGTTCTTCCAGTTCTGTAACGCGAAGACTGGCATCTTGCTGTGTACCGATGTGGCAGCGCGTGGTCTCGATATTCCGGCGGTGGACTGGATTATTCAGTTCGACCCGCCTGATGACCCTCGTGAATACATTCACCGAGTGGGTCGTACTGCTCGTGGCGCGAAGGGCAAGGGTAAGGCGCTGCTTATGCTGCTCCCTGATGAGCTTGGATTCCTGAAGTACCTGAAGGCCTCGAAGGTGGCGCTTAATGAGTACGAGTTCCCTGTCTCGAAGATTGCTAACGTCGAATCTCAGCTCATGAAGCTTGTGGAGAAGACGTACTACCTTCACAAGTCCGCCAAGGACGCGTACCGCGGATACCTGCTGGCATACGCGTCGCATTCGTTGAAGGGAATTTTCGACGTCGGCCGTCTCGACCTGCATGGAGTGGCCAAGTCTTTCGGTCTCCAGGTTCCGCCCAAGGTGACGCTTCCAGTGAAGACAAACGGCAAGACTGGCAAGCGCAAGGGTACATCGTTCGACAACGACGGCAGCTCGCGTGGTGGCAAGTTCCAGCGCTCGGGTCACGCATTTAGTGCCGACAACCCGTACGGCAAGCGCGCATCGAGTGACAAGCGCCAGTTTGCTCACTGAGGGTTGCTGGCTGCTACTATGTAAACAACGGCTTCTGCCACTTCACGTTCCTTTTTGCAATATAGAGCGAGCTACTTACTTCTCTGTTCCGCGAAACTATGCAGTAGCTTCTCAGCCGAAACCAAATGTGGTACACACAACGCTTTTCTATTGGGTAAAATACCGACTTTGTCAATTGCGTATTTCGCAGGTGGGCACATGCTTAAAGTGCGCCATTCGTGTTTTTACATCCAATCTCAAGCAGACAATACCTCAGCCATGCCGCTACGAGAACTGGTGTATCAGTCTCGTCAGCACCAGAGGCCGAGCTAGTTTCCGAGCGTAGCGAAGAAGACTTGTCTGTGAGAATGAAAGTTCAAAAGTGATTGATGCTCGTTGTATTTCATCGGGGAAGGCCTCAGCCAAAACCCCCTTACGGTTACCAGTGACCACTCCGGCCCACACTAAGTGGACAAGGGAGACATCAGATCCATTCTGGAGAACTCCTCAGAGATTTTCCTAGATCTGTCCTTCTCCCTCATGGTCACAACCACTCACAACTCGCACTCTTTCTTGTTACCGATATCTAACTGGAATGACTAACTCCAACGGCTTCAACTTCAACTACTTGCCCGTGTGTCACCTTGCCGCTGAAGTCTCGTAGCCGCGAGCCACCGGTACAGGAGACCTGACGATCGAGACCAAGGTAGCCGTGGCACTCTTCCCAGTGGACCTCGTAGCGCGGGGTACCAGTGCCTCAGTGGCGGTTGAACACTACCAGCGTCGCTCTCCGTTGAAGAAGAGATCGTGAGCCATGTCCTTGCAGAAATGGATAAATATGTATCCAACTCCTAAAGTGTAGTGTACCCATCTTTAAATCTTAAGATTTGAATGTGATTAGATCTGATTGGGCATTTTCATTGCTGGTAAGCTCGTTTTGATACCAAATAAAACGCTTCAGTAGAGGGCCTAAATCAGCTCCTCCACATCCCAAATTAATTTTCCTGGACGCAGCGGATCGTCACGATTCCAATGATACCGCTCTGACTGAAGGGCGATTAATACTTGGTGAAATGCGGAGGAAACTGTGACTGCCTTCAAAATAAGCGTCATTCTATCGGCGTTGGTAAAGGCAGAACTAACACTGCTGAACTGTAAAAAATAGAGCGGAAAGAGCATACCGCGCGCTTTCATTTGCGACCTTTTGCACACAAAAATGACGAGCGGTTTACCTGGTATGGCAATTTAAAGTTTTACTGCATAGTTTCGCGGAACAGAGAAGTACATCAACGACCTGTCTTCATGATGCTTAGTTTTGTTTGACTATCCTATACAGAGGAAGAAGTACAGTACTATTAATACAGCAGCGTCGAGTGATCAACGTTTGTTGCACAGAACCGTCTTCTCGATAGGCACTGCTTCAGGGAGGAAGCCATTGTGCGCACTTATGAACAGTTTGCGATAAGAGAACATCGGTGCACCGCCTCCAAAACCCACACCCGCTTGACCTCCGACTGCACCCGCTTGACCTCCTAGGGCCGAAGTCACGTGAAAAAAATAAAAGTGGTGTTGTCGATGGGGTGGAGTTTGTCGATCACAAAATTGAGAATGCAGTGCTTCGTTATGACACCAGCATTCGATCACTGTATGGGTCTCAGGCTAGATGACGGAAATACTAAGCCCGTGACCATAACGCTCCCAGTTGGATCAATGGAGAGAGTATCAAGGTCAGAGATGTTCATCCTGTTGGTCTCGTTTGACATGTGTGAATCTGAGCGTCTGGAAGATTCCGATTCGGCCCAGGTTACCCTGATGCCGAAAAATGTCACTCGATCTCGTGAAATGATGTACGAAGTATTAAGTACATATCGTTAAAGCAGCATGGGTAGCGAAAGAATAACTCGCAACATCGCCCAAATTAAAATCATTAGGCGGTGACAGCTCACCGCTCAGTAAACACAAAGAATAAAGAAAACTCGATGCCCACCTACTCTGCCACTACTCTCGTTTCTTCATCTCGTCTTCTGGCAGGGCATCTCAGCTCGTCGGCTCATCTCAGCTCTGCGTCGCTGGCGCTTACGCCTTGGAGCGCATCTCGTGCGGCGCAACAAACACCTTCAGGAAGCCACTGTCCTTCTTGGCAATGCGAGAATACGCCTCGGGCACCTCCTCAAGTGCCAGGCGGTGCGAGATCAGCACCGACGGGTCCAGCTCGCCACTCTCGATGGCGTCGAAAACCTGCGGATAATATTTCTGCGCCGGGGTGCGTCCAGCATGCACCGTCACACTCTTCATCGCGACGTGGCCGATTGGGAACGACTGCACCGAGCACATGTAGTCCGACACAATCGAAATGTTGCCACACTTGCGCACAATCATCAGCAACTCCTTGAATGTATCCGTTGCCTCGGGCTGAGTCTCCATGCCGATCTTCTTCTCCAGCTTGGCCATCCACCCGCCCGAGATAGAGCAGCCGCTTGCATCGATTACAGCATCGGCACCCGCAGGTGGCAGCATATTCTGCAGCTTCTCCACCACCTTAGCGCTGGACAGGTCACGGCGGTCCACCACCTCCAAGTTCATGTGATCGTGGGCAAACTTAAGTCGCTCCGGGCAGTGCTCGACTCCAAGCACAGTCTTGGCACCACGCAGCTTGCACCAGTGTGCAGCCTGGAGTCCGATAGGGCCAAGCCCCCAAATGACGACGTGGTCGCCTTCCTTCACCTTGGCCATCTCCACGGCGTGCAGCGCGGTGGCAGTCGTCTCCACTCCTAGCACCGCCTTGTCGTCACTCACACCCGACGGGAGCTTGAAGCAATTCATGTCGCCGTACGGCACGCGCACGTACTCAGCCTGAACACCCGGAACACTTCCCAGCATGCGGGTGCTTCCGAGCACGGCAGCAGGAGCCCAGCCGCCGTAGGTCTGCTTGAACTCCTGCGACGAGTTCGTGCAGTTGCACGCTGCGTACTCCTGTCGACGGCAGTGCTTGCATTTCCCGCAAGCAAGCACGAAACTCACGGCCACGCGGTCGCCCTCCTTGACCTTTTGCACGTCCGCGCCCACGGAGTCCACGATGCCGACCGCCTCACTGCCCAGAATCTGGTTCTTCTCCAGCCCCGAAGCATCACCGCACACATCCGTCGCGAAGTCCGGGCTCACGGAGCACGCGGTGACCTTCACCACCACATCGGATGCCTCCATGATCTTGGGCTTGGGGACGTGTTCCAGCTTGACAGCCTTGCCCGTCCACATAACTGCACGCATGCAGCCAGCCGGGTCCTTGGAGCACGTGTCCTGCCCGTGCGTGTGAGCACTCGACATCATCTTGCTCGCAGTTTCCATGTTGATGGTCGGCTTCTTTCGCACTCTGGTGTCTTCGCTTGAGACGGCAAAAGCAGATATGGCCTTCTTGAACAAGGTCTCCGCCGCCACTCAAGAACCGAGCGCGACGTGGCGCTCGCTCTCGTCGCAGAGCAGCCTAACTTGAAGGAGGCTTCATGTTTTCTCCAAGACGGCATCAGTGAAGAGATTCCATTGAAATGCTCGCGATCTGGGAGTGTGTTGGACTTGCAGGTCGGCCCGTTGCATTGAAGTGACTCAAATGTCTTTTCGCAATAGAGTCTAGGAGGTTTTATTGATTCTGGCAGGTTTGGTTTCCAACGGCTTCAACTTAGACCTGGAGGCCGCATGCGAGGCTGCAGGCTCTCCAGAAGAAACGACGACGCTCGATCCCCGTCCCCGTCGAAGGCTCCTTCCAATCTCCGATCGCCGACCCAACTGTCGGAAGCCAAACCAAGCCAACTATGAAGCCCTCGACGATCACCCTCTTTGTCGCTGCAGCCGCTCTGGTAGGAGCAAGCGCCGTCGAGACGACTACGCGGGCGCACAGCGACATTACGCGGCGCCAGCTTCGTGTTGAGACAGCGACCGAAGCGATTGAAACAGGTCTGCGCGACGACGAGCTCGGCGCGAGCGAGGACTTGTGGGGCTCCTGGGACAACCACTACGCACAAGCACAAAGCGATCCGTTCACCAATGGCACCGGCTCTGCCAGCGCTGACGGCGCGCACGAGCCCACCGTGGGGGACCTTCCTGCCGCGGCAAAAGGGCTGCTCGACAAGGTGGAGAGCGTGGCAACCGCCGCGATGCCCTTCAGCGTCGAGACGGCTCAGTCGTACCTGCTTCCCGCGTGCCTCGTGGTTGCCGCCCTGTTCGTGATCGCGATCGCCGCCGTGCTCATTGGCGTGCGACGACAGCACATGAGCGAGCCCAGATTCGGCCCCGTGGAGCTGGCATCAGACTTGCCAGACCCCATGACCACATCGGCCGGGAGCGAAGCCGGAGAGGACGGCTCCGACGCCGGTTCGCCTATTCACGGCGAGGACGAAGGCGAGGCGGACACAGGCGCGACAGTCCTTTTCGGCGACGAGGAAGAAGAGAAGGAGGAAGAAGAGGACGTAGCCGACGTAGCAGCATAGCACTCATCAGACCCAAAACAAATGTATGCTTCCATTCGTTCTCGTGCTCGTGCTCGCCGCCGTTAGCGCCATCCATCATTGCCAAATCGGGCCTGCAGGTTGCCCGAGTCTATAGCGCGCCGGGCAATGGGTGTCGATGATCGGGGCACGGCCTTACCCATCAAAAACCAAGCAGCACTCGTGCATGATGGGCACACATGTTGCTCTAGTGCCTCTACGTTGCGTGATGTTGCGCTTGGAGGATCTATGTTGCGAGTGGTTGACCTGCCCCCACTATACTATACTGAGCCCGAGACCGAGTGGTGCTTGGAAGGCTCGCAGCGCTCGTTGCTCGGCCCCCCGACCGTGACTTTCAAGTTTGCAGCGTAAGAAGCAGACCCCCTCCACCTCTCCGAGCAAAATGGCCCTCCGTCGCGTCCTCACCACCAGCAAGGCCTTCAAGGCGGCCCCGAGCCTGCTGCGCCGCTCCATGGCCACCGTCGCCGACGAGATGACCGTGCGTGACGCCCTCAACACTGCCATGGACGAGGAGCTCGAGCGCGACGAGGAGGTCTTCCTCCTGGGCGAGGAGGTCGCCCAGTACAACGGCGCCTACAAGGTGTCCAAGGGCCTGTGGGAGAAGTACGGCGACAAGCGCATCATCGACACGCCCATCACGGAGCAGGGCTTCACGGGCATTGCCGTCGGCGCCGCCTACCACGGCACGAAGCCCATCGTCGAGTTCATGACGTTCAACTTCGCCATGCAGGCCATCGACCAGATCATCAACTCGGCCGCCAAGCAGTTCTACATGTCCAACGGCGACATCGCCGTGCCCATCGTCTTCCGTGGCTCCAACGGCCCCGCTGCCGGTGTTGGTACGTATCTTTCGGCTTCACTGTCCCATTTCGATCCATTATTAACGTTGTTACTGCTTGTTTCCCGTCCCTCCAGCCGCCCAGCACTCGCAGTGCTACGCCGCTTGGTACGGCAGCGTGCCCGGCCTCAAGGTCGTGGCTCCCTACGACTCGGAGGACGCTCGTGGTCTGCTGAAGGCCGCCATCCGCGACCCCAACCCGGTCGTTGTGCTCGAGAACGAGCTGGTGTACGGTGTGTCGTTCCCCGTGTCTAAGGAGGCTCAGGACAAGGACTTCACGATCGAGATCGGCAAGGCCAAGATCATGAAGTCTGGCAAGGACGTCACCCTGGTGGCCTTCTCCCGCATGGTGGGCGAAGCTCTCGAGGCTGCCGCCGCCCTCGCCAAGGAGGGCATTGACGCTGAGGTGATCAACCTCCGCTCGATCCGCCCGTTCGACCGTCAGGCCATTATTGACTCCGTGAAGAAGACCAACCGCATTGTGTCCATCGAGGAGGGTTGGGGCCAGCACGGCATTGGTGCCGAGATTGCCGGCATTATCATGGAGACGGAGGCCTTCGACTACCTGGACGCTCCCCTTGAGCGTGTGACTGGTACGGACGTCCCCATGCCGTACGCCGAGAACCTGGAGAAGCTGTGCCTGCCGCAGGTCGAGGACATCATCGCCGCCACCAAGCGCACCCTGGCGCGCAACCTGTAAGCAAAGCACCTCATAACCTCGAGGAGCAGACCATGGACGATGTCGTTGTCCCCATCTCGATCTGATCTGAAGAACCTCGCGCTATGAAGGAAAGCAGGGCGAGGGCTGAGCACTTGCTCACTCAATACTACGCAGCGCAAGACGCATTGTGCGGAAGAGCAGAAGAGAGTGGAGTGGTTGACAGTAGGAAGGGTGTAACTAATCGAGCCCGATAGACCACAACGTACGCTCCAGTACTTTACCAATTGTCATCTTCTTTGGCTTTACTACTGCACACGCCCGGACCTGGGAGAGCAATTGGCGCCCATGGCAAGCGTTTCTCCTCTGATGTCTTCCACTTGTGATCATCGACACGTTGAAGTCAAGCAGACTCCCTTCAAACCATCTGCGGGGGCCAAGCACCAAGACTCTGGTCTTCGCAGCTCCCAAGGAGAAATACACACGCAAAACACATCATGGCATTCGGCACTCCCCCTGCTCTCGGCTTACTCTTTATGAAAAACGAAAAAAATACAGTCTCTCCTCCTCACGCGCCCACATGTGCCTCCTGCTTAGAAGCCAAACTCGCCGAAGAAGTCCACATCCTTCTTCGGCTTCTCCTTTTGTGCAACAGGAGCTGGAGGAGCTGGGGCGGCAACCGGTGCAGCAATGGCAGCAGACGACGAACCGTTGCTGCTTGTGGCTGACGCTACTGACGATGAAGAGAGTCCGAGGAGGTCGTGGCTGCTGCCGTTCGTACTGGGCGTTGACGACCCGAACAAGTCGGAAGCCTGGGCGGGCTGCTTGGGCTGCGGAGGCGGTGCGTAGAAACTGCTGTTGTTGGTGTTGCTACTGCTGCTGCTGCTGCTTAGCTGCGAGTCCAGCCAGGAGTCGTTGTCATGATCACGGCTCGAAGAGCTCGTGCTGCTGCCGATTCCTGTGTACTTCCCAGTCGCCGACAGCTCGGCGTTGGTGCGAGGGAATGCGCTGGGCATGCCGTTCGAGTTGCCATACGCGTTTCCGTTGCCGTTCACCGCGGTCTGCGCGGTTTGCAAGAGGGCAGACGCGCCGCTAGACAGCGCTGACCAACCCGATGTGGCCGAGGATTTGACGTTGTCCGAGAGTGCCGGGTCGTGGATCGCACTCTGCACGTAGGACCAGCCGGACGACACCTTCGAGCCCAAATCTTGATCCTTGACAAGACTGGCAGCCGAGCTGGCAGCGGACGTGACCGTGCTGGTGAAGTAGCTGAACGCACCCGAGAGGTCTCCGAGACCACCGGTGGGAGCCTGCGGCGCGCGCGTTTCGCCACCACTGCCAATGCCTTGCATTCCGTTGCCGCCGAACTTGGCGGCCATGCGAGCACGCGCCTCCTCGCGCAGCTTCATCTGACGGGCCACGTAGTCCTGCTCGGATTCACCCTTGAGGGCCTCAACGCCACGCGTGTCACCACCAGCGGAGCCACCGCCTGAGTACGAGGCCGAGGAGAACGAGGAAGACGCAGGCTTGCGCATGCTCGGGTCCCACTGAGGCAGCGACGGCGGCGAGCGTCCCTCGACGATGGCCGTCAGACGCTGGCGATAGGCCTCGGCCTGCGGGGTGTTGTACTTCTCGCTGATGGAGAGGTCGGTGGGCACACCAGCGGCGGAGAAGGCAGCGCGGAACGAGTCGTTGCCACCCTTCTGCATCTGCAACACCTGCTTGTCCGTCCACGAGTCCATGGTGACCGAGCGCACGAACGAGATGTGGACGCCCAGTCCGCGGTGGCGTCCGGAGCACTCGAGGCACATAAAGGTACCATACGAGACGGTCGCCCATTGGGGGTACGGTGCGTCACAGTCCACGCAGCGCTAGAGGACAGAAGCAGCGTACGGTTACCTTCTGATGATCACACCTATGGCACCACAAGTCGACGTACGTTGTTGCCTGGCAGGCGCCGCAGCTCCTGCTGGGTCTCCATGGGCATTTGATGCGCCATCCTGCTGCGAGTCTAGTCTATGTGGGGGGGCTGCATGTAGAGAGCGAGAGAGTGAGTGAGAGACGCTCGCTTAGATGCGAGGCCGCCGAGCGACGCACGTACGCTGGGAAGGCCGGAAGAGGAGGAATCAGCGCAGCAATCGACGCGGTAACTGAACACTGCCGCTAACCCAGTGGCTAAAAATAGCAATCTAGCTGACCAATCAAACCCTGCCAGGAATCCGGGACAAGAGAAAAGACGGAGTCGCGAAGATACTTTTTTCATTACCGACTTCCTCCGCTTATAGTGGACAGGGTATATACCGGTACACTGTACCACCCGTCAAAAATGATATGCCGAATCTTGTAACCGGTAGGGGTACCAGTAGTCGATTAGCTGACACTTTTTTGTGCTTGGTCATGCACAGCGCAGCTAGCCGCCTGAGCGAGCCTGTCGCGCTTGACATCTCACGGCAGGCAACAGGCTGTAACTGCAAAGCCTTGAGCGGCACGCGCCCGCGTGAGGCTAGTGCCGTCGCAATGCTTTGCCTTGCCCTTAGACCACTTTTGAGGTAATGCATAGCTTTTTAGTCTTAACTCGGTAACATGTGTCATTGGTCGATGGAAACAACGTGGTGTGGGAGGATGCAAGCAAACCACTCTCCGAACGTCTGTATAGTACACGTGCGCCGCAGCAGCGCTTAACACTAGCATAGGTAGTAGGTATTGGCAGCAACCGCATGCAGGTAGCTCTAGGCTGCAGCCGCAGCTGCTTTAAATGAATGGAAGCTCCATCGCACCGATATACTACCGGTGGAAACGTATCGAAATGATTTGTGCGGAACTTATAAGCGGAGCCGAGAAGGCCTTCCAAATCCTGTGATATGATTGGGCGCTCTTATATGAGGTTGTCCACTACAAGCGGAGGAAGTCGGTACTGACGCCGGAAGGACACGATGCGCGTGCGCTGCGGCCGCTTGAGCGCCTGGAAGAGCAGCAGGTTAAGCCCCAGGAAGCTGCCGACTACCAGCGCCAAGTACGTCGCGAAGTCGCTGTAGCCGCGGCCGCAGATCATGTACCACGAGTTCTCGTACAGCAGCTGGGTCACCGGGTAGTTGCACAGGTTGAACTCCTCGTCGAAGTCGTGCACGCACAGATACTTCTGGCGGCGGTGCTCCATGCCAATGAGCGAGTAGAACAACTCGCTTTCGCGGCAGTTGCCCAGTGGCTGGTGGTTGCCCAGCGATACGATCTCCGTCGGGTTGATGAACAGCGCCAGCAGCACCAGAACCAAGTAGAGCAGGAAAGCCATTTGGTTCACGGCGTGGTCGATGCACGGGTACAGCCAGTCGCTGTCGTAGACGTCCACAGGTTCCAGGGCTTTCTGTACCTCGGGGGAGTCTGCGAATAGGAAGCGGCATAAAACAATGTTAGTACGACTAGTGCAGCGAAAGCAACTAGCTAAACCAAAACGCATGCTCACCTCGTTCTCGGTCGGCCATCCAGACGAGCAGCAAACTCAATCCAATCAACGTGAAGAACCACACCTGCGCAAGGAGCGATAAAAGATCATAGTGAGCTGCCAAAGCATTCACCGCATACCTATAAAATGCAGCGCCTTGTCACCTGCGCTTGGATTCCCATGAGATGAACCGTCGCATAGTAGCCCAAGATGAGGAAGCCCGAGGCGAAAATGGTGCTCAGCAGCGACATTAGCGGCACGTAGCTCCACTCCGTCTTCCAGTATTCCGCCTCGTAATAGTCGCCAACGAGCCACGTGCTAGCGATAGCAGTTCAGACGCAGCAAGTCCACAGTAGTTAAGCGAGCCATTCAAAGCGAGACGGCTTTGAAAGCTCAACAATGGCGCCTTACCTTCGCAGAATATGGTGCACGCAATCGAACGCAAACGCGAAGAAGAAGTAGTGGAGGAGCACGTGGCACGGCACGCCCATCAGCCGGTCGGCGAGCAGCGGATCGCTGTCATGCCACGTCCACCAGAGAAACTTGGTGCCCAGTAGCTCGAATGGGAAGACCAGCATCACCATCAGCGCACCCATTGCAAAAGGCTGAAAGAACGGGTCGATCCGCAGTCTGGAAGTTGTCACAAAAGCTCTGCACAAGACAAAATCCCCACAGCGACGAGCGATTAGCGATCTCTTTCAAGCAGCTCCATGAGCCAACACTGGACATACGTACATGTAGTAGAGCTGCGCCTGCAGCAGCACATTATACAGCGGCAGACGCTCCGGCACGAGCATCACTAGCGCCTCTGCGTGCCAGCGACTCTGGCTGTAGAAGAACAGCTCCACGACGAGTATCTGGAGTACCGCAGTGGTCAGCATCGTGGCATTGCGCTTGCCGGAGGAGTGAACGTGCAGCATGAGCAGGAAGACGCTCAGGTACGTGGCCCCCTCCACCGCCGCCAGTGACACGTTCTCGTTGAAGAGCCCCAGGAAGGCGATCGGCATCACGCGCGACGTCGCCACCATTTTGGCCGAGCAAAAACGAAAATCACAAGGCCGCAACGATACGGTACCCGGTTTTGGCTCGGAAATGCACCGGCTATTCAAAATGGCAAAGGCAAGGCTCTGCTAATTGCCTCTGGCATACTGTGACTTTGCTAAGACAGTATCTCCAGGTCAACGACGAGAACATCGACCGCTAGCTGCCGTACTTCTAACGCCATCAATGCAATTGTGGTTCAATGGAGAGAAAAAGTTTGTTCTATCAATTACGCTTCTTGCGTCACGGCTACGGCTTGAAGCTTGCTTGCTACATGGCCTTCCCGTCGTGAGGAAGGTCAGAGCCCGCGCTGGACCTGTGTGCCACGAAGACGCGATAAAGCACGAATACAACAACTCCGAGCAACACCAAGAGGAACACCGTGCTGGATGCAGACGTGTCCCCAAGTCCGGTCATTGGTCGTTTGGAGCCGTCAGGAGAGTCGCCGCGGTTCCATACGAGGTTTTCAACCTTTTCCTTCCACGTCTCCGCGTCTTGACCGCCTGTGTCTCCAGTCTCGTGCTGAATGTGCTCCTCGTGGTCGAAGTCCTTCGGAATGTAGCAAGTCCGACCTTCATAGTTGGAGTCGCACGAGCACGCGCCATTCACACAGTCGCCATGGTTGCTGCAGTGCTCCCGGTAAACGCAGATAACGTCACGGTCGGATGCCGGAAAGTCCACCAGATCCGAGTACCCACTGGAGAGCGACTTCAAATACCGATCGAAAGCGATATCGTACTCGGAAAGTTCGCTACCCAAGAACTTGGTGAAGTCTTGCTCGAACGACGGGAAAATGAGGTTGAAACTGCCCCGACGTGCGTACTCGGTTGACGCAGCATACAGTTTCCGCGCAACGTTTGGAGCGAACCAACCGGGGCAGGACCAGCACGACGTATCCCACGCACGAGTCCTGTCGCGGCACTTGTCCGAGCAGAAACTCGCGTCAGCCGGGCGGAAGAACATCTCAAATGGAAGGCGCGCCTGGGGGTGCACGCCTACAAGGTTTAATAAGTCGTGCAGCACCTGCTTCTTGACGGCCTCATCAGTTGCGAGAACCGTCTGCGTGCCCTCCATGGACGGGTTGGAAACAACGTTAACCAGCCACGGCTTCGCCATGTCGTCGAACTCGAAATCAAACTTCCACAAGTCGAAGAAACTGTCATTGAGATCCGACGGCGAGCCTTCTTCTCCTTCACGGGCAGCTGCGCGCTTCACCTTGGTCTGCTCACTTTGGAAGTGGTCGCGGCTGCTGAGCACAGTTTTAGCGACTGCAGCCTCCACTTCGTCTTGCAAGTGCTTCGTATCGACGCCCTGTTTCCGCAAGTACTTTTTGAGAACGTGCCACGCATTCGTTCCAACTCGTGTAGCTGACGGGAGCTCGTAGAATTCCGCCTGCAGATCCGGGAAGTCCCACGGCGCGATGTACTCGTCGAAGTTGTAGGCGGCAGGGTCGCTGTCAACCTTCAGCTTGCTCGGGTACTCGGCCTTGGCAATCTTGATCTGCGGGTAGTCATACACGTAAACGCGGAGGGGATCGGTAGACGTCACTGCAACGTAGAATCCGACGCGGAACTTGTGGTTGTCCAGCAGTAGCGGCTCCACGTAGTGGTCCACGACCACCGTCTTTCCCTTGAACTCACTCGACTGGAGCTTGGACTGCAGCTCTTCGTTCGTGACGAACATTTCGGCGCGTTTGCTCGAGTCGTCGTCGCCATCAGCCGCTTTCTCGCGCAGCAGAAATCGCCTGTACACGTGTCCGTCGCGTCCGCGCTTGGGCGAGAACTGGAACCTCTTCTTCACGTCCTCGTAGGCGCCAATCAGCTTGTCCTGGTCTCGCGGCAGCTCGAAGTGCTCCGGCACAAAGTTAAAGAAGAACTTGGTGTGTTTCTTCTTCTGCGCCGCCAAGTGCTGGTTGAGAGCGTCAGGCGACGTGAGCTGCTCGGCGCCTGGCAGGTGGTTCACCTTGGCTTGGAACTGGTGCGGCAGCTCCAGCTGCGCAAAGGGCGGGGCGGTTGCCGCGCTCCAGACGAGGTCGAACTCGGCGCTGTCGGTGGTCACTTTCCCCCACGAGGCGTCGGCTTCGAACTGCGAGATGCCGAGCGCCTCCAGCTGCTGCAGCACCGGCTTGAGGCTCTGCAGCTGCTGCGAATCCGCGTCGGGCAGGAAGAACCGCGCGTGCGTCCGGGCTTCCGCTGCGTCGCACACGTGGCCGCACGCGAGCAGCGCCAGCGCTAGCAGCGGTCGAGTGCGTGGCATGACGTGAAAAAGAGAAAATCTACAACTGTTCGTGTGGTAAAATGACTGAACCACTGGCTTTTTACCGTAATTTTCAAATATAGCCCCGATAAGGTGAACGAAGCAGAAGCACGCTCCCGCTGGCAGCGCGCGGCAAGCATACACTTAAACTGACACAGCGCAACGTGATTATCTTGAGTTATGTCTAAGCCGAGCGCGTTGCAGCGCTATCTGAGCCATTGCCGACCTGTGTGACCTGACCTGCCTGTCTCGATGCCTGCCTGTCGTCCGAGTGGCTGCCACCGTTCTAGCAGAGCTTGGGGATCTCGATGGCGGCGTCGCGGAAGGCCTTAAAGGGGCGAGGCCCGGGAACTGCAGCTGCTTTAGCGCGGCCTGGAAGCTCGCGTTGGGGAGGCGACGGCGGCAACGGCGCTCTCCTGCGGGGCGGCGGCCAGCGCGCTGGTGTGGAAGCCCTGGCGCTGCTTGTGCTTGGGGCTACGGTCGCAGATCACGTACACTTTCCTCCGCCGGCGGACGACCTTGCAGCCGTCGCACATGCGCTTCACGGACGAGCGGACCTTCATGGCTTCGAGTGGCTCCTGCTGCTTGTCCTTCGGGTCCACGAGTGACTTTCAGCCGCACTTTCCAAGCGGCGTAACCCAACGTAACCAGGGGTACAATTTTAGCTGCATTTGGTGTGCACCACACCACGGTTGCATGTCAATGATACCGTTCATTTACCGTTGACGCATTTCGACACTAGCGACGACGATGGCGAACGAGGCAGCGGGGAACAAGGAGAAGACGTCAGCCAAGTGGAAGACAGAGCCGAAGCGCCGCACAAAGACCAAGGGCAAGAAGAATGCAGCGGCTTCCGCTGCTCCTGCCGCTGCTGCAGAGGCAGTCGAGGAGCGGCCATTCATGGTTCGCGTGCTGACTGTGGGCGTGGCGTCGTACCTGGCGCACAAGGTCTGGACCAAAAGGAAGATGCTCACGGCTGGCTGGTACACGGAGGAGCAGACGGAGACGGAGCAGGGCATGGTCACGGCGTTCGAGTACATGAGCTCCATGGGGCTAATCTTCGTCATCGGCATTGTGGTGGGCGTGATCTTCAGCAAGGTGGCCAAGTGGGTCAAGGGGACGGCACCGCCGGCGGGGCAGTAAATGAAGCACGGAGTGAAGGAGGCGACGTAAGTGCACGCGCTGAGTATCGTTTTGAAACGCACGGACACGAAGGCTCCGAAAGGGAGTCTCCGATACAACTGGTGAGATCGCTCGCCAAGATGCGTGGTTCTGCATTTCGCATTGAATAGAATGTTGTGGAAGTTTATGCGCTCTCAGGCTAGTTGAATGTGCGGCGTTGTTATCTGCAGTGCCAAGCACAATGTTTGCCTTGGTGCCTGCCTGTCAAATGCTTACTGCTCGGCTAGCATCAGAGCTAAGTAAAACCTAAGTGCAATCAGTTGATATCTGCTAAGCCTTCGAAGGCTCTTGCGAAGGGGATCTGCTGACGTCGGCTAAACCATCGTAGGCGTCTTGGCGAAGGGAGCGCAAGTTGTTTGTCCAGGCAGCGCATGACAGCCAAGTTGGTCAGGAATCTGGAGTGAATAGTGGCCCCCTCCATAGTGAACCCAAGTGTAATTCAAATTGCCCAATTACAGGCCTGCGCGCACTTTTTCAAACTTCCGGACACTCCAACCATGGCCGGCTCGCGACGAATTGGGCGCACGCTGCGTCGCCCTCGTCGCCGCAGCGCCATCAACGGCAGCGCCAGCACGCGCTCGGCGGCAGGCGCGGGTCCGCTCCAGGCCATCGGGGAGAACACCGTCGTGGAGCTCACGGCGGACGACGCGCTGCCGGCGCCGACGCTCACGAGTCCGTCGCCCCAGAAGCAGAGCAAGAAGGCGAAGAAGAAGAAGAAGCGGCCGCGCGAGTCGGCGCTCTTTCGGTCCGAGAAGAAGCGCAAGAAGCGGCTGGAGACGCTCCTGGACGAGCTCGAGACGCAAGGTGCGCGCGGCAGGCAGAACTCTGTAGTCTAGGTAATACTGAAGAGCCTGACTCGGTTTGTGTTTACGTATCAATATGCAGTGCAGGAGCAATGTGATGAGCTGGTGGCGAATGCTGAGCGCCGCGCACAAGATCTCGAGATGGAGCTGAAGGTACAGCTGCTCTACCTACCGGAGGCTGTGCGTCAGATGCCCTGGAAGACCTTCGTGGAGGACTTCGGCGGAGACTTGCAGAACGTCATCCACAGCTTATCGCAGCCATCACCCCCACGCACGAGGTCTGCCATGGCTCGGCTCGATATCGTGGCAGCTACGCCGTGCAGCATCGCTGACTTGGATGAGAGTAGTGATTCAGAAGACGATGCAGAGAACGATGAAGACAACCAGGACTCGGGTAATCGGCGGCTGTCAGCATTTACGACGCCTATGGCCAAACGAGCGGCAGGAGAAGTCCCAAGCACTGTCCTACGCACAGCACGCAAAGGCGAAACAACCTACTCGGTGCGGGGATCTCCGATCATGCCTGACACCGTGGCGAAGGCTCCTGCTGGGTCACTGGTAGCCACCTTCGACGGTCTTGAACCCACAACGTGCTTGCGCCTTGATAGTGAGCGCGTCCTCGATCTCTCTCGGCCAGAAGAGCTCTCTGCGGAGTCGCGTGGAGAAGCCGCGTTCAAATTGAAGGCACTGCAAGCTAAGGTGGCTCAACTATTACGCCAGATTGCGAGCTAGAGCGGAACGAGGGCTGCGAGATACACCCACACGGACAGCACGCAGTTGGGGTGCCCGCACACGTACACGGCAAGTGCAAACTCGACACCCGGTCGCTCGTTGTAGTGAATATTCTGGCCATCGCAGGCGAGGGCAACACAGTGTTAGCTCTTCATTCACATCAAAAATATAGTACAGTAGCAGGTGCAAGATTTAACCGTACCATCTTCTCGACGAGATCGAGTACTCGCGGAATGTCGGTGAAGGAAACGTGAAGTGGCACTCCGCAAACCTCCCGCGAACGCTGCAGCTCGCGCAGCACGCTGCTGCCGGGATGCACTCTTCGAAGTGGCAGGGCGAGTTTCAGTTTCAGTTTCTGCTTGAGCCTCCTAGTTGACCGCGGACTAGTCTGGCTGTTATCGGCAGCAATAGAATCAATATCTGATACTTCCTGGTTGCCGTGTTGGCCATTAGCTTCACGCTCAAGGACCATCAAGTGCTCCCGTAGCTGCAAACCTGCCGCTTCGTTGAAGTTGGTGGCAAAATGAGTGCTGCGCCAACGGCGTACGGCGAGTTTCAGCGCTTCTCTTAGTTCTCGCTCCACTTGCTCCACAAATTCAGGTGGTGTCTCGCTGTACGTCAGCTCGCGACGCTGCACACTAGGCGGCAAGGTGACGTTCCTTGCCGTGAAGAAAGGTTTCCAGCACTTGGTATTGTTCTCGATGTCCCAGTTGAGGTCATGAGAACCCCCTACTGGAGCTCCCGATGCAAACGTCAATGGCTGAACGTTCGCGAAAACATTTTTACTTGACACGACAAGGGAGATGTCACGAAGGGGGCAATGGGGATCTGAAACAGCGTACCCCACCCCAGAGCTGGCGTTCCAGAGAACTCGACGTCGGAGCACGAGAACGATATTTCCTTCCGGTACCGAGTGGCCGAGAACGAGATAAGTCCTGGAAGACTTCCGATCCTCGCCTAGTTTCCGGTGGCGACGATCATACCACATGAAGTAATTCGCCAACAGCACTGCGTGCTCCTCGTGATCTCCAGCGCCCATGTTCAAGAACTCTTGCGTGGTGCTCCAAACATCCTTGTCGCCGTCAAAGGCTAGCCAGTCGTCGAGGAATGGTATTAAGCTCACGTAGCGAATGAGGGTCGCTAAAGATGCTGCTTGAAGTTCTGGAGGTGGTGGTTGTGCTCGTAGGAACCGAGGCAGGAAGGTGGCTCCATGACTCAGGTTGCGAACGAAAGCATTGTAACTCCGACGACGTGCCGCATTTGCTGGTGCAGAATTTCTCACAGTCGTAGTCCACCGTTGCGCGTAAGCTAGAAATTGCTTGTCTTGAGCATTTGCAGCACCAGAGGTGAATGCTTCTTTGTCATCGTGACTGGGTGTCTCGTTAGCCACAGGGAGAACTGGATCCAGGAGTAAAGTGAGTTTCAAATAAGTAGCTTCGCGTGCGGCTTGTTTCACTCCAAGTCCTTCGGTGTCTTCATCTTCGCCGTCCTCGATCTCGCTAGCCTCGGGACTTCGTGGACTCGTCGACGATCGCTTCTGGGTAGAAGGAGCGCTGCGTTCGATTCCTCGTTTGCGACGCTGTCGTGGCGACCCACCCTCGCCGTCTGAAGAAGCTGCGGAAGGAGGTCCTCTCGAAGACTTAACTATGCTTGACGTGGCTCCACGCGTGGACCCGACCTGGAGATTGGCGTATCCTAGATGCTCTACAGGCATTTCGCAACGCATCGAGCCCTCCAGGCGGCCTGCACGATAAAGCGTCAAGAACGGCACATCCAGACTACCGAGAAAGCAGTTTTCTTGGTGCAGTGCCCTAGTTTGAGCCCCGAGACGCTCTTCTCCTTCCTGTCGATCCTCCTCGGTCGCTGAACTCGAGGCAGAGCGAGTCACTTGGTCAAAAATACTGAACCGAATGACGTCTTGTGTACTTTCGATGCCTTCCGGGCTCCAATCGTCCTGGGGAGGACGAAAGGGTAGCGCTACGGTTTCCATCCACATGGGGTGCGCGCCGGCACCATGACTTCGTTTGCCCACAGTTCCCATGACGGTGGCACACGAAGTTTGTCGAGTCTTACCCTGGAAAGTAACCTGTACGAATACGTGACTTTCGTATTCGATCCCTCCGCGTGGAGTTTCAGCCTCTTCGCTCTGGTTGTCTGCGGACATTGTCATCATTCGCGGGCTCTTCACCGTCCGATGCAAAGTATCACGCCGACGCCTTCCTGTCGTTGCGATTTCCTCAGCTTCAGCTGCATTTCGAGGCGGTTTAATTCTAACCGGAACATTCGTCGCCTTTTGAACCTGTGCGTATAGCGTACAAGCTGTAGGCCAGTGTGCCGAAGTTTGTGCTGAGGGCACAGCTGCTGGTGCTCTAGTACGAGGTCGCAGTCGCCGCCTTGGGGCGAATAATTCCCCGATCGCGGGGAACTCGAACGTCCCGGGGAATAATGGCAAAGGCTTCTCCTGCACGATCGCTGCTAAAGGCTTTGACCGACCGGCTCGTGCTTCCTGATTGCTGTTGTCAGTATTGTAGTTACTCACAATTTGTGTTTGCCTCACGCGTTCACGAAAGTCCTGAAGCTTCAGAAGTTGCCGGACTCGATGACGTTCAACGATAGATGCATCAGCGCGTTCGGCCTCCTCGGAGAGCAAGCGGCGGTCGAAAGCATGCAGCTCCGGACGCAGAAGCCGAAGTAGGCGTTCATCTGCTAACAGTTCGTGCTCTAGCAATGGCAGCGGTTCATCAAACACTGCGTGCTGAGGAATCCACCTTGGTGGCTCCACTTTGCCAGTGTCGTGGCTAGCAATCGCATCGCAGAAACTTGACCCGTGCCGAGACACATACTCACGGTCTCGAAGTCGCAAAAGGCGGTTGCGCTTCGTGAGGCCACGGCCACTGCCTGACAAGGGTCCAGGTATCTCACTTGTACGAAAGACTTCGCGTCGACCCAAACCCACTGCTTTTGCCTCCTTTTGTTGCTCCATGTAGTAGACCTGCAAGCGTCTCACTGCTACGTTGTCAGGATCGTTTGGGTCAAGTGGAAGTTGTTGGGGCTCAACAAGTCGGAGAAAGTCGCGCTCACTACTGAAGCCAGAGTCACAGAGATACTGGGACAGATGAGTCGAGTTCTGCTTGAAAGGTTTGCCGATGAGCTGGATAGCAGAAGAAGATGTTTGAGAGCCGCCAGCGGTATCAGGGCGCTTCGGAGGAAGATACACAGTATCTGCAATACTATGCTGAGAACCAAAAGTGGCAGACTCCGGGACCCAGGATGCTCGAAGGTGCACCCGACCTTGGGTCCTTCGAGTTGAGTTCGCAAACAGCGGCGAATTGTGAAACGATCGATGCCACTGCGACCGCGCGATGGCAGTCGTGCTGCTGAACTGGTACCATTCGTCGCTCGGAGTGAGGCTAGCTGCCGGTACCAGGTGATGCGTGTCATCGTCTCCCCAACTATCCCTGAGCGATAAGCGCGACCTCGAAGACGCATTCCTAGTCACGTTTTGACCCGGTATAACCACAGGAACTGCATTCGTAGAGACAAGCTCGTCACGAAGAATTCTCCGACACTCGTAAACTTCAGCACAAACCGAAGACGGGAAAAATGGCAACGTGAAGCACAACTTCTCGCAGAATCGGACATCACCACGAATCCACGGACGGATCTTCGTCGCGCATGCGAGTTTCCCGTTCACGCGAAGCACCACGTAAAACCTAGGGGTCCAAAACGACACCTCACTCAAACGATTCTCACCTGCAATACTTTCCAATTGTAGGACACTCTGCAGCGTCTGGGCGGACGTAGAGGTAATCGTAGCCAAGCGCTCAGAGATTTTCCTCATAGCTGTGTGAATGTTCCCATTCTCCACAGTTTCATCTCGCTGGTTATCGGTCTCCACTTCAAGGAGCTCCAACGCTGCCTCGACGTGAGAGAGATCAATAGGTTGCGTGCGTTGTCGTTGCTTCACTCGAAGAGTAGCTCCAAGCCCAGCTCGGCTGCCTGCATCGCGTAGCTCATTGGCCTTACCACGAATTTGCTGGTGTAGCAGACTAAATGCCTCCAAATCTGTCAGTAGCTGGTTTACTTCTTGAAGCACGTGGCGTGAGGATAGCTCCGTTCTTGCGCGTCTGCTCTTCGGTGCATCTGGCTCCGCGAGCTTATCGGTACTCACGGACACGAACTCGTCGAGACGCTGTAGTGACAGTTGCCATGGCTGAAGCTGCTGCATTCGAGCATACGCTGAGTACAAAGCTCGCAGCTGAGCGGCCAATCGGTCTGCGAGCGCGAATGTTGGGTGGTCATCAAGAACAACCCGGTCAACAAAGAGCTCCAGCATGGCTAGATTTCGTGTCTGCTCCCGTTCATTCGAGATGATACTATCGCGTACGCTGTCATTGGCGTGTTGGCAGTTGGCCGTGCTCGTATTATCATCAACAGGTAAAGCTCTTCCCACCGGTGCGTCAGGACTCGGAAGGTCAAGTAACAGAAGCTCTTCCATTAGTCCACCTTGTCGCTTCGGTATCGCGCTATGATGGTCGGTTGGAGTAGAGCTTGACGTGTTCCCTCGTTGTGTCGAGGTAAATAACTCTCTATGAAGACGTTCCTCCAGGCGATCGAGTGTACTATGCTCCAGGCGATGGAATTGTTTCCTCTCCTCTTCAACAAAAAGCCCAGCCTCTTCTTGCTGGGCCAGTTGCTGCGTCCATCGCTTTGCTGCTGGAAGATGCGATTGGCGCTGGAACCAACCGGAATACAGAGCTGCTGGCGTCACGACAATCCCTTTAGTGGACTTCACACCCGGCGCTGCCTCCCTTTTCTTCAGCAACCTCGTCGTCGTGTCTGCAGTGTCGTTGTCATCATCATCGTCTCCATCATCACCTGTGCCATCACGCTGCTTCGCTTCAATTGGGTCTGCTTTCCCAGGGACTGCTCGTTGTCCCGAAATCGCTCGAAGAAATCGATTGTTGGTCTGCGCGTCTCGGCCACTCGCGTCGTGGCGGATCTTCCGCTGCTTCTCGACTTGGTTGCGCCTTCCAGCTTCACTTCGCTGTCGAGATTTGGGCTTGGGCGAATCCTTAAACGGCTCGTCCTTCGAGTTGTCTCCAGGTGAAGCAGGACTCCTCCGTCGACTGCCAAGTCCCAGCTCCCTCCGTTTGCTTCTTGAGCGCTTCTTCTTGGTCGGCGACTGGTCTCCAGCGGCATCCGACTGCGCTTCTGCGTCTTCTTCCTTCGCCATGCCGTCTCTTGAACTTGTCGGCTAATCTTGAAAGGTCGGTCGGATGCATGCAGTCTTGGAGATCCGGAAGTGGCGAAATGGCTGCAGCGTCGCGGCAGGTGCAAGTGGGCTCCAAACTGCCCGACCTCGTGTGCGAATCTCAGCTCGGGGTCGTGCGCGCACAAGACTATCTGTCGGGCTGCTGGGGCATCATCTGCTCCTTCCCGCAAGCCAAGCACCCAGTATGGCTGTCGGAACTCGGAATGCTGCAAAAGCTGCACGACCAGTTCGAGGCGCGCAACGCTCGCGTCCTGGCACTTCACGTATCCTCGGCGCGAGAGCAGACCCCGTTCCTGGCCGACGTCAACGAGACGCAGGAAGTGAAGCTGGGGTTCCCGGTGATGGCCGACGAGGATGGCGAGCTGTCCCGACGACTGGGTCTTGTGGCAGCCGGGGCGCCAAAGCACGCCGCCGACGCAGGGCGTCTGCCTTTCAGCTGCACTATCGTCCTGGACCTCGACTTGACCGTGCGTATGCTGGCGTACTACCCCATGGGAGTCGGCCGCAACTTCTACGAGGTGCTGCGTGCCCTGGACGCTCTCCAGCTCAGCACCTTCGAGCAAGTGGTGACCCCCGTGAACTGGAAGGTCAGCGACGACGTCTTCGTCCAACCCGATGTCACCGTCGACGCCGCCAAGAAGCTTTTCCCTCAAGGAACGCACGAGATCAAGCCATACGTGAGACTCACAGCTTCTCCATCCATGGGCAGCGACAGCTGAGTAGGCGCTGCAAGCCAACAACAAACAACAAACAACAAACAACAACAACAACAAAATACAAAGTGCAAACACAAATATACTAGCACATTGACCCCATAGATAATAACGTTGCGTGGGCCTCCATGATGTCTCGCGTCTATCAAACAGCTAACCAACAGCTTGCAGGCCTTACCGCTCAGGGCCACGGGGAGGCTGTTGTTGCTGCTGTTGCATTAATTGCAAGTGGTGGTGGAGCGCTTGCTGCTGCAGTTGCTGGTGGTGGAGCTGCTGGGCCTGGTGCTGGTGCTGGTAGTCGTGCTGGTGCTGGATCTGCTGGATCTGGTACTGCTGGAGCTGCTGGTACTGGTGGGCTTGCCGCGCCATGTCCAGCGCTTGCTGGCGCGCCTGCTGCGCCTCCTGCAGCGCGCGCGCGCCGCGGCCGCGGCGGCCGCCGCCGCTCTGGCAGCTTCCTCCTCTGCTCGCTGGGCCCGCAGGAGCAGTTCGGCTTCTTCGAGGCGCATCTGGGGCGCGTAGTTCCACATCTGCGGCTGCTGCTGCTGCTGCTGCTGGAGTTGTTGAGCGCGCGGGTCCGCCTTCACAGCATTCGCCGACACGGCCGACGACGTGGACGAGCCCGAGCCGCTGCGCGTCAGAGCCACCGCCATCTGCGCGGACGTGCTCGTGTAGCCGGCCATGCTCGCTGGGGCCGACATCTTGTCGTTCGGACTGCCGCGCACCATCGTGGATGACATCGTCGACGAAACGGGAACACCACTCCCCATCGTTGCAATCGAGCCTCGCGACGTCGTCTCCGAGCTAGCAGCACTGCTTGCGCTTGGGTCGTAGTAGCGAGCAGCCTGCATTTGCCGCTGCATTTGCTGCTGCTGGTGCATCACGGGAGACTGATGGCCGGGGTTGAGGTCCTGCGCTCAGGCGACGGAACATTCAGGAGGCTTGACATCAAGCCCATCCGGTTGTGAGCAGGCGCGGAGGACCTTCGCGGCAGCAAGTGCGCGGTCGGGCTTGGCGCAGAGACGGGAGACCGAGCCATCTCGGCAGCAGAAGAAGGCGGAATCGCACGAGCATGCTCGATGCGAAGCTGCGGCTGCTGCCGCTGTTGCTGTTCGGAAACGCGAGGCGACTCCTGCTGACGAATTACCATCGACCCATTCCCTCTAGGAGTATTATCATCCCTCGGCGACTCGGACTCGTTCAGAATCGACGAGAAGGACATCCGGCTGCGGACAGGCTGCACGGGAGGAGGTGCTGGAGGTGCAAGCGCCTCACGGCCCTTAGGGGCGGTATCCTGCTGCTTTGGTGCGCTCGAAACCGTATTGGCTGTGGACCCCTGCGCCTTCGCTCCTCCAGGTGTAGGAGCACCCGCAGCAGGAGACGACTGCCAACTGCTTTGCCGCGACTCCATCTCTGCCTGCCTGCTTGATTCCATCGGCATCGAGCGAGGAGGGGCTGCTGGAGGTTGGTGGGGGCTGCTGGCTGACTGCGAGACAGTGCCCGCATTTCCAGAGGCCGCGCTATTCATCATCGCCATATTCATCATCCCCCGCTGCGAACTATCATGGCGCCCCATTTGATTCGGGGTACCTCCAGCGTCACCTCTCGCTGGACCCATTCCATCTGCCCCAACACTCGTACTCGTATCCACGGGGCGGCCGTACTGCTGAGCGCTTGTTGGCGATAAACCGATTTGTCCAGCAGTAGCCATTGCTTGCTGAGGATGCTGTTGCGTCTGCATCTGAGCCATCGATTGGTACATGTTGCCCGGATGACCCATTTCAGCGTACGATCCCCTCGCTTGCTGGTGCTGCTGCATCGAAAGCTGCATCATCTGGCTGTGCGACGAGGCCTGGGGCTGGGATGAAAGTCCAAGCTGTTGGAGAGCTTGCAGTGACAAATGCTGCGGGGGCACTTGGTGCTGTTGCTGCGGCGGCGGCTGCTGACGAGAGAATTGATAAAGCCGCTGCGCATTCGCAGCACTCATCTGACCCTCGTGGTACGGAGCATTGTTGCTTCCCCCGGCAGCACTGTCAGAATTCATCCCCTGCGATTTCTGCTGCTGCTGCTGGAACTGCATGATTTGCAATTGGTGTTGCATATTCAGCAGCTTCAAATAACGCTCCGAGTTGGACGCCGGATTCATCAATTCGCGAGACTGCTGCTGCGGCTGATGTTGCGGGTCCTGGTGGGCTTGCATTCCAAACTGGTTCATCGAGAGTTCACCCGCGTTATGCATGCCTGGCTGCGCTGCATTTAGTGCAGCTTGGAAAGACATGTTGCCATCACTGACCCCCATAGCCATGGATCCACTCGGCATTCCCATGGAGATTCCACCTGGAAGCTCGGCCGAACGACCCATCTGCCGCAGTGTACCGCTCATAAGCCCAGCGGCGGCAGACCGGGGAGACGCAGCCATGCTGCCACTCGCAGCCGCTGACGCCGCACCCTTAGCGGCCCCACTTGTCGCTGCGTTTTCGATACGGCGCTTCAGAATATCTTGCAGGTTAAGTCGATTCTTGTAGTTCTGGTAATAGTTCTTGATTTGGGCGGCCGTCTTCGTTGGAATGTTTTCCGTTAGCGTTGCCCAGTCCTTTCCATATTGCTAAACCATACCAACACAACGCATAATTGAATCAGCATGATAAAGACATGATACAAGCTTCAAAACAACGAGCATGACGTACCGAGAAGTACTTCAGGAAGTCTGCCTTTTCCCCTTCCGTCCATTTTTGAACCACGCGTTTTGCTGGTGCTGCTGCGTTCGCATTGCTGCTGCCACCAGCGTTCGCTGATGGTGACGAAGTCTTGACATGGGGAGCAATCGTTCCTCCTGCACCCTTTTTCGTCGACCCTGATGGTGGCGCCGAAACCGGCGCAGTTCCCGTTGCAGTAGTCGAGCTTGTGGCCGCACTGGTCTTTGGGGATGCGCTCGTGGCGTTCACCTGCTGACTGTTTCGACGTGAGGCAGGTGTGGCACCGCCGCTCCGACTCGTTTTCTTGCCGCCTTGGGTTACCTTGTCCTCCCCAGGAATGGAAATACGAGGTGTAGAACGGTTATTTGACGTAGAGTTTGGAGCTGCTGCGGAACCAGCGGCAGCTTTCTTCCTGCTGTGGTTGCCAGCCTTTTCTGTTCCCGTGTTGCCAACAGCTTGCGAGGAACTTGATGCAGCCGTCGGAGTAGTTGATGATACCGCCATCGCAGCTCCCTCTTGCATCTTCTTCATTTTCCGTTGCTGTTTTAGTTCCTTCTTCGTCAAGTGAGTTCCACCATTTTTCGAGTTTCCATTGGATCCTGCTGCCTGAACCTGCTGTTTGCCCTTGGACGACGCGACTTCTTGGGATACAATGCTGGCACTGGTGCCTACCACTCCAGTAGTTGCAGCGGATTCAAGCTCCTTGCTAGGGGTCGGATACTTCTTCAGTCGTTCTTCTATTGACAAGGTGGAGACTTCGTAACCCGTACTGTACGAGTTGTCACTTAGTAGTGACGCATAATCCACCAAGAACGGACGTTGCTGTCCCGCAATGAACTGTTCCAGCTGCTGCGTGTACAAATTGAATTTTTCCTCGTCCGAAGTATCGGAATCTCCCGAGTTCACGATGTCATCAAGCTGTATGCCCTCTTCTATCATCGGTGGTCGAACACATGGCGTGTGGTCTGACCCGGACACCAAGTCCAAAGCAGATAAAAATTCCGATGAGCCGGTAGCACTACCTTCAGTGTTTGACGCAGTGTTTGCATTTCCATCCACCTTGGAAGCAGAGCCACGTAATAACCGCTGAGCACCGGCTGAGTTAAGGATATTATCCGAGGCTTGGTGCGAACGGAAGTTCGATGGGTGCAGCAATAGTTTCGCGACGTGTTCCGGGAACTGAACGCCAAGACAAATCGCCGCACAAGCCGACAAATTCCAACAACTCCAAGTGTTTTTAGATCCTGCTCCCCGACGCCTCAGCTGTTGTTCTCGAAGCAAAGCCTTGTAGTCCGCCACTTTCTTGGTCCGATAATAAAACGCTATGACATCTCCGGTAGTCTTATTCCTCAAGAAAGATGAGATCCGCGGGAAATTTTTCGGGAACTGCAAAAACTTGTCCATGTAAATGCACTTCTCCAAATCGTTCCATGGGTTCACCTTCATCTCGGCCTTCTCCTTTAATTTCCAGTCCGTCACCAGACCGTCAGCCATACAGCTTTGACCATTTACGAAACGCGTAAAGAAGCGCTGCTGTCGCTCTGCCGGGGTGATAAGCATGTCAGGAATAACTGTTGACAACGCGTTCTTAAGCCGCTTCTTCCGAACCTCTTGGTCGATAATCGCTTGAGCCTTTGCCTGCTCAATCTTCTCCAAGTCGTTGTTGTCCAAATCACCGCTAGAATTATTCGTCAAACGCGAAGATGTCCGCACAGCACCCTCATTTCCAGCAGCTTCAGCCGCTTTCTCAGCAGCAACTAACTGCTGCACGTGAGGGCTCTGGTGGTTGGTATTCGTCGTTCGGATCGGCCCACTCTCACCCATGCTTTTCAGCTTCTGCTTCTGAAGCTGCTTTAGACGTAATTTGTCCTGGCGTTTCCGATCTTTCTCCATTTTTTTCACTCCCAATTTCCACGACTTCTTCAGCTCAACATAATCCCGGGCAAGTTTCTTCATGTACTCGTGACGAGCGCGATTCCTCCTCCGTACTTTCAAGCGAACCTGGTCCGAAATCGCCGACCCGCGATCAATATTTGCCTGGTAAAAGGCGTAGTCGCTGGGTTGGTGGTAGATTCTTGTTGCTAATTGACCCTGCTCCATTCGCTTTGGAATTTGCTCATTAGCAGCGGCCGTCTTTCGCATGTTATCTGAAAACACACTCGCTAACAACTCGACAAACTTGGAATCCACCGCCACTTTCACCGGAGCACTGAAACGAGCTTGGTCGGCAGAGGTAGTAGCACCACCTGTAGGTGAAACGGGGGCGACCTCCAAGCTGGGGTCAGCAGCTGCACTACCCAACTTTGCCGTGGCAACCGCAGTATCAGGTTCACCTACAGAAACAACCTCCACATCGACCGGTTTTGAAGGCGCTTCATGCTTGGCCTCCGCATTTGCAATCGTTCTCTGCAGTGCTTTAATCTGCTTCTTCACACCGGTAATGTCCGAGTCCAAAACATCAATTGTGGAAAGAATTTCTTCTTTCGATGGTTCTGGTGGTGCTTCGACGTCGCGTTCGGTATCACTACCGCCATCCACACTCATCTTGTCATTCTTTCCTGTTTCATGTTTCACAGGTGTAGAAGACTCCTTTGCGGGAACTGGCGTTGGCGACTTCACTTTTTCCGGCGTAGACATCACGATAGCATTCTCCTCAGCAACCAGACTTTGTTTTCCACTGGCATCTTCAATAACACCATCGCCGCCCGTCGAAACATTAGGAGCAGCTCTTGAATGCCCCTCGTCCTCCGGTGCATCACTCTTTACGGTGGCTTCTTCAGTCTTAACTGGGCTGGAGTGGGCGACCGATGAAGCATTTTCTTGTGAAGCACCGCCAGACGTCTCGTCATTTATACGCGAACTGCCGTCTTTTTGTTGCACTAGGCCCTGGCCCCACCCAATTCGTGGCCGTTTAGTAGGTTGAGGTGGTGATGGCGCAACAAGGCCTTGGCCCCAGCCCAACCGGGGTCTCTGGCGCTTCGTTGGCGTCCCTTCCCCCAGTACGGTAGGCGATGGGGTTCCACGAACCGCACCACTTGGAAGGGGAATATCCGGCAATGCAGGCAACTCTTCACGCAATTGCGAACCGCGTAAGTCGCTTGCACTTCTTCGACTTGGCGAATTGGACGCACTTGTAGACGATTCTTTGACCCGTTCCGCTACAGGAAATGACCGCTGAATACCTCTGTCCATCATGCTATCCATTGATCCTGCTCGCATCAACTCTCTTCTCACCGCATCTTCTTTCTTCAAGTCATCATGGGGCCCTCTTCTTCGACCTTCAGCATTGCTTTCCGATGTAGCAAAAAAGGGTTTTGGAGGAGAGGCCTTGCTGGAAAAAGACGAAGCTGCACGAGACGTTTTACTTCCACCCGCATATCCCATCGAGCTTGTGGCCAGGCGAGCATCCGAAGAAGTATGCCCCGACGAATAGTGGCTGCGTTCTGGAAGTGCTGAAAACGAAGCACGACGATCGAGTGCAGGGCATCCACTGGGCGGAGGCGAGTTCTTCTGTGTAAGAAATGACGAATCACCTCTCTGCTTTAGATGCACGTCCTGTCTCCCTCCATGAGCTGACGTCTCCAAGCCCCGGTGTAATGACGACTTCTCCTCCTCACGCACATTTTCAGCTCGCCGTCGGCTATCTGACAGGCCGAACGACGAAAACGAAGTTGACCGAAGCTTATTGCTATCCGTGTACACCGCGGATGACGGATCAGTCCTGCTACGTTCAAGCCTAGCCCGCTTTTGAGGCCCCATTCCAGGATCAGGCGGAGCATTAGCCTTCGCAGTGGCACCAGCACGATTTCCCTCCATGGTGTGCTCGAGAGAACCTCTGTCTTCCTTTGTTTTGAAAATGGGAGCACCGGTAGGTGACGTATGGCCTCTCACCAAGTCTTTTTCGCCTGATGGTATCACTGCTTCACCCACCATTTCGCCTTCTTCGACTTCTTTCGCTTCGGGTATGATGCGGGGCTCAACCGTCGGCTGAGTAGCGACGGGTTCTTCAGTATGCTGTCTATCCTGAAGCTTTTTAGACTCAGCGGAAGCTGGCACTTCGATTGCTGCCGCTTCAGAAACTGGTGCTTCACTTGTGGGTGCTTCGGAAGACGGCACCTCGCTCGGAAGTTCGTTCTTAGCACCCTTCTGCTCCTCAGCATTACCAACGCTTTTCATCTCGATATCAGATCCTGAGGCTTCCTGTTGGCTCGAAGCTTGTTGATTTACACTGGAAGCTGCGTCCATATCCACGTCAACATTGTGCGAGACAACGGTTTTTTTGTCGGCCTCGTCCTCGTCGATCCGTTCTCCGTCACGACGTGTTGTAGTTACAGCGCTCTCAATCTCATTGTGTTCGGACCTAGAGGAATCAAACTCTGCTGGCACTGTCGTCCCGTTTCCGACGCTTATCTTCGATTCAGGGTCTGGCGCGCCTTGGTTAACGGGGGATTGGTTTTCCTTGGGCGACGATAATGCTTCAGTATCCACAACTGCAGAGCGTTTTTCATCGGTTTCTGTTTCCACCGCTGCTGCGTCCTGTTCTTCAGAAGCGTCTAATGGAGCGCTCGTAGCCTTCGCAACAGTACCTGGGGTGTCTTTGGCTATGCTTACAGCTTCACTCGCCTTAGACGTAGTCTTATCGACACATTCATCGGGTTTCGTGGCTTCCTTCGTCTGTTTGGGCAACGCTTTGCCTCCCCAAGATCGCACAGAAGAACTACTATCCCCTCCTGGACTTGAACGCCCCCGTCGGTCTCCGACATCCACCATCGTTCTATCCATCGATCCAGCACGAGACTTCCGTTTCACCACGTCATGATCATCATCCACTGAAGGCGGCTCATACGTCCTACTTCTCTCATCGCGTCTGTCCACTTCCCTTGAATCAATACGTGACCTTGAACGCTCGGCGTCATACCTCTCCGTCATGTAGCTCCTTGATGCTGTTTCGCTAGAGTATCGATCCCTCCTGTCAATGGGAGACCTGTATCCATCGCTTGCAATCGGCGAGCTGCCATCCCTTCGATACGAGGAATAGCTGTCCGCACTTGGACGAGGCGGACGTGCAGGCAAACTCGACATTCGCTTCATGCCGCTGTCTGTCGTGCTGGTCATATCCCGATCCGTGCTGCCTGTATCACTTGGAGAACGTGAGCCGAGGGACCTCTCGCTGGTTGTAACGTGACTCTCCTCGGGCTTCTCTTCACCTTCTTCGGCGCTCGCAGACGGCTCGCTGTCCCTGTAGTAGTCCGACGAGAAGCTCGACGTGCGCACAAGCGACGTCGACCTGTTGCCCACGTCCCGCTCCCGCGGGCGTCCACGATACGCCTGGTCATACTCCCGCTCACGATCGCGCGGGTCTCGCTCTCGGATCTGTCGGTCGCGGAATCCAGCGGACGCCTGCGTGGCGGCTTCGCTGCTGCCTCGATCCCGACTGATCGAACGTCCACGCGGCACCGGCGCCGCGGTTTTGTATCGCACCTCCTTGGGGTAGAACCGGTTGCCGCGCTGGTAGTTGGCGTAGCGTCCTCCTCCCCGTCCTCCTTTGCTGGACCACGAGTCGCGCTCCCGTCCGCGCTGTCTGCTATCGAAGCTACCGCCGCCACCGCCGCGTCCTCCTCGCCCGGAGACGTACTGCTGCTGCTGCCCTGGAGGGATTGCGCGCGCTTCGCTCCCAGTTGGCGAACGTGCGGTGACCTCTGGGCGAGAAGGACCTGGAGCGCGACCTCGAGCGCGAGCGCTGCGGCGACTTGGGCGACCGCGGCGAGTGCGATCTCGATCTTGAGCGCGTGCGCTGCGAGGCCCTCGAGGGCGAGCGGGACACGGAGCGGCCTCTGGCGCGCGAGAACACGCGCTCTCTCGGGTACGGAGGCGCGCCGCCTCTGTCTGCGATGTCGTAGTTCATCTGCTGCTGCTGCTGGCGCTTGAAGTAGCCGCGGCCGCCGCCGCCGCCGCCTGAGCTGCTGTAGGCCGGGCGCGGGAAGCGGCTGCGGGGCGGGAGCCGCCGCGCCACTGCTGGCTGTGCTGGCTGTAGGCGGGGACGCGCCCGCGCGCGCGGACTCGAGCGACTGGCGCTCCATGGAGCCGCGGCTGGCGCTGGACGACGACTTGAGCTGGATGATGCGTCCTCTGGGCGGCGCCGCCTCGCCAGGCTCGGGCGACGAGGCTCTCGACGAGTCCTCGGCCATCGCTGGTTGTCTTCTCCTTCTTCTTCTTCTTCTCCTCCTCCTCTCTACGGTCTTTTAATACTGCGCGCTTGGGAGTGTTGGTCGTTCCTGCTGCAGACGCCGCCCCTCCTCTGTTATTATCCTGCGGGGGGCTTCTCTTTCCTTTCCTTGTTGGCGCGCTCGCTCGGACAATGGAGCAGGCGCGCCACGATGTGTACAGCTAATAGGCTGTAGGGTGGGGGTAAACATGCCGTTCGGCAGGATTGAGGTGGCCGTTTTCTGCGCGCTTCGCCTCCCCTGTCGCCCCGCGGGCGGGCGGGTGGACAATAACGATTCATCCAATTAGCTGGGGCCACGCCACGTCGGGTCTATTAGCCTGCCGATATATCCTTGAGACCATGGAGCGCGCGCTTGGGGAGCCGGCGCTGGTGCTGTGCGGCGGCTGCATGAACCGCGAGGAGCGGCGGTGGCTGCCGCTGCGTTGCGAGGAAGACGGCGCGCTTCTGGTGCGCGACGTGTGCGTCGCGCCGAGCTGTCCGCGGCTGCAGGTGCGCGGCCACCTCTGCGTCGAGCACGTGCTGGAGCTGGAGCTGTCGTGGCAGGGCAACTACACGGTGCGCGCGTGTCACGGCTGCCGCGTCAGCACGCTCAAGCTCTACAGTGAGAAGCAGGACGTCTGGTTCATCCTGGAGGCGGGCGTGCACACGCGCGACGCTCACGGCGTCGAGCGCCGCGTCAAGACGCCGATGTCGGCGGACTCGGGCATGTCGGACGCGCCGCCCGTGCGCACGCGGGTGGCGCCTGGGAAGCGCCCCTTGGGAAGCGGCCGCGGCCTCTGCGCAAGTCCAGTCGCTTCGTGAAGCAGCACGTGGAGAAGGAGCAGATGCTCGCGTTCGAGTGGAGTCTGGGCAACCTGCCGCTGGAGAAGAGCAAGCACCTCTGGCAAGACAACCACAAGCGTGCCGAGATGGAGAAGGACCCGATGGCCTACTTAGCGGCGCAGAAGCCGCCGCCGGCCAAAGAGGCGCCCGACGTTAACGCGCGGCCGGAGCCGGAAGAGGTTTTCTGCGCTGTGCTGGGCTGTAAGCGCTTCGCCAAGACAGAAAACCACTGCCGCTTCCACTCGTCTAAGCCGCTGGTGTTTATCAAGTCCCCTGTGGAGACGACGCAGACCAGTGTGAAGAGCGTTGCGACGAAGTGAGGACGGCCTGGCGTAAAAATGAAGAAGGGTGCACACTTACCCACCTACCTGTTCGTCCGCCTGCCGGCCTATTGGTACTTAAGTTATGACTCGGAATCGACAGAAACGGCATGCCGTAAGAGCGATTTGTTACGAAGACATGTGAAGATGAGGAACGAGCTCATGCTGTGCGCAGCGGTAAAATTCACAAGTTTTTCATCGGTTATCGCTGGAGGTTGGTTCGTGATCGTTGAGCAAGACACGAGTATTGGAATAATGGGAGAAAGAGTTTCGAGATGGAAATGATTCTACTCATGATTGCAAGCGAAGCGAAGAGTACGTGCCAATTGCTTTTACCATTCCACATTACATAATATGGCTGCTACATTCTTTTAGCGGTTTGCAGTCTGTGGGGGTGTTCAATTTCCATGGAGGCTCCCAGTTCAGTACACAAAGATTCCTCGAGCGCTCAGCGCTAATCAGGAGCTCAACATTCACCAAGTCCAGCAGCTAGCGACGGCGCTGGCGGCGGTTGAAGCCACCGCCGAATCCATTGCCGGCGCCCATCGGCGCACCGCCTCCGAAACCCGCACCAGCTTGACCTCCGGCTGCACCTGCGAACGCGCTAGGGCCGAAGTTCCCCATTGCACCTTGGCTGCCGATCCCGCCAAACGCGTTTCCGCCTTGCGCTCCGCCGAAGCCCATCTGCATAGCATTCCCATTGAACCCGCCGGCGTTCATACCAGCGCCTGCGCCACCGAGCATCCCGCCACCTATACCGCCCATCGGATTTCCAGCTCCGAAGCCGCCAGCGAGACCGCCGCCCATGGGATTGCCAGCACCGAAGCCGCCGCCAAGACCGCTCATAGGGCTGCCACCGCCCATCGGATTGCCCGCACTGAAGGCACCTCCGGCTCCAGCAAACCCGCCCACATTGGCACCCGTCGCGCCGAGTCCAGCACCGAAAGCGTTGTTGTTGCCACCTGCGATGCCTGCTGAAGGCGGGAACGCACCACCGGGCTGTTGAGCTCCAGGAGCAATCGGACCGGCAAAGCTGGTCGGTGCCGGTGTGGCTCTCGCCCTGACGGGTACCGTGGCAGCAGGAGTTGCTGCGGGGCGTCCGCGCGTAGTTGTCGGAGCAGGCGTGGCAGGTGCATTGGGGATCCGGGGACACCAGGCGCACCAGGGGCGCCAGGAGCTCCGGGTGCTCCGGGTGCAACCACAGCAGTGTTCGAGTTGGCCACCACCGTCGACGGAACACTGACCGGGACAGGGATGTACTGCGGCACTTCCACGGGGACAGGAATGGCGATCTTCTTGACTTTCTTCACGTGGTGGTGGTGGTCGTGATGGTGGTGGTGGTTGTTCCAATCTTCATCATCTTCGGTTGCTGGCGCATTGGCAGTCTGCTGTAGACCACGAAGTGCAGGCGTTTTCGGTGCAGGCTGAACTCCATCCGTGGTGGCCAGAAAGCTCAGCGCCAGGAAAGTAGCAATGGTGGCGGCACCCTTCATTGTAATCGGGAGTCGAGGGGGGGGGGGGGCTGCTTTGTTGCTCGCAAATTGGGGAATGTGCTGCATGTTGTGAGCATCGCATTCGGTATCTACTATCTTACTACTACACGTTACGACACCGACAAATTGCGACGCAATCGACCGACTGAGGTATGAAAGGCAGTGCGTGACCGAGTATATACTGAAGCACTCTGTTGATGGAGAAGTGTCGTGGCGCATGACCGCATCGCATTATCGAGTGATGCTTTAGCGTTGGCCGTGTGGGGGATTTCTAACAGTGAAGAATGGAGTGATGTTTCCTACTTGTTCGCTACAAATGAAAAAAATCGCGTGTGCTTACTCTAGCTAGTACATGCACGCAGTACGCACTGGTAAAAGTCAGAGGTACAGTCGATAGGAACACTGACCCGTAGCAATGATGTACTAGTAGGCAAATATGGTTTCATTGGATATTCGGAGGGTTTGTCCTGCACGAGCTAGACTCGACTCCGACGTCGAATTTACGCAGCCTCACTCGTCGTTGTTGGTTGTGGCGTGAACAGGAAGGCATGCACAATTTGAGGGACCAAAATCTGCGCAGAGCAGCAACTTCGAACGTCTGCGCTTGCGTGCTCTACTGTGCGCCCGAGTAGATCTTCCGTGAACTGTGTGAGTTTGCGCACCACGCGGCCTTGGCCAAGTAGAGTGAAGAAGACTCCGCCCGGGTCTACTCCTTCGACCACCACGTCCAGCACCCCCGAGCAGAATCTGCAGTACCCCTTGTAGTGAGCCTGAAACATGCTGTTGTACACCTTGTCGCGCAGGTCGACGAACTCGCCTAGAGTCCTTTGGATGCGCACCGTTGGTCTGCGCACACACGCTCCGTCGTGGGTTGTTGGCGCATCGGTGCTGGCACATGAGGTGGTGGAGGTTGTGTTGGTAGTTAACCGCGAGTGTGACGAATCCGCGAAAATCTCAATCGTGTAGCTGCTGCCTTTTCCGGAATACGAGATGCGAATGGCGTCGAGACTCTTGAGTTCGAGCAGTGCATTTCGTCGAGCAGTCACAAATGCGGGCTCTATCTCTGTCGGCACGAACTTGACACTGCGTTTCTCAGTCAGCTTTGGCAACATTGTGTTGAGGATTGCGAACCGAGGAAATTGGAAGATCCGGGAAGTTGTAGAATTGCTTGTGCGCTGCGCTGCACATTCGCAAGTGAACGACTTCAACTGGCACGACATTTAAGTGATGGTCGGTTGGTACAGTACCCTTTATCAATCATGTGTCCTCAACGAGAATTACAGTACAGTTCACACAAGCTGGTGGTACTGAAGAGTTAAGATACGCATAAAGCAGCTAAACTCATCCAACCGAGTTGATTACTTCTCCGGTCCGGAAAAGAATTAACAGTTAGGTTTTTTTATGAAAAACCTCGATGTTTGATTGGTCGAAGTACCCTGCTATGCCACATTTCATTGGACAAAACTCTAACATCAGAGATTTGTATGAAACACGTTTGGCTGTTTTTCTGGCGTTGTAATACTCATCGGTTTACAGCATTATATCACAGAGATAAGCTGTCTTTCCGCTTTCTGGAGTGTATCTCCAAATTGAAATCTGATCAATTTTGATGGCGCAGCGAATTTAAACCTCACACCTGTGAAAACCGATTGTTTAAACCGGCTGATAACAACCTTAAATGGCGGGAAAATGCATTCATCAAAAATACTACGTGATACCGCGGATCTAGTGCTTTAATCTGAGGGCATCCACAGCTCCATTGGAGCAGTAGAACGCAAGCTACAGTCTGATTACAGAACTGTTAATTCTTTAGCGGACCGGAGAAGTACCACAATCCCCGTAATCCCATCGATAGGATGAGTGATTTGCATACCGTTGCCCCTCGAGGCAAACACTGTGTTTGCCTCGAGGGTTTAACACTCCTTGCCGAGCACACACAGTGGTCATTTTGCGCAACTATGCTCGTGAGTAGTAGGTCGCGGCACATTACGCCGGCAGTCTTTTATTTTCACCATTTCTTACCGTAATTTACTAACTAGAGTCGTTCCAGAGCACACCTTCATCAAATTAATCAATAAATCGACAGCACCTCTAGATAGCTTCATATCGCTTAAAGGGCTTTAAGCTATCAGAACGAATCTCATACAGTCTTCATCTCGATTTTGTATCAGCTCGACTCGCAATAATTACTGGCACATTACGACGTCATTTTTATGGAAATAATATAAAGTCATTTGATCCTGATATATAAATCTTATAGATATAAAGTCCATAATATATACGATCAACCGATTCAACCAACCGCATATAATAACCATGAGCAGTAGTGTTCCATTCGAACTACGAGCTAGTTGCTACAAAGGAAGGAATGCATACGAGGTTCTATCAAATAATAACACATTAGAAAGAGCTATTTCATTCATCTACAGTGAAACTACTCTTAGGTGTTCTTATTCAAAAATGATTAGTTTCCTAAAGAATTATCACAATGAATTTTGTATTTTAATGATTGTTGAACATGCAACTATGGAAGAAACAATATTAAAAATGATATATTCGCCCTTTTGGTTTGAACATTTCACTACAATCCTAATCGAGAACCTTATAGATTTCGTTGGGGATGACTATTTAGAGTTTAGCGTACAAGAGTCAGAACGATGGCCCCGTATCAAAAGACCTACACTCAGTGAGTCGATGTATAGTGAATGGAGTTTTAATTATGTTGAATACATTGAGGCTACTGTAGAAGAAGATTTCTTCTTAAGTTTCGATAGAGATATTACACATTTCGCTCACAGAAACAAAGACTTAATCATAGCTGTAGTAGAACAAATGAAACACAAGGCTAATTTCAAGACAGTTATCGAACAATTACATTACCATCCCAACTTTATGAGTAAAAACATTGATCGATTCGATAATTTTGAAGACTTCTTCGAGACGATGGGGTACTAATTCAACATCACGTAATTAATTTATTTTTTTTCAAAAAATTAAAGGGGGTATGTATATAGATACCCAACACATAATCATGTCCAACCCACTAACTTTTGGAAAGTTCAAAGGCAAGACCATTGAAGAAGTATTTGCTTCTGACCCTAGTTATTGTCAGTGGATGCACAGCCAACCAAGCCTAAATATTAGTGAAGACATCAAGCTCTTCCTTTATCAAAAGTTCCACAATAACGATAATTCCTATATGATGAACTGGGGAAAGTACAAGGGCAAGTCGGTCAAGCAGATCAGAAATATCGATCCTAAGTATCTCGATTGGCTACGCACTAATCAGTATGTAATTGACAACTGTCCCAGATTGTACAAGGAATTGTACTAAAAAAATGAAAGTATTTTTTTTTGATAATGCTTAGGCAGTGGTAAATTCGATCACTTCGCCTGTTAGGGGATCGAAGGAGAGCTCTTGCTCGCTAATAACCAAAACTAGCATATTAGTGCCCTGGCAACCAGCATTGGTTCCCTGGATCTGAATCGATTGCGGGACATCACGTTCCGTAAGGCGACTCACATCAGCGATGAGCATGCGGTTAGTGAGCGACCAAGTTTGATAGTCAAGCAGGCCATTGACAAGCTCAGGAGTCAAGTCTCCATTAATAGCAGCAATCTTAGCAATCTCATTAGTGAAGTGATGGAAATCATAGTCATGACTGATATCAAAAGCCTGAGTCGAACCAATACGAACGTTGAAGTTGCGAATGCTCGAACCAGGATGTAGCGTATAAGGAGCGTTATCGAATGGACTCTGGAACTGTTGAACGGTTGCGCTGGCGAAGTTGTTCGTCTGCTCTGCGAATGGTAGAACAATTACATATTTGGCATTCTTCACACTAGCAGATAGCTGTAGATCAAAAGAAGCGTTTAGCTGCGACGAAGACTTACCAGTACCAGCTCGCTGGTAGAACCACTGAGCGTAGCAATCATTGTATCGAACCTTCTTGACAGGCTTGGAAATGATAGCCTGAGGGTTCTCAAGGTGTACAAACGGTACGTAGAGGCGACACGTAGTGAATGGCATATAAGTACCATCATAGTAGGCTCAAGAGCATTGACAACAGCACCCCGGGAAATACTGAATGGAGCGGAAGCGGCGAGAACACCAGCCATAGGATTACCACTAGCAGCACTTGCCACCATGATAGGGAGTATTGCCAGAAGCAAGCGTAGTCGTGGTTAGAGACATGTTCTTTGTCGAATCAACAGCAATTGCAGAAGTACCCTGATTAACCCTTTTGCGATGGTTCTGCGTAAAACATGGCTAACTAGCATGTTTTACAAAATCGACCCAATCAGAGTTTAGGATGATAATTTTAGCCAGTAAGGGTCGGGGCGGTAATCATACTAAAACATGGCTAAGTAGCATGTTTTATATTAGGTACGAATAAAATCGATTCTTATGTCCGATTTTGGTTTGCGGGTCTCGGCGTAAAACCATGCATCTAGTCATGTTTTACGGTTTTGTATCGGGGGGGCTCCCAGACAAATTCCAAGTATAAAAATCATCGCAAAAGGGTTAACGCGGAAACGCAGGCGGATTTGCGGGTTCGCCATGAGGTCTAGCTCGCGAAAGATCGGGTGGAGGTCAACGAGCTTGATTTTGAGCATGTAGTTCCACGTTCCCATAATGGCATTAGCAGCAGTTCCACCTGCTACGAAAGCACCGCGCGATGTCTGGTTAGCAATAGTAGTCGAAGCAGCAGTACCACCTACTGACGGCCACGAGGCTGTAAAATCGGCACCCGACGTAGGAGGGTTTGACAGCAGACGCTTTAGAAACCATCGTTGGGAATAGAGACACCACCTTGGGCCTGGACACCAAGCGAGCTGGTAAAAGCTGTGTTATTGGAGAAACCATCACCTACCGTAGCCGTACCAGCGTTGTAAAGTACCGACTGGCCAGCATCAGGGTACAAGAAGGACTCAGCTCCATGTTTTTCAACATACTGAGGACTGTACCCAGTTTGAGCGCGAACGTTGTTCCAGAATAGTTTGTAGTCGGCCATAGAAATAATAATTTTGCCATTCAATTCCAGCGACATCGAGCCAATTACATTCCAGTTGCCACACTTTAGAGTAGCACACAGACGATTAGCAGCAGCGGTTTGAGCAGTAGCACCATTCTTCATCGATACCTTGTATGGGAGTACAATGTAGGCATCACGCAGGCTAGCAAATCCTTCACTACCATTAAGCTGTGCAGTAGCATCGATAGTAATAACACCATTCTTGTACGATCCCTGGTTGAGATCGATAACGTGTGGCACACGCTTGCTCGAAGATACCTTGATCTCCGGGTCGCTCTTGAGCGAGCTCTGGTACAAGTACTGATCGGATAGTTGAGTTTCACTCATCGTTGAATCTATATGGATCCTAATATAGTTTTAGCTAAAATAATTATTATGGCTGACCTAATCAAACCAATCACTTCTGATCATGATCTCATCGAACTAGCTGAAAAAATGAATGTTCAACTCGATAATATTTTTGAATCCAATGAAATCGAGACTCCTATTCCAAAGAAAGGTTCGTACTTGATTCTACTGCGACCGCCTCATCTTGATGTAGGCCACTGGACGGCAGTCCATAATGGTGAATACTTTGACTCTATGGGAGAAGCAGCTCCAACAAAGTATGGCATCGGTCGATACAATGCCAAGCAATACCAAGGAACGTACGGAGATTACTGTGGCCCTTTCTGTATCTTATGGTTATATTCAAAGCAACACCGTAAGCCAGATGTGTTCAAAAAGATGAAAGATTTAAATTTAACCATACTTTAGTTAAGGAAATATATATTAATCATGTATCGTGAACTAACGATCTCGAGTGATGTTCCTGCACGCAAGCTATCCAAGGCTTTCAAGACTGGAAAGCTAAGCTTGACAGCTGGTGAGCTCAAGGGTAGTGGCTCTATTATTCATCTCCACCCTGCTTCATTTGAGAAGGCTATCAAAGCTCGCAAGGCTGGTCGCGGTGTTCGTCTCGACATTACTCGCCACGAAGTCAAGAAGGGCTACAAGAGGGCTCAAGGCGGCTCCATTTGGTCGAAGGTAAGGGGAGGTATTAAATCAGCTTATAAATTCGCTAAGGATTCAGGAATCTTGAGCAAGGCTGTTGATGCTGCTGTTCCTGCTCTAGCAACTTACGCTGGTCAACCTACAGCTGCGATCCCAGCTAGAGCTGCCATCAAGGCCCTGACAGGAATTGGTATCTATGACAGCGATAGCGATGACCAGAAGGAAGGAGGTCGTGTCTCAGTAGCAGATGTTAAGAAGACAGCGAAGCGTGCTCTTTCCTATGCTAAGCGAAAAGGAGTACTAACTGATGCAGTTGATGCAGGTGAAACGTTCCTCCTATCGAAGGCAACCAAGCCTGAACATGAAGCGCTAATCAAGTCAATCCGTGGTGAAGTCAAGCGTAGATACGGAGTTGGTGTTCCTGCTAAGAAGAGCAAGCGACCTGCGAAGGGATCGCCGGAAATGAAAGCAAAAATGGCTGCTCTCCGAGCCAAGCGCAAGACCGGTGGTAGCTTCACCTTTTAAAAAAATATTCGTTTGAACTTATTTTTTTGCTCTGAGTAGCAACATGATTGCTACCGATGTATCTCTGAAGATAACTTTCTTATCATTTTGATTGTAGATACTGATGGTAATAGTCGATCTAGATCCGTTATGACAGTTCATCCAGGCATACTGACTGGGCTGATACGAGACTAGCTTACCAATAGCAGCATCACCTCGATTAAAGCAGGAAATGATATCACCTGACGCTACATAGTCATTCTTGATTAGATCACAACGAACGATGTACGAACTGGTAGGGTGAGCTTGGGGGATGATATTATAGAGCTGAGCACTAGCAACGGTAGCAGAAGCAGTAGGATATGTTCCTGACGTTAAGCCAACCACCTTACCAAACTCAGCATTGTCAATGATTACACGCGGGACTCTAGTAGTAGTAGTAGGTAGACCAGTACCACCAGCGCTGTACAGGCCAGATGCAGGTCGTGTGTAGCCAGCTGGTAGACTCGACGGAGTTGGTGTGAAATCAAACTGAGCCGCGTAATAGACGCTATTCTCAGTCAATTGGATAGAAGACATTGTTCCCCGATGCATCGACTAAATACGCTCCAGCGTTCACGAGAGCAGTCTGGATGCTACGATTAATATCAGCATATTTGTAGATACCATCCTGTAGCGTAATACTGATCGTTGATGTAGCTGCAGCGGTAGGAACTTCAATTTTGAACGTAGTGTTCTGAAACTGAAATGAATCAATGTTATATTCGCTATTGCTTAGCGTAATCGATTGAATCGCACAAACAGTGTCCTTGAAGTTGGCAGCACTACCTGGGAAGCTGTATTTCCACGTGGAGTTGTAATTATCCTGAACCAGGTTAGAGCTATCTAGCTTGACAAAGCTCGACATCGTTTCGTCTATATATTTGTGAAATCATATTTAAGCGATAAATGTCTAAAATATAACAACAACTTTATATCATCATGATCGGACGCGTACATAAGATTACCAACGAGGACCAGTCTATCGTTTACATTGGTAGTACAACATCGAGCCTTCAAAAGAGATGGGGCCAGCACAGGAACGCATTTACATCGTGGATTGAAGGTAGAGACACCACCTCTTGTTCAATCTATTCTCACTTTAGAGAATTTGGGATTGACAGCTTTAGTATTACTCGTGTAAGTGAGCATGAAATAAGTGATAGGGATCAACTTCGCGAGTTTGAGCAGTTAGTAATCAATAGGACGGACTGTGTGAATATGTATAGAGCCATAAAAACATCGGAAGAGCACCAAGCCTATCAACATCAGTACTATGTGTCCAATGCTGCTAAGCTTCAGGAATATCAACGTCATTATCGAAGTATCAATCGAGAAAGAGTCTTGGCTCGTAAAAATGAAAAGCTACAGTGTGATTGTGGGTCACAATATTCAAGAAATAATAAGACTCGCCACCTACGTACCAACAAACATCTTCGTTGGATGGAGGAACAAGCCTAATCATCATCTTCATATTTTTTTTCGGTCTCAATCGGTCTATCAAAATTAAATCTGAGCTGGCTCTTCACAGAATCGACCAGGAGTATCTGTCCTTTATGTTTAGTGGCTTGGTTGTAATATTTAAGAATAGACTTCTCATCAACGCCTGGAATATTAAAATCACGAACCACCATCTGGAGGTCTCTACGGCTATTGGCCTTTAAAATGGCAACATATTCGGAGTTTAATCTTAGGGGTTTGCCTGTAGCGAAGTAGCTATGAGCAATGAATATTGTACTCAATAAATGATGCCTGCCTCGAATGAAAAATCCACTGAAAATATTTTTTTGTAGGACCTTATCGGCGCCATAGTCATCAATTAAAACTAACTCAACTTTCTTGCTGTTTATCGGAGTTCTCCTAACTGAATCCACGTTAGGTGGTGCTTCGTAGAACGTAATGAACCCATCGAGTTTCTCTCGCAGAAAATCATATATAGGTTGAGAAGGATTGCGAGCAATCACGTGGAGATGTGCGAAAACATTTGGAGAGTGCTTTAAGATAAACATCACCAAGTTAGTCTTTCCCGAATAACTCGGCCCTAAAATAAGCATTCTGAACAAAGTCTTGATATCTAGTTCAGGAATTGACTTAACCGACGTCCCACGATATTTCTTTGGGATATCATTGTCGAAGTTGGGAATAGAACTCATGATCGACTATGGAAATAGCTAGATCTATATAGCTCGAGACAAAACAAACATGAGCTCTGGTTTTTCATATCCGCAGCCAACCTCTCAATCTCCAATCTATGATCCAGCCTTCTACTTAACGCTGGACGCGAATGGGTATCTAACCTATGATTATGCTCAAACGCTTTATCTCAGTAAGAATGACTATCGATTGACTTATCTCACTGGGATTACCCAAGGAACAGCAACACCCGGTGTAGCACTTGTCCCTGGAAGTGGTAGCGATATTAGTGGCATCGGAGCACTTAGCTGTAGTAGCTTGACTGTTAACGGTGCTCCCGTATCAGGTGCCCGATCGTACGTTGTAGGTATTACTCCAGGTACAGCAGCGATCAACAAAGCACTGGTTCTTGGGACATCAGGTGAAATTGCTACGATTAGCAGCTTGACAGCGACATCGATAACCGGTAGGAATATTACATCGATAGGTACGTTATCGACGCTCACAGTAAGCGGAAACATATCTGGCACGCTTCAAACAGCTGCTCAGCCTAATATTACTAGCTTAGGCACGCTATCGTCCCTCACCGTGAGTGGAAACATCAACGGTACATTGTCAACAGCTGCACAGCCAAATATCACTAGTCTAGGGACACTATCGGCGCTGACAGTTAGTGGGAACATCAATGACACGCTAGCGGCTGCTCAACCCAATATCACATCCATAGGAACGTTGAGCTCATTAAGCGTTTCTTCTTCGATTTCATTAGGCGCAACATCCGCAACGCTATCTTTAGTTGGAGGAGCAAGCATTTTACCGATATCTGGAGCAACACCCTCTACATCGGCTATAACTGGATGTCTAGTCGCATCAGGAGGAGTTGGAATTGGAAAGAATATAACAGTAGGCGGAACCGCTTATTCAGCATCTTCATGGCTTACAGAGTGTATCCAATATCGTTCTATCACTCAAACATATACCAATACAAGCACGGCTGCTAGTGGAACTACTGCTTCTGCTGTAATAACATCCTATGGAAGGCCGGTGATTGCTGCTACTAATACTGGCGTAACAACAACTAGAGCTGCTACGGTATATATAGCAAACTCACCCCTTGCCGGAACCAATATGACTTTGACGAATTCACATGCTCTATGGGTTGATTCCGGCTCTGTACTCATCGATGATACATCATTTAGTCAGAGTATAACAGGAGGAGCTTTGGTAGTTACTGGTTCGATCGGAGCCAAACATATTGCGCTTGGAAAATCAACTTCACTTCCAAATTGGGGGACTGTAGGATGCCAGATAGCAACTATCGGTAATACATACACCAACAATTCAACAGCGGCTAGTGGTACGATGACATCTGCTGTTATTAATAATTTTAGTGGATGTACAGTTGCTGCAAGCAATGCTGGAGTATCATGCACTCGAGCTGCTACAGTATATATTAATGATGCACCAACAGCTGGAAGCAATATGACATTAACGAATTCACACGCCCTCTGGATTAATAATGGATCAGCCTATCTATCAGGAGCTATTAGTAGCTCCTCGCAATCAACTGGAACTCTTATCGTGGCAGGAGGAGTTGGAATTGGCGGCGATGCATATGCTAATATATATTCGGCTATTAGTGGAATAGTTGTTAATACACCAACAGCTTCTCAAACTGCTTGGCAAACCCGGGGATGGTGCTAATTGGCTAGACGGGAGCTTTACTATATGCCAAGACTTTTATGGATCGAATTCGACGCCGGTAAGAGGAGCGATTCAAATTCATAATGGAGCAACGGCAACATCAACCAATTCGATGTTCATCGGAACTATGACAAATAATGATTTACGTTTTGGTACAAATGATAGTACTCGTTTCATCATTCTTGGTGGTACAAATGCTGGTAGAGTAGGAATTGGCACAGCAAGCCCATCAGCGTGGTTAGAAGTTTCAGGAGCTGTTACGCAAACGATCGACGTTGCTAGTCTTGGGTACGGTGCATTGACTAAAACACAAACGACATTTACTATCGGACCACTATCTACCATAGCGGTAAGTTTAAAAACATCTAATTCGATTCTAGTAGCTTCAGGAAGCTTCAGACGTCTTCAGACGTCTGATCGACGTCTGAAGACTAATATTGAAGATGTAGTCGATACTACAGAGTTTGTCAAAAGAGTGAATCCAAAACTATTCTCATATCGATCAACGCCCGATAAGAAGGAGCTTGGATACATCGCTCAGGATGTTGTGATAAGGCCCAGTGGATTTCTCCACCGAACCCAATGACCAGCTGACCCGTATCAATCAACGAAGCTGACCCGTATCAATCAAGCGGACTTCAAGTACGTCATGGCTGAGATGGATCCCGACCACCAACTGTTGGTCACGAGACGTGCGACGAAGGTGACGGAACCCGAGGACTGGGCGAAGCTTCGCTCAGACCTCGGTTCTGAGAGATACCTGTCTGGGACCCGAGATGTCTGGCATTAGACATCCCAAGCCCGAGCTGAGTCTGGAAAGCTGAGAGAAGTTGCGCGAAGTCCGAGCTGAGCCTCGAGTGTGATGACCCGAGTCCCGCTCAAGCTGAGGAGCTGAGCGGAGTCTGGTGGAGTTGGAGCCTGACGTTCCCTGCGGCTATGGGGCTGATTGCCCAAGGTGTCGAACCACGTTGTGTTGCAGACGTCTGAGCGAGACCGTGCTGAAGCGACCCAAGTATCGCCATGCTCATGGAATCTTCGCCCAAGATGTCGAGCTGAGCGGAGTGGCATGGAGTCCGAGCCCAGCCTTGGATGTGGCGCCGAGAAGCATTACCTGAGCCGAGAAGCCGAGCGGAGTGCAGTGGACCTGAGCGGAGCAGCATGGACTTGAGCGGAGTTGTCGAAGACCAGTTGGAGTGCCGGGTGGAGAGTCGCTGGACTTAAGTTCAGACAGTGGTACTGACTTCGAAGTCAGTGGTACTGGCCAGTACACTCATCCGGTGAAGCAGCCGTAATCAAGCCTACAATGGGTGCGCCCGCTCAAGATCGCAGACACTTCAAGCGGATCTCAACGGCCAGCAGCGACTCCAAGACGTCGCCGCCAGCATGGAGCCACCGCATTGGCTGAGACCAAAGATTTCAGGCGGATCTTCAAGGTCACCCGGTAAGCATACAGCCGGCACTCTTCGCGCAGCCAGTCAGAGTGTACCCAGAGGGATATCGCGCCCCCACTTAGTGAGTCCTAGTTTGTGCATGTGTTAAATTTAAACAGAGTTCGTTTTGCCCCGAAGGACGCAAGTGGTGGAGGTCTTTGGCCAGAAGGTGTCTTGGCGATCATCCACACAAATTCAACTTAACATATCAACGTTGTCAGCGTGCCTCGGTGCGACGGCAGTACGGTTATTTCATATTAGTTACATCTTAGGGTGTATTTCATATTTTCGGGTGGAAGGTGATCCATTCTGAGGTTTAGACAGGGTAATTGTATTGTGTGCTTGGGGACATTGGCGTGCCCCGGTGCATTGTGTGATTATTAGTATCGGTTCATTGTGGACCTGGTGCGCGGGAAGTCCCAGGGTGTGTGTGAGTGCCTTGGATTCGGACTAGACTCAAACCGAGTCAACTAACTCCAACCAACCGGGTCGTAGCTTGACTCGTAGAGAAGAAAGGAGAAGCTGGTACGAGCCTCGCCCAGGCTCAGACAAATAAAAGGCGAACTCGGCCCGTACCCAGGCCGACCGGGAAAGAAGGGGTGTTGTGGTTCTAAGCCGGAACCAAAGAGAGGAAGTAGAGGCTATTGTGTGTGGTGTTGTGTTCATTAAGAAAAACCCGGGGCATTTCGGGCTGTGGACACGTGCGGACTGGGACTTGCCAAGTGGGGAGCGAGTTTCGTCTGGGGACACCTCCGGAAACCTTCAACATCGACAGCAGCTGGTGTGGCCGACGCAAGTCTGGGCCCACAGCGTAGCCGTGATCGAAAGAACCGCCAAGGGGATCGCAGAGTGAGGAACACACGCCTCGCCCGACCCGAGTCGGCGCTAAGCCAAGAGTCCAAGCGGCAAAGCCCAGCGAAGTGGAGTGGGAGTGTTCGCTCAGTGGAAGGAGCTGAGCGGAACTCTTGCAGCGCTAAGCAGGGCTGAGCCAAGAGGTGCAAGGGCTGAGCGAAGACCAAGGTCGAGCGGTCTAGCAACCTGAGCTGCAGAGGCACGGGGCGCTTCGTCACAATGTTGCCAAATACAGCGTAGAATGCATCTCATTTATTAAAAATGAATCTCTCAAGGCTGAGCAAGAGGGAGATATCGATGGATTTCAACTAACCCTCGATTATTTAAATATCGCTTGTCTTCTGCATAAATGCTTGCAAGACGTGTTGAATCGATTGGATATACTCGAATCAAAATTATCTACTTTAACATAGAATGGCACCATTCAAGTTCAGAGTATCCACTCGAAAAGGCAAGAAATATGATGCTGTTTTTTCTGATGGCCGAGCTGTATCTTTTGGTGCTCTTAAGCGGAGTGGTGAGCCTTATCAACAGTATCGAGACCGTACATCATTGAAAGCGTACCGTGAGTATGATCATGGGGATAAGAAGCGCAGAGAGCGCTACTACAAGAGGCATGGACCCCTCGATGAGTCGAATCCATACACAGCGGATTGGTTCTCGAAAAAGTATCTTTGGTAGTGTATATACAATGGGTTGCGTACCAAGTAAAAAGCAGATCACAAAGGATTTGACTAATCCTGAAACTGGCCAAGTCATCGGGTCAATAACGATCCGCGATGGAGTAGTATCTATAGGTGATAATGCTTATATCCCCATGTGCAATGTCCACAGCGGTAAGAATGCTATCATGGCTATCGATATCGGCGATAAAAAAATTAGAGTCTACCGCGAGAAGCAAACATATACAGAAGTATTGAGCAAGGCTCAGACGTAGGCAGAGTCTTGCGACTCTACCAGAGTATCCTTATAAAGCAAATGTCTTCACGGTTTTCGACTTTTTTTCGGTTGGTACGCCCAAACCTTACCTCCTTCGGTTTGCGACGATGACTCAACCTTCTTGATTGACTTATCGAGGTCAGTAGCCCATGCAGCTGCTTGGGTCTGTTGAGGACGATCATGGATGATTAGATTCTTCATGATGGACTTGAGCTCAGCAATGTTGAGATCGCTGTTGTCTCCATAGCTGCCACCTGAACTGGCGATGATGCGTGGGTTGAAGAAGAACATGGTTATAGTATACCAGACAATAATACCACCCAGCAAATAATTAAAGTAGTGAATAGCTTCATTCTATAGTAGAGTAATAATTTCCTTGAATTCCTTATCATCAATCAAACGATTGCTGTACATATCCACGGTGAGAGACTTGAGCTGCTTGATGATGCTAGGGTTATCGTTCCCTAGCTCTAGTTCACCTTTAAGCTTGTCATACTCTGCGCGGAGTGTCGTAAGTGGATCCTCGAGCTTATCGTGGAAGTTAAACTGGAGGTGACTTATTGCTAGAATCTCCTTAAACAACTTCTTATCATCGATCGATAGCTTATCGTATGAGGCTTGATCAATTTTCTGCTTATAGACTAGGGTTCGGATCATTCCTTGGAGACTCTCACTGATTTGACATTTTGGACCACATTTTCGTCGATTCGGCTGTACAATGACCAGGGTTTTTGCATCAAGATCGGGGATTCTGATGTATTTGCTTCCAAGCTGCTTATAGGTATAGGCGCTAGGCGTAGCTAACCCCTGAATCTCGTTAAGATTATAGGTACGACCTCTACGGACTACACCTTCCAATGGAGCAACGCCTGCACCTCTTAGACCCCTTCCTTTAAGTCCACTACCGCGAGGTAAATGCTTAAAGTTAGCGCGGGCATTAGCTTGATCTACCCTTGCTCAAGCCGAATCGGACATTGGATGATCATTGTACCTAATTTCATTGAGTTCTTGTGCTCTGGTTATATAATCACGTTTCTTAACCGTATACGCAGCCTTAGTAGCTTTTACAGCTGCTTTTGAAGCTCTTACAGCGTCTTTATCGGCTTCTGAATTTGAGTCCTTTAAATCATGTAGATTCTTTTCCAGCTGACTGTAGGCTTCTCCATATGCGCGATAGGCTTCTTCGGCCTCGTCGTGTAGCTTTTGTAGCTGCTCGTCCTCATAGCCATCGTATCCTAGTGGGATTTTAACGTCAGAAACGTTGCTGAAGATAGCTTCACGGAGCAGTTTGAGATTATCATCAAGAATTTTCTCTAAGTTCTTATCACCAGTCTCATCAACGTACTTACCATAATCTTCAATTTTGGTTAGTAATGATTGAAACGTATCCATCCATCTGATTGTTTTCATCAAATAAGCCATAGCATCCCCCTTCACTGGTTTGTGCTGCCCATTCTTGCAGTTCAGTGGTTTAGTATCTCGGCATGCCGAGGTAGTAAGTAGGATGGGTTTTAATACCCTTATCGGAATCAATAATCGGATACAACCTTGTGGCAATCGATACTCCATTATTAGCAAGTTTCTTATAGTACTGGGTGAGGATGGTTTTAGCATCGAGATCTGGGATAGACATCAATTTATCCATATCTTCATCTTTTCCGGTTTTAAGACCTGGAAGTTCTTCAAAGTCCCCATCAAACGCATCGTATGCTTTGGCAATTTTCTCCTTGTCCATTTGAGTGTTTAGCGATAGCACCAATCCTTTATCCTTAACCATTGCTACGGATCGCTCGAGTGTGGCTATCCAACTGACTTCCTTCTGTACAGCAGGGCGATGCTTATTAGTGTCGGTTCCAAATACATAGATTCGAAAATTGGCGTCAAGCCATAGATATCCCTCTTTATAAATTTTCCCGTCCTTGAGGATAGGATGAATTTGCTTATGAAGATGATTGACTTCTAGCAAAGCACTATTTTGAATAATCAACCATGTAAGCTTGTATTTGGCGTCGTCATCATCTAGTTTGTAGAAGTAGATTTGTCCTTGTACTTTAAATCTAGTCTTGGGTCCTTAAGTGGAGTATCTAGGTCCTCAATATCATCATCACCTCTCCGCTTTCTATCTGATCGAGGTGGTTTGTCTTCCCTGCGCATCGCATCAACTTCATCGATCGAGTTGCTTTCCCCATCGTAGAAAATATCGCGAATCTTTCCTTCAGTGGCAATCCAATCAATTAGATGGTATTCTTTGTATTTCTTTTTAGTTTTTACTGATCGGAGAGAGCCATTTTCACTAATTACTAGGTTTTGGTCATCTCTACCAGTTTTCTTTTTTACTGGGTGAATACCAAGCACCACCCAGTTAGGGTTGTCAGTGAAGAACTTTTTAATCCATTCACGCGCATGAACTTGCTCCTCAATATCACGAATAGAGGTATCTGCCTTTTTCTCATTGAATATGTCAGTGTTTACACCAGTATCTACCATTCTTGCACTATTATCAACCCCAACATCAGCCATATCGGGACGCACGTGGACCCAACCATCACTGGTTTGGGGCTTAGCAGTACTGGAGGCATCAACGGATTGAGGCTTTGCTGTAGTCGATGCATCGTTCATTTCAGGTGTTGCATTAACTTCAGCATCTACTGTTGTTGATAGGTCAGTTTTTTTTTGGGAGTTTTCATTTTTCAGGTTTTTTTTTTAACCCTTTTGCGATGGTTCTGTGTAAAACATGGCTAACTAGCATGTTTTACAAAATCGACCCAATCAGAGTTTAGAATGATAATTTTAGCCAGTAAAGGTCGGGGCGGTAACCGTACTAAAACATGGCTAAGTAGCATGTTTTATATTAGGCACGATTAAAATCCAGTCTTATGTCCGATTTTGGTTTGCGGGTCTCGGCGTAAAACCATGCATCTAGTCATGTTTTACGGTTTTGTATCGGGAGACTTCCATACAAATTCCAAGTATAAAAATCATCGCAAAAGGGTTAAGATTTCAGCGAGCGGAATTTTCAACTCATCAGGCGTTTCTTCGCCAGGCCCAACAGAAATATCCGTCTGAGCTGATTCAGATGTCTTCTTAGCAACTGTAGTGATACCTTTGGCGATGTCGCTAGCCCATGATGCACCTTCGTACATCTGACGCTTGGAGTTGGCTTGTCGAACCCGTCGCTGAGCTCTTTCGAGCAACTCCTGCCGCTTTTGCTCTCGTTGAGCTAAAGATGTGAAATTAGGGAACATGCTGTTTCAGAGATAATGCAGCGATGGGGGCGCAGTCAAATCATGTTCGGATACGTGTTAGCTAGTCGAGCTCCGTGTTGGAGCTGGACGAAGCCCCAACCAGTGTAACTGGGCTGACACGTGACCGGGCCCCTCTTTCCATTCGTTCTGCGAGTGATCTTGTTGTTGTCTCGTTCATCCGGGTGTATCGCTCGAACGCGTCGGAGGACCATCTTCCGAACAATTTGATTGTAAGCCTGTCGACACCAGCCGCGAAGAGTGCCGTCGCCCCTCCGCTCCTCATGGAGTGAGTTCCGAATGTTGAAGGGTCTGCCCCCGCGGCGGCTGCGGCACACTTGATTGCTTCAGCCAGACGATTGGCGGCGAGGACTTTGCCGGTACCGGTAGCACAGAGAGCTTCATTGCTGCCGAACGCGAGCATTCTGTACTAGCTCCCATGTTGCTAGCACTGGGCACAGCCATGCAGAGCCCGATCTATGTAGTGTTCTTGTAGCCCCGGCCCCGACTTGGTCTGACTTGCTGCCACGGAACTTGATCGAGACTGCAGCCACCTTGTCGATTGATCGAGCCGGGGCCCCTTGCGGGAGAGGAATTGCACGTCGTTGACTCGAATAATGTAAGGCTTCACCTTTGTACCATCCGCGAGGTACTCCGACCGCCTCAGTAGAAAGAAGAAGCCCATGACCGCAGCCCCCCAGAGCACGCGGTCCTGGGCTGACTGGAAATTGCATCTTCTCCGTATTTCGCGTAGGATGGCCATTGTGACTGGTTGCTTTTGGCGTGGAGGTGGTGACAACCGCTGCACCCCACGCACGGCCATGTTGTGTCCCGCGTGCAGCCCGACCGAGTATCCGAGGTTACGGATATGATACCAAGACACATGGCTGATCGCGGACAACACGGTATTCGCTGAGAGGGTTTTTCCTGAGTTTGCCCAATAGTGGACGGCGAATAACGCAAGCTGGTAGGAGTGCTCCTGCACGTTGGCGGGGAGCCACTTGCTGTAACCGTTAGCTGAGCACCACGCTGACCATCGTTTCCACGTTGCGGCGTACTTTGGTCGGGACTGCGCGGCCAATGAGTAGGATTGTAATTGAGCGAGAAGTCCGTGTAGATCTTGCGTAGCGCTGGTGGTACTGGGACCTGAGACCACGCAGACGATAGGTTAGACCAGGTGTCACTAAACGGTGATGTCCACGCTCGAGATCCGGCATCCGCCATTGTGCTTATCGCCCCAGGAAGATGTCCACACGAAATACGAAAGCCGAAAATCGCCTCCGCCAGTCCGATCGCTCTGTTAATCTCTTGCCCCAGAGGATTGGACCTCGAAAGCCGGTTTGTCCATGCCACAGCCGAGGTGTTATCAGACCAAGCTCTGACAAAGGTCATGGGCTTAGCTGGGGTTGACGCCCACTCAGGTCCAAATATCCACGCCGCTAGGGCCACACATAGTTGCTCCCGGACATTGATGTTAAATCCATCCGGGCCTGATGCTGCGAGAATGCGTGCTTGTTCTTCTTCGTCAAATCGGACTTGGATGTACTGCTGCGTGGCAGGATTGAGGACGGCCAGACCACTGTTGCTCGCGTCCATGTAAAGGTGAACATCGATGGGTTGTTGATCCACAAACATTGCTAGGGGTGACCATGAGTTAGGATCATGGAAAACCATTGCAGATCAAAGACCATCGCATTGTCGACAGCCATTCTTCCATAGCGTGGTGTTCGAATACTAGCGGCATGTAGTCGTTGGTAAAATGGTTTTGCGGCCCGGAGACACGAACAAACATGGCGTAGACTTCCTAGGAGTTGTTGCGGCTGGGTTCGAGTGGCATATTGCTGAATTGCTAATGATTGAACTCGATCAAGGGCTTTGGCGATTTTTTCTCGAGGCATGGACACCGTCCGTGCAGCGGTGTCAAACACCAGGCCCAACACTTGAAGACTTGATTCCCACGAGCTAAATTTTTCTTCGTTGATTGCTCCAGAACCGAGAATTGCTAGCATCGCCAGTCGTAGCGTTTCATTTGCGAGACATAGCCGGTTGCCGGTGTCAGGTTCGACGAGGACATGATCATCGACCCATTCGTAGGCAAAAAATGGGTCGTGGTCGCGAGACGCTTTGTCCATGGAGGCGGGGCTTTCGCGACTAACTAACCACGTGATGGCACCACCAAATGCGCCATAAAAGGCGGGGGAACTTGTCCACCCGAATGGAGCGGACGTATCCACGATCAGTACACCAAGTTCAGGAATTGTGGCCGCCATCCAGCGAACATGGCCGCTAGCCAGCATTAGGTGGCGGAACGCTCCTTTCACGTCACCCTTCATGATCATTATGGCGGCACCCTTGTATCGGGCGTGGCATGCTTCAATTCGTTTCGCGATCGCAGCCACGTGTTTATACTCGATGTCAGGGCAATCTTCTGTTCTTGATGCATCGTTTGTCGAGTGACCGCGGGGGAATGAGAGGTCATGAATTAACCTCACTTCGTCTTCAGGAGATATATCCTTTTTCGGGACTGCGCCGTTGGGGCTGATCTGAATATTTTCCCAATGCTGAAGCACTTTAGCATCGAGAACGAGGTACTGCCCCGCATCTTGGCCCTTGCGAATGGCCCTGATGACAGCGTTGAGGTAGCGAGATGCCGATCGGTGGTTTTTAATCGGCTTCGTTCGAGAGGGGTCGTGCTGCTTCCAAGTTGGTTGAATACCAGTGCGGGCTATCTGTACCAAGAGATCCTTGTGTCGGTAGCCATCCAGCAGTCGAGTGAAACGAGATGGATCCATTGTCTTGTTCGGGCGAAAATCGCCTCGCTCCTGGCCTCGTACATGTTCAACAATGTCTTGGAGGCGCATCTTGTGTTCACATGCCATCGCCGTAGTAACACGCTGCAGTTCCGTGTTAAGTTGCCAATGACCATTGCTCTGACAGAGAGGGACGTCTCGAGGGGGATCTATGCCGAGCCGCGTGCAGAATGCGTTGAACGCTTGCACTTGGCCAGCTGCACGTGCTGTCGCTCGCTCACGCAGTGCCCGTTGGACGTGACTTGCCATCGACTTCGGCTCTTGTAAGGGAACCGAGAGGGAGTTTAGCGTTTGTCGCGGAAGCTCCGTTGCGTATAGCGATAGTTCCGGGTACCCTTCACGCTGTAGCTGAGGTGCTGGCGTAGCGGTGGGGTCAGCAGGCGTGCGAGCTACTGGTACCTGGCGCATCGTTCCGACGCGCAGCTGAGCCGTTTTAATGCTGGATGTGAGTTTGCGTGGGCCGAGCTTGCTAAGTATGGGCAACTCCGCACCGCTGTTCTGGTAACCACGGTTTATTCTCGGGTTTTTGCCGGCGCCGGCGCCACTGGTACGAACAAGATGCCGAGTTGATGACTGCTGCTGAGCCGTGGCAGGTAGGCCGGGAGGTGTTGCCTGGCGATGGCCATGAAATGGAGACTTCAGTGGCTCGAGCTGAGCCGTGCCGAGCGAACTGCTACAACCTGAAGCACGAGACCGGTGATGTCGGGTGCATAGATACTCGAACTGCGTCAGGCCACGCGAGCTGCGTGGATTGCACTGCTGAGACCGGGGGAGTCCGCGCCGCTGGAGCTCGAGCTGGGATGTCCGGGCCAGCGTGGCGTTGTAGGTGGTTTCTGAGCCAGTGTGAGCTAGTTCCACGTCGTGTTCGTTGTCGTGGGCAGGTAGATGCTCTGCTCCCGACAAGGTAACTGGGGGTACGTACTGAGAAGCCGAGTCTATTGAGGCGTCTAATACGTGATGGTCCACACTACCCTGTCCAAGGTCGCAAGGACCATCGCTTCCTGGACGTCTTCATGTGGAGGTATACTTGCTATTGATGCCACCGAATCTGTTGCGGATGTAGCCTTTGAGCTTCTCCGTCAGCGCTGCCGGGAAGAAGTGCACTCTGCTGGCGTAGTCACACACATTCGGGTCGCTTGAGGGGCAACCGCGCTTCGACAGGAACTTCAGGCAGACTTCCTTCCCATCCTGACGTGGAATTAGGATGCCTTCGGGTACTTTTCTCCCTTTGTTGCTACCGTGCCGCTGAGGGCGTGGTGGCCGTGGTTGCTCATCGGAGCGAGTGGCGTTGCAGGGAGTCGACCGCGTCATTGCCTCCATCTTTTCTCGCTGAGCGGTTAGCATAAGCCCGTGTAGCTCGAGGTTGTCTGGAGTAAACCGGGACGCAATTAGGTTTCTTGTTGCTGTCCCATTTCCACCGTCGAGCGCCACCGCGTTCCTGTACTGCTCGAGTTGTGAGTCGATCCACAGTACTAGCGTGAGAAGCATGTCCTGGGGCCACATGTTTCGACTTTTGAGGGCACCGATGAAGTTGTAGAGTGTCGTGGCGAGTTGTTGGGTCACCACATCACACATCACTGCACAGTATTGCTGAAAACCGATTGCACCTGCCAGGATGTCGTCCCACGACGAGGGGTCCGGGGCTGGTAGAAACTTGGCTGAGACGGAGAAATCACTCATGTTCACAAAGCTTTCCCGCTGCCGCTTGAGACGAACCAAATGATCCACAGGCGTAAAGTGTAGAAACGAAAGACCACGACTTCCAAACTGGAGGTCATACGCGCGCATTGCAACACCCGGGTAGGCCCACAACAGGAGCTCGGCATTGGACACCATTGAATCCATACAAGAGGCGGGAGACTTACCTTTGTAAGCATCCGATGTGACGATGTCGTGAACTTGGCGTTGCTCGGGCGTTGGTGTAAAACTGAATTTACTCCGTTTGGCTGCCCCTCTGTCTTCCGCTTCTTCCGCTGGGCGTTTGACTCCAGTGGCGGGCACTCGGCGAGACTCCAAGAGGTGGGGTAGGAGGTGCGGTTTGTGCGTCCGCACCTGATCCAGAATTTCAACGTCAGCTGAAGTCTCGGTATTCATTCGTGCAGCTACCACCGGTACAGCCGAACTCGGTACGTGCCCGCTTTGGCCCTGTTGCTCCGGGGCAGGCCCCACCGGCCTTCGCTGACCATGTTGAGAGCGATTGATGGGCACCAGGCGCCCTTCATTTACGGCGCCGTTGGTGCCGTTCGATAGTAAAGCTTGCGCGAGCACGGCTTCGTCTGCTGCGGTTTCTGCATCGTCGTCCACGGCAGTCATGTCGAAGAATGCGGTGGTGTCGGGAGCTGCAGTAGCCGTTGCTTCATCGCTCCGACTTAGAGAGGACGAACCCACGCTCGTTCCACCGGGTTGGCTTGGGTTCAGGTCGCAGAAAGAGGAGCCAAGGGAGGATTCCATATCCACCGGAACACTTTTCCCGCCGTCGATGTAATATACGTAGTTGATAACATGCTGAAGCGAGACTCGGGCGCGCTTTCCTGTGCAGGGGTCGATCCAGGTGTACATTCGGTCGAATGCGGGTGACACTTCGGGTAAAAGTCCATGCATGAGTTTGGCCACTGAGATTGTCTCCGTCGTAGAAACTGGATTCAACAGGCGGTCCATGATGGCACCATGAATTTCGTCTAGTTGGTCGTAACTCCAGCTGTCAAGCGGGAACTCGTGACATCCCATGACCATTGCTACCACGGGATACACCGAGTCGCAGATATCGGCCTTGCTGGTCTCCACCGGACCTGACTTCGTGCTGATGATGAGTTCCGACTCGGAGTATCCCGTGACTTGACCGTAGCAGAAGTGGCCGTCGATCTTGGCACACACGGCTTGTCGGACCCAGGCACCCAGTTTTTCGCCTTCGGCATCCCTGCTATCGACTTTTCTTGCCAGAGCAGTAGCTCTTGGCAGCTTCACCGTAGGTCCACACTCGTCGCCATCCACGTCGAGCAGCGCCGTCACCGCCGTGCCTCGGGCGTTCGAGATCTTCGCGTAGACCGGTGAGGCGATGGACCCGTTAAGGTCTTCCGGGAAGACGAGGAGGTAGGAACCACGAGAGAGCGAGGATGCAGCCATCTTCGACGTAGATTATCTGCGGACTGTTTGTGCACTACGTAGTCGCGTTAACGGTTGCTTTTTCTTGGAAGCTTGTCTGCTTCGAGCGCGTAGAAAGTTTGGAAATGACTGCATATACGCTACGCCGACGTGTCGGTCTTGAACGTGGAGGATGAGATGGTCTATTCCGCGCGTACTCGCCTTCTTATCTCTGAAAAATAGCCTTCCCTCGAATTAACTCAGGAAACCATCCACTTCTATATGTTGTGAATCAAAAAATGAATACTGCTAAAACTCTCACCAGTAGCTAGGCATATTTGTCTCGTGTTGAAACGGTAAATATGAGTGGCATATATGGTTTCTCTCATTGAGGAGGCTTAGGTATCGTTTCTTGACGTTGTGGAATTGGACTCCAAATATCTCCTCCAGTTCCTTCCGATACTTACGGTTAACTACGGTTCTTCGAAAATTTTCATTTGGGTCAAGGTTATTGAGTTCATTCTTGATTCGACTAACCTCCTGGATAATCCACAGTTTTCGCCGAAGTTGAGCGAGCTCACGCGTATACTCTAAACAGTTAGGGCACATTGATTGCTATGTAAATATCAAGTCTATATTTTTCAAAATACCCAAAATTATAGGGAATTTAATATATACTTGAGTCAACGCTTACAGAGGATTGCTCTATTTTAATTATTTCGAAGCTAGTTCGACTCATTTTTTTTCGCCTTCCAGTACTCATTCTCTAAGGTTGATCTTTTGTTCTTATTGACTAATCTAAGATTATCTTGTGGCCCCCAGGAGTCAAGTTCATTACCGACCCACTGAACGAGATACTTGTACTTGCCGGATCGCATCTTTTTGTGATCTAAGATCTTCTCCGCCTCTAAAATATCACCTCTGTTGATTGTAGCTTCAGATGTTTCTGCTTTAACCATTATTAGATCATTTGGAGCTTTGTAAAGGGTGTGTCCATTTTTGGACTTGATTTGGATGCGATAGCCATCAATCCCTACTACTGAATACACAGCCTTAGACCATCTTGCTGCTTCTTTATCAAATGTTTCTTTTTTAGTCGATACAAAACCTTTTCACCGACCTCAAACTCGTTTTCAATTCTCTCAGCTTCAGCCTGATTGTGGACTAGCTCAGATTCAATTACTTTGCCTTTGGCTTGATTCGGGGTCATACCAATAGATCGATGTGTGGTACCATTGTAGTTCTCAATGACAGCAGCTATGAGCTTTTGGGTTAGTCGCTTTGGTTCTATCTTTACAAGACGCTGCTTCAGCGTTCTGTTGAAGCGTTCAATTTTACCCATTTTGGCGTGATCTTCTGGCTCATTATTGAAATGGTCAATTTTCTTAGTTTTAAAGAATTTCTGGGCCTGTTGGTTCATGAATTCTGATCCATTATCGGTTGTGAGAATATTAACCTTATGGTACACCATGCGCCCCGTCTTGCCACGACCCTTAATTCTGTAGCTACTACCCCATCGGATAGTCTTAATATTCAATCTCTTAAGACCTTCAAGCTCGTATGCGAACATTGCTATATATCGGTGGCTATATTATTCTCAGTAGAATTGACTTTATAATATTATGATCTTGTATTAGGATCAATCGACTTTATATTTAGCTGTCTACAAAAAAATTAAATTAATTGATAATTCATTTCTGCACCCAATAAATGAAATCCATGGCAGTAAGTACAACGGACCTATATTCTACAGGCTTCTATCAGAATAGAAAAAAATGTTTAAGTACGTATTAAGTGCGGTTTTGACTCGCATCGTCTTCTGGTTTTGTTTTTTGCTTACGAGAACGAATCTGCTCTCGATTCTTATCGTCATATTCTTTCTGATAAGTTCTTTAGCCTTCTGGTATAAGGCTTGGGCACCCACATAGCCCGTTTTGGGGTCATAGTATAATTTGGACAACAGCTCATCCATAGCACTATATGGTTATAAAACAAAAAAATCCATGCAGGGTAGTTGCTTATATGTCGAGCGGTTCGGTGGTGATACCATCCGCAAGTACACGGCGCTTGTCGTAGTAGTAGTTTAGAGCTGTTTTAGTCTGTGTATACGTAATGATTGACTTACTCTCCTTGCTGAGTCTAGGGTAAACCAGGGGTTCGGAGATCAAACTTGGCTACAGTCTCATTATAGTCGCGTGGGAACCATTCGTATTTGTGCTGCTGAAAATGTTCACGAAGTTCAGGCTTGATGCACTCCTCAAATGGCTTCTCACAGCTGAAAGCGATGTAGGCTGAGTCAGTGTCCATCTCTTGGTACTGAAAGTCCGAGCGGTCAAAATAGAAGTCGATACAATCATAGTAGAACTGGAGCATGCGGAGCTTAGCAAGCTGGTAGATGGCAATCGAGACATGGATTGGGTTCTTGTTGTTGAGCTTCCTCTTCTTCATGGTGAATTCATATGAATCATTCAACTCCTCCATTCCGTGGAAGGTGAAGTGCTCAATCTTTGACTTAATTGCCTTCTCATCCGACTCATACTTGACCTCTTTATGCTTGCTCATGTCCATGCCACTGCGACCGAAAGCAGAATTACCTATTAGTTTCATCATCTCAGCAATCATGGCCTTAGACTTGTCAGCATCACCCTCTCGTCGTGCGTTCGATACGGCTTCCATGAAAGGGGCAAACGCCTTGTGAGGACTAGCCTTGATGAAGCTGTAAGTTTTGGTGATCTCTACCCCGTGAGCAATGTACCATTTGATTAGTGGGGTATAAATGAGTGTCTCCTCGCCAAAGTAGCTGCCAATCAGCTTGCGAGCCGGCTTTGCTCGGCTTTGCTTGCGCTCCTCGTTGTAGTCGAACATGTGCTGACCGATGACACTCTCATTACCGCAGTCGATGAGAATGTTCTTGAAAATTGCGGTCATTTCACTGAAGTATGGTTTGAGGTGTTCTGGCGTGCGGATATCACACTCCAGGTAGCCAAAGACCTTGTCATTTAAGATGTCATCGACAATACCTGGGTACGCCTCAACGGTTGTCAAGCGTCCACATGGCATATCATTACCGAGCGACCAGAGATACAGAGCGTTCACATCGTATCCGATGACCTTTTTGCAGATCTTACCACCACGAATCTTGGTCTCGTTGCGCTTTGCGTATCGATTGAAGATGATCGAGGGTCCTCCAACAATGTTTGCCTTCATCTTGGTGTAGATATCCTTCTCCTCCCTATCGATACTGTACACCAGCCTATCCGAGTTGAACTCAAGTAGCTTCTTGTGGCGGAAGCCCTTCAGCGACATGTTCTTGCGAGCAACGTTGCATCCCACACAGCTGATCAAGATATTACCATCGATGTGTCCGATGTTGTTATTGATTCGGTCAGCTGAGGCAGTATCTGCTGTGAGTTGCTTGTAGCAGAACCCACAGAGGTACTTCTGTCGCTCTAGCAAGTCGTTGAGGTGTTCTAGCGTCATGTTAAATTCACGATCGGCATCAGCATCCTGGGTCTGATATCCGCTTAATCGACTAACAGGGAAGTCAAACGCTTCAGCAGGCTCCTTGCTTGGTTGCTGGAGATTGTTGAAGCACGTGTGATACATGACTTTCTCAGAGAGACCACACCATCAGTGAACATATCAAGGTCGAACCTCTTGAAAAACTCTCGCTGGACTTTGATGGCCTTGATGAAGGGTACTACATCGAGATTGTTGTACCAAATGAGTAGATCCTTGATTGACTCATGCCATAGTGTTCCCAGACGAACTGTACCCGCTCGTAGTCCTCATTACTGATGCTAGTGCTACGAAGAGCACTGTTGAACGCCGACTTAGGAGGGACATCCGTCTGACTGAGTACGTCAAATGAAGTAATGTACTCATACGGGAAGATGCCCTTTCCTAGCCCACAGACGCACCGAATCTTGTCATCACACTTGCACTCACCGAGATATGTCGACAAGTACTTTGCATAGCTGGTGCCTGCCGGGACATAGTTGCTAATGTCAAGCATCTTCATGTCTGACGTGGCAATGCACATGTAGCTAGGGTTCTTGATCACTGACGTGATGCTGTCTGTACCGATGACCGCAAACAGATCCGCCTTGATAAGGTTGATGTCGTAGCGTCCAGAGTTGAATCCAAATACTGGTACCTGACCAATGCACTGCTTCAGCTTGCCATAGTCTGAGCGCTTCTTGCCGAATGTGAGTTTGCTGTGGAGATCGAAGAAGCTGGCATACTCTCCGTCCTGAATCCAAGCATTGACATCATCCATCTTGTACGTCTTACCCGAGTCTTGGCCATGAACCTCAGCGTCAGTCAAACCATGTACGTTGATGATTTTGCGGAGCAAAGACCCATACTTCGAGACGTTGTACTGCTGAATCTTTGTTGCAACTTCCTTGATGTACTGAAACATATCCTTGAGCAACTCCTTCGGATCATCGCTGACAAAGCATCGCACCTCCTCAGTCAAGCTGTCAGCTACTGAAACAGACACAGGGATGTGTTCATTTGTGAAGACAGTATTCTCCCCGTGTTTGACCCCAGTAGGCTTGAGGATAGCCTCAAAGTCATAGACAATGAAGTGGTCAATGTAGTGGTCAGCATCCTTGATGGAGTACTTAGTCAGCATGGAACGAATGCTGTTCGGAGCTGGTTGGTAGATGGTTGGCTGAGCTGGGAATGACTCGATGTTTACGAGCTCACACTGGTTCTTGGTGTGGTTGCGTAGCTTATCAGAGCTGACAAACACCACCTCACACTTAGAGCATTGATACTTCTGCTGGAGCATATCAAGGTTCGTGATAGTAGAGTGCGTGATTCTCATGCGACAGGATGTTAATCGAATCATAGCCCTTGTCCGAGCGGCGAATGCATTCAACCTTGCCTGTCTCAACATCCATGGTGAAGACGTTGATGTTCAGCTTGAAGCACTCCTCAAGCTCATCGAATTGGAGAATGTCGATAGGCTTGAAGTTGCGGAACAGACCCAGCGTGTAGGGGGTATCCTTGAACGAGCAGTACTGCTTGAAGGCTTGCTTCACCAGAGCCTGGATTCTGCGAGGATCCTTCTTGACACCCTCCTGCTTGTGGTAAGCAATGCAGTGGAATACACACTTGTTGTTCGTCTTGGGGAAGTTGATGACGTGCTTGTTATCACGAATCGCCTTAGGGATGACAGCCTCACTATCACCCAGAGCATGCTCGCGCTGGTAGATATAGATTTTGAAGCCAGTAATCCCCTTCACCATGTAGCCAGAGCTGGGGTAGTTGAGCTTGTCAGCCAGCTCCATGGAGCGAATCTCCGAAATCACCTTCTTACGAATATCAGCCTTGCTGTTGCTAGCTACAGGAGTGCTAAATGCAGACGTGTTGCTAATATTCGGGTGGAAGTAGCGAGTCTCGCTGTCATCAGTTCTGCTGACAAGCTTGTATCCAAGAGCGATGTTGACCTTGAAGGCAGACTTCTGGGTCGCGAGCACGTTCTCGAGCTTGTCGTAGAAATCAGCAGGCTGGATTCCCTCCTATAGGTGCGACTCCATGTGCTTGCCCTGGTAGAAGCGGTACTTGCTGTCCTCCTTGAAGTCGGGGGACACATTGTGCTGTAGCTTGGCCAGAGTGATCTTGTACTGCTTTGCTACCAGCTTTTGGTTGGTAGGGTGGGAAATGTTGCTAATGTACACCATGCGCCCCGTCTTGCCACGACCCTTAATTCTGTAGCTACTACCCCATCGGATAGTCTTAATATTCAATCTCTTAAGACCTTCAAGCTCGTATGCGAACATTGCTATATATCGGTGGCTATATTATTCTCAGTAGAATTGACTTTATAATATTATGATCTTGTATTAGGATCAATCGACTTTATATTTAGCTGTCTACAAAAAAATATTAAATTAATTGATAATTCATTTCTGCACCCAATAAATGAAATCCATGGCAGTAAGTACAACGGACCTATATTCTACAGGCTTCTATCAGAATAGAAAAAAAATGTTTAAGTACGTATTAAGTGCGGTTTTGACTCGCATCGTCTTCTGGTTTTGTTTTTTGCTTACGAGAACGAATCTGCTCTCGATTCTTATCGTCATATTCTTTCTGATAAGAAAGTCGAGTTTCACGCGTACGCTGGTAGTAGCGCTTCTGTGCTGCCTTGATTCGCTCCTTGTTTGCTAGATATTGCTCAGGTGAGTACGCCATCTTTATATATTATAACTTTTTATTTATCAGGTTGAAAAAAAAATAAAGGGGAGGTAAAAGTTGCATTCATTTTCCTTTTTACCTACTCTGCGGATCCGCATAGCACACTTTAGTCCGGTGTAGAGTTCTCCTCTCGCTCACGCTTGATATGCTCTTCCTCCTGAATTTTTTGCTGCTGAAGCTCTTGGAACTGACGCTGCGCTTCGAGAAATTGACGCTCGAGATCAAGTCGTTTACTTTCCGCCTCGTTGGCTGCTGTATTGCTGTCGTTAGCTTTCGCCAGGGCTGTAGAGTGCAGCGTCCACGACTTGAACGCAGCTTCTCTACACTTCAGCGCCTTCTCCTTTTTCTTGGCTTCCTCGGCTTTCGCTTTCTCGATGGCTACACGCAAGCCAGCCGCTTGACTGTGGAGGTATTGCATCATCCCATCCACCTGGTTCGGTTCTCCTTCTTGAAAAAAGGTGAGCTCGCTCATATTCGACTTGGTCTGGGCTTGAGCTAGTTGAATGCGGAATGAGCTCGAGTTTGATCTTGCGCGTGCGTGCGATTCTGCACGACTACAGGATCACGCGTCTGCTCGCTGGCTAACGGACGCCTCCTCGCACTCAGAGGTGTTCGAGAAGGTGTGTAGGTAAAACGGACGACTACCGCAAGGAACGTTCTAGAACTGTTCTAGTTGATGAATTACGGTAAGGAAAAACTGCCGGTGTAATGTTCCGCTACCTACTACTCTCGTGTACTTATTGTAGGACGTCGATTTCGAGAGAGGCCTTTCGTGTACCGCGGTAATCAACCCGGTTGGATGAGACTGACTGCTTTATGCGTACTCTTGGTCATTGAACATTCTTCATACCGTACTCTAGAGGACCAAGCGTACGCATGTACATTGTACACTGCCCGAGCTCAACAGTCATCACATGCCTGTTCAAGTCTGTTAATGACGCTGACTTGCGAATGTGCAGCGCAGCGCACAAGCACATCTACAACTTCCCGTGTAACGGGGTTACATGGAATAGTGACCCTGTCACTATCCAGGGATGGCTACATCAGTCATGTAGCCATCGGTCACTCCCCTGGGTAGTGACCAAGTGGCCTGAGAGCCAACAGATACATTTTGTATGGAACAAACTATAGGCAACTTAGGATTTGTATGCAGGCCAAATCTGTACCAACCTATAAATACATTCAGTCTTAGATCTACCGCTTTCGAAGTCAAGCCGTCCCCTTCAGACCAGGAACACGTGAACGGCTGTTCACTTGGAGTTTGTATACTCCAGCTTCCTCTGTTAGAAGTGCTGTGTGCCCCGTCACACTTGGTAGCACTTCTAGTCAATCTTACGCCTACGCGGGTAGATTTCTCCATAGTTGTCTGCGTCTCCACCGCCTCCGACCTCTTCGGCTCCACCTCCTTCGCCATCCCTGCCGACATGTCGGCGAGGAATGCCAGCGCACACGAGTGCACGCAGTCGTTCTTGGCCAGGGAGTACACTCCTTGGCGACCTCATTTCGCCATTGTTGCTCTATCGCGAACGCAGCCGCCGCAGCAGCCGTGGTACTGGTCGCCGTCGCTCGGACGCCGTCTCTGTCGTTGTCTTCGGCTCGCCGACACCGTCCTCCACGTCTCCACCTCCTTCGCCATCCCCACCCGCAGATCAACGAGAAACGCCAGCGCGCTCGTGGGCGTGCGCTCGTTCTTGGCCAGCGCAATCACCGTACCGACATCATTCCGTTGCCACAAGCGGCAAAAAGCCGCCTCAACAGTCCGCGAACGAGCGGTCGCTGCACCCGCTTCATTGCTCGCGTCCACCTGGGAAAGGGCGATGTGTGTACCACACAACCAAAACTGTGTACTGTACAGTATTGTGCCTCGAAGGAAAAATACTACGTAGTACACACAAATACGGGTTACCTTCCACTAACACCATAAAACGGCCTTGGTACTTGTACTTGAACTCCTTCGGCTTCGCAACCAGCCGGGTCTGTCAAGACCATAGTCGCCGTATTAGTGGTCGCTGCTCAACGTCACTGCAGATGACTAGGAGCCGGCTTCCATCGTTGTCGAATCCACCACATCGGCCGTTCTCGTCTCCGCCGTCTCCACCGTCTGCAGGATCACACGCCGTGGTCTGCGTTTCGCAAGCCACAGACCCAGACACGTTCGTCTAGCTCATCATCGCCGTAACCGGCGGTTGCTGCAATAGTCCGTGCCGACGTGAATAGAGCGGACCCAGCTTCCGACGTTGGTCTCAACTACACCGCTTCCGTCATGAACGTCTCAACCTCATTCGCCATCCCCACCCACAGGTCAGCGAGGAATGCCAGCGCGCACGAGTGTACGCAGTCGTTCTTGGCCAGGGCGATCACCGCACCGACCTCATTCCGCCGTCGTTGCAGCAGCATTGCAAACGCAGCTGCCGCAGCAGCACGATCAACACGAGCAGTCGCTGCATTGTTGAGTTTACCTCCATCGTCGCCATCGCCTTCACAATCGCCACCAGCGATGTCTGACGCTAGCTACATGCATTTCTTGCCCGTCATTTTGCACACAACAGCGATGCTGTATAAATACAGGTGTTAGTGGAAGGTAACCTGTATTTGAGTGTATTTTTCCTTCGAGGCACAATACTGTACAGTACACAGTTTTGGTTGTGTGGTACACACATCGCCCTTTCCCAGGTGGACGCGAGCAATGAAGCGGTTGCAGCGACCGCTCGTTCTGCGGACTGTTGAGGCGGCTTTTTGCCGCTTGTGGCAACGGAATGATGTCGGTGCGGTGATTGCGCTGGCCAAGAACGAGCGCACGCCCACGAGCGCGCTGGTTTTCCTCGCCGCTCTGCGGGTGCGGGTGTGCCGGCGGAGCCGAAGACAACGACGAAGGCGGTGTCCGAGCCGACCACGACGACCCAACGCCCGCTGGTGCAGTGGCGACCCGAACGACGGCTGCGGCTGTGTGTGTGAACCTCAACGACGGCGGGATCAGGTCGCCGCGGTGATTTGTCGAGCCACGAACGCACCAGCGCGCTGGCATTCCTCGCCGACCGCCTCCAAAGGAGGTGGAGACGTGGAGGAAGGTGTCGGCGAGCGGAAGACAATGACGGAGGCGGCATCCGAGCCGACCACGACAACTCAGAGCCCGCCTGCGCGGTGGCGACCAGTACGACGGCTGCGGCGGCGGCTGCAATCGCGATACAGCAACAATGGTGAAATGAGGTCGCCAAGGAGTGTACTCCCTGGCCAAGAACGACTGCGTGCACTCGTGCGCACTGGCATTCCTCGCTGACCTGTGGGGGAGGTGGCGAAGGAGGTGGAGCCGCTGAGGACGGAGGTGGTGGAGACGCAGACAACGACGGAGGCGGCATCCGAGCCGATCACGACTGACGACTGTGAGCCCGCCTGCGCGGTGGCGACCAGTACGACGGCTGCTGCGGCGGCTGCGTTCGCGATACAGCAAAAATGGTGAAATGAGGTCGCCAAGGAGTGTACTCCCTGGCCAAGAACGACTGCGTGCACTCGTGTGCGCTGGCATTCCTCGCCGACATGTCGGCAGGGATGGCGAAGGAGGTGGAGCCGAAGAGGTCGGAGGCGGTGGAGACGCAGACAACTATGGAGATGCGGCGTCCGAGCCGATCACGACGACTGTGAGGCCGCCGTTGCGGTGGCGACCTGAACGCCGGCTACGGCTGCGGCTGTGTGTGTGTGTGTGAACCTCAACGCCGGCGGGATCAGGTCACCAAGGAGTGTACCCCTGGCGAAGAACGTGTGGAAGCACATGTGCGCGCTGGCATGCCTTGTCGATTTGTAGGTGGGTAGACGAAGGAGGTGGTGACGATGAGGCAGGAGGCGGTGGAGCCGCATACAACGACGGAGGCTAGTACGACGGCTGAGGCTGTGTCCGCGATACTACAGCGAGGGCGGCGGAAATAAATGAGGTCGCTGAGGTGATCGCGCTGGCCAAGAATGAGCGCACGCCCACGAACGCGCTGGCGTTTCTCGTTGATCTGCGGGTGGGGATGGCGGAGGTGGTGGAGCCGCAGACGTCCGAGCCGATCACAACGACTGCTGCGGCGCCCACGATGACTCAGAGCCCGCCGGTTCGGCGGAGACTAGTACGGCGGCAGCTACGTTTGCGATGCTACAGCGACGGCGGCGGAATGAGGTCGCCGTCGCACCGACAGCGACCAGTACGACGGCTGCTGCGGCGGCTGCGTTTGCGACACAGCTACAACGTCGAAATGAGATTACCAAGGGTACTCCATGGCCAAGAACGCCTGCGTGCACTCGTGCGCGCTGGCATTCCTCGCCGACCTGTGGGTGGTAAGACGGAGGAGGTGGAGACGACTAGGGTGGAGGTGGTGGAGTCACAAAAACGACGGAGGCGGTAGCCGAGCCGACCACGGTGAGTGTGTGCCCGCCGTTGCGGTGGCGACCCGAACGACCGCTGCGGCTGTATTTGCAACACAAGAAATGCCAGACGAGTAATATCTGCGCTGTTATTGGAATCAGGCGAGTAATGTCTGCGCTGCAAATATGATATTGAAATGCCTGACGAGTAATGTCTGTTCCGCGAAAGTAAACGATGTATTGAGGATTCGGGGATGGACTACTGCAAAAGCTAATGTCCCTCGTCCCGATTGCGTCGTTGGCTGTTCAACTGAGGAAGTTCGATCTTCGACACTGGTGTGATCGACTTGTTTTTCTTCGTTCTGGTCTTGAAGAGGCTATTTCCTGTAGCGGACGCGCAGACAAGGTCTAACGCTTCACGAACGCTCGGAGTCGAAGCTTGTGAAAAAACATCTTGAAAGTGATAGGCCGCAAAACATTCCACATGAAAGCCGACTTGACATTCAGCGCAGCCATACCGCGACCGTTTTTGAAACCCGCGCATGCGGCACAGCAGGCACTTGAGTTGTCCATCCGACTCATCGGTTGAGTTGGGCGTTAAAATGTGGCCACTCAAGATTCCGCCGACCACCCCACTCAGGGACGTTTCCTTGTTTTTCCTTTTCGTTTCCCTTTTCAACTCCATATTGGATAGCTGTTTGGCAGTGAGTTGCTCCGCGATCCGACGCTTAAACTCTCGAAGCGGTACTATGTGGCTCCCTGGTGGCATAACCTCTCGGAAGAGCGCATAGGCGTTGATCACGCACATGTCCAGCACCCACGTGAAAATACTCATGGACAGTCGCATTTCCTTGCGTCTCGTCGGGTTAGTTGACCGCAATTGATCAATACGGTCCACGCCATTCATAGCGGAATTGTATGCAGCAATCACCGCCGGAACCATAAAGGTTTTCTTGTGAAGATTTTCTTGTCCAGTCCATCGATTGATAGGGAATAATCCATGCACGCACTCAATCGCTTCGGCATCATTCACGGTCATTACGAGCTTCGATGGTGTCTTGCGCAGGTCATTCGAATAAAACAGCACAACCTTGCGGTCCTTGAAAACGACGTAGCCTGCGTTTGGCGCAAAAACGGTCACCGGCGGTGGAAATGGAGTGCGCTTCGCCTTTGATAGGTTGCGTTGAGCCTTGACATGTTGCTGTTTACGCTGAGTGTATCCTGCTTCTTGTTCCGGTATAGCGATTAACTCCCAAGTGCCTCGAGGGGCGGCCTCCACTCGCGCTATCGACTCGGCAACGGCTGGTTTGCTCGTTGGCTCCACATTTTTCTCGCGTATGGTCCCAACAATTCGTATTTCTCCATCCGAAAAAGTGAATAGTGCCTTGGCCAATGCGTGACGCGTATAGAAGTTGTTGGTCACCATAAGCCGCCTTCCGCTTGGTGACTCCACTCTGGAGGCCTGATGCCCCATCATTGCAACCCAAAGTGCCGAGGCACTCTTCTTTTTTATGGGAATGTCCGGGTTGGAAAGTGTACGGTTGAGAGGAGCAGCAAGGGTCGGGAATAGCTTCGTGTAACGCGCGGCAGGCGAAGATCGTGCCCAATTGCCCGACCCATTATCCCAGATGCTGTGAATGTAAAGCGATTTCCAACCAACGGAGGCGTAGAAACGAATTCCATACTTGTCTGGCTTTGATGGCATGTAGGACTTCGCCCGCGTGCGGGATTTTGTTCGCACAGTACACTCATCGAAGGAACTTGCTCCAAAAGGGATCGCTATCTGAGTGAACTTGGTTTGCATGTGCTCCAGTACGATACGGCTATGCCAAAGGGGGTCTGTACCGTCACCCGAAGTCATGTTCTTCGGGTGCAATTTTACCCGACCTCGAATTGACTGGAATCGCGAGCGACTCATTGTCGACGAAAAATCCGATTGTCCAAGAAATCGCTTTTCACTCCAAAACTCCGTGAATTCGTTGAGCGGGCAAATACTCGTGGACTACCTCGGTCACCGAGTGTCCGCTGGAGGTCTGGAGGCCCACCCTAAGGATCTGCAATCCCTGACGGAGCTGCCGTTCCCGAAGACCCTCCGAGCAATGCAGTCGTTCCTCGGGAGCCTAAATTATTACGGCCGCTTCATCGAGAATCTGGCAGTGTACGCAGCAATATTGTACGAGTTGCGGGAGGTTGACTTCGCAGAGCTGAGGCGACAACCGACAGTGGAACGATCGGACGACGATGAACCAGAGAAGGACGGTTGCAGTTCGAAGTGGAGCAGAGCGGAGGCGGCCTTTGCCTCGTTGAAGAACAAAGTAGCGACCACGCCGATCCTGCGCCATTTCGACGCAGAAAAGGAGCCCGTGGTGATTGTCTATGCTAGCGAGTGGGCGATCGCTGCGTCGCTTACGCAGGAGCATGACGGCGTCTACTTGCCGGTGATGTTCGTCAGTCGAACGCTGAAGCAAAATGAGCTGAACTATGGCATCGCGGAGAAAGAAGTGCTGGCGATCCTACGGATGTTGGATCTCGGTTACTCTATGCTGGTAGGGAAACAGATCCGAGTGCTAACTCGCCACTCCACGTTGGCATGGCTGTTCAGGTCGGCGGGGCTGCAAGGCCGCCTGAGCCAATGGGCTGCGTTACTGTCGCCATGGACTCTCGAAATTGAACGGTGTGTTAAGGGCGAGGACGAGATCCTAGGGGCGTTAGCAGCCTGCATCACCCCCAGAGACAGGGTCGACGAGGCGCTAGCTGCAATCGCTCCCCGGAAGGAGCCACGGAAGGTGATATCCATGCCCGTACCGACGGTGGAACCGGAAGAAGAGCTATGGGTAGCGAGCTTCGATGGATCCGCCCGAGTGAAAAGGGGCGGAGGAGCTTTCAGTGCGATCGTATGGGCTTTGCCAGGGTGGACAGTGGTGGCTGCAGCGTCAAAGTATGCCGCCGACCTTACGGTGAACGAGGCGGAGTACAACGGACTGTTGCTCTGTTTCGAACTGCTACAAGGGCTGGACCCACGACGCCTAGTGATATGCGGCGACTCCAACTTAGTGATCCGCCAGATGCGCGGGGAGATCGACTGCAAAGCTCCGAGCCTAACACTCTTGAGACAGCGAGCATTAGAACGGTTACGCAAATGGCCAACTCACGATCTGCTGCACGTGAAGAGAGCTTGGAATGCGAGTGCAGACAGCTTGGCCAGCGCCGCTTTGCAACGAGAAGAAGGACAAGTTGTAGAGGCAGATGGAGAGATGGAGGACCTGATCACACTCAACCGTCTTGATGAAGTGTTAGCGCCGACCAGGGCGGACGACACAGTCCGGATCAGTGCTACACGGACGCGGTCCCAGGCCGGAAGGAGTACGAAGGCGAAGGTGCTGGAGGAAGTGGTGCAACAGTTACGTGTGGAGCGGATCCGCCAGGCCCAAGAAGAAGAAGCGTGGATCCAGCAGCTGAAGCAGTACCTGCAAGGGAACGTACAAGCGATGTCGCAGGCGGAGGCGAAGGCCTGCAGCCTGCTAGCAGCAGATTTCGAGGTGGACACGCAGGGACTGTTATATTACTGTGCGCCGTCAGCCAAGGCGGAAGCGGACCAGGATGGTCTGCTCCGACTAATAGTACCAGAATCCCTGCAACCTGATCTGCTCCACCACTATCACGTGAGTCTGGAAGGAGGGCATCAAGGGATCAGTCGGACCTACCAACGGATCAAGCCCCACTTCTTCTGGAGAGGGATGTTTAGGTCGATACAGCAATTCGTGGGCGAATGCGTAGACTGTGAAACAGGCAAGGGAAGGCCAACAATCCGAGGGAGATCCCCAGAGAACATCCAAGCGACATACCCGTTCCAGGTGATCGCGATGGATCATATTCCGTCGCTCCCGAAGTCGGTGAAGGGTAACACGGAGTTGCTCATCTGGGTGGATCTGTTCACGGGTTATGTGGTGGCGAAGACTAGTGCATCGCGCACGGCGCAGACGATTGCGGAGTCCTACGAGGAATGCGTCTTCCGTCGATTCGGCGCGAGTGAGGTGATCCGTCATGATCGGGAGCCCGGGTTTATGTCTGATTTCTTTCGCGCCTTCAACTGCATCCTGGGTCAGCGTCAACGAGCTACGATGGCTTACCGGCCACAAGCAAACGGGACGGCGGAGCGGATGGTGCAGGCTATCACGAGATCCATCAAGATGTATGTACAAGATGAAGATCAGCGCGATTGGGACGGGTATGCGGAACGGCTAACGTTTGCCCTGAATACCGCTCACGATCGGATCAGGGGCGACACGCCTTTTTATCTGGCACACGGGTGGGATCCAAGGCCTACACTGGAAGCAACGTTGCCCGTAGGCAGTACCAAGAGACGAGACTCGAACCCTCGCCGTTGGCGATACAGGATCCAGAAATTCTACCAACTGGCCAGGCGAGACGTGAATGAGAGGTTGAAGAGGGCAATCTCGGAAAGGGCTGAGGCGGAGGCTGGATCGCGCGTGTGGCTATACCTGGATCGAGTGAAGGAGGGTTACGCAAAGAAACTGGCACACATGTGGCATGGGCCTTTTCGAGTGCTAGAGATGGTGAACGAGTATACGGTGAGACTAAAGACAGCAGGAACAGAATACCACCTCTTTCCGGTGGTACATATCTCCAAGTTGAAGCCGGTCAAAGAGTTCCCAGAACGCCCGCGGATCCAGTTAACGGTCGACGAAGCTGATCGAGTCGATTTTGACGAAGCCCTACTGCCAGAAGATAGCTGGGATCGAGTGCTGGAGGAAGATGTGTTCGAAGTGGAGCAGATCTTGGACGTGAGGACAGGGAGGAAGACTCGCTACGGCCGCACACTCCGGGATTTTAAGATCCGGTGGAAGGGGTATAACGAGCCCTCCTGGGTAGACGAAGCAGATCTGAACTGTGGTGCACTGATACATGACTTCTTGACGAACCGTGCGAGACGGAATCGGTTCCAAGCCATGCAGTCACATGAGGAGGAGTGACGAAGGGAACCAGGTCGGCAGGCAGGCTGCTGACTTGACGAAAAGGGTGAAGGATCTACAGGAAGGCTACAGTAAGAGGGGCCTCAGGCGGACAGGACGCTATGAGGAAGGAGTTGATGCAATAAACGGGCAAGGAGGTTGCCCGTTTACGGAGGATCGGAGGTACATGTGTGTATGATGAACAAGTGAGATGATGACGAACTGCAAAATGGATCAGACAATGTGAAGAGGCGAACCAATGTGGATTACGGAAGGTGATATTGGATCGGGGTTACGACATGAATTGACTGGCGGGCTACTGAGCACTAACACCAGAACGAACCTGAGCCAGATAGGAAAGGACGAAGCTGGAGATCACGATCAAGACCCTCAAGAGGTGCGAGAGAACTTCAGCAACAGGCGAGGGATCGCGAGAGCAGGGTGAGTGCCAGGCGCCGTGCGAAAGTGGTTACGCCACGGGTCCGCACGATCGCAATCGGCCAAGGCAGCCAGCAAGTTCGCGGGTGCACGGGCGCCCAGCAGCGACAGCTTCGCGACCGGGGAACCAGGTAGTGTCCTCATTCTGCTGGGGGAACCGAGCAAACATGCGATCCAACCAGAGATCCAAATCACAACACCCGGTCCGGCGAGCTTTCGCGAAACCTTGCTCCTGCCAGTTCCGGTACTTCTCGCGAGCGTGCGAGCTGCGGTTCTTGCGGCGGGTGTAGAACGAAGACCACCAGGCGTCGGATCTCTTCAACTCCTTGGTGATCGGGAAGGAATGCGTCGACTCCCAGATAGCCTGCAAGCAATCGTTCTCGAGCTCCAGATACCCGTCCACTATGCTCATCAGCTGGGGCGAGAGGTCCAGATCGAAGGTGTGCGGCGCGGGGCGGGTAGCCAGCACTTGCCAGGGCTCCTCAGCATACAGCGCCTCCACGTTAGCTCGGGTGATGAGCTCTGGGGCGTACAGCTGACGATCCAAAGTGCCACCGCGCCCGACGCGCTCAGGAAACATCCAGCCAGCAGTCAGCACCTGGTACTCGATGATCACGCGAGGTGTCACGGTATCCATAGTCAAGATGGAGATCTGCGAAGGCTCCCATGGCGCGACGTCAGCCGCTGACACCACCCGTTGCTGTCGGAGACCAGGGACGAAGGATTCGATGGGGCCGAAGGGGGCGAAGGCATCAGTAGCGGCGCCTCCTGCAACAGTCCGATCACCTCGAGCAGGGGCGACAGCAGGGGCTTCCACCGGATCCGACGACTCCTGACCGTCTCCGTCGCCCACTTCGATCGGTGCGGCGGCTGATCCGTCTTGGACAGACAAGGGGCGTGACCCCGGCTCAGGGCTGCGGCAGCGCAGGTCGGATCGAGATCGAGCCCGGGCTACGCGCAAGTCCTCGTCATCAGAACTCTCGGAGTCGGATCCGGCGAACTCCGTACTGGTATCGGAACAGGCGTAGTCATCATCCAGCTCATCCCCTACAGGGTCCACCACGGAGTCAATGTTGAGGGTGTGTTGACCGCTGGAGGTGCCGACGCTGAAGGCTGGGCGCCAGACGACCCTCCGGGAGACGCGACGGCAGGCGACGACCCACGACGAACGCGCGTGGAAGCAGGACCCTCCTGAAGATCAGTGTTCACACGTGGGGCCCGAGCCCGCTTAGAGGAAGATGGGGACCCTGCGGACGGAGGACACGCTGGCAGAGGCGAGACACCAGCAACACGGGAGGGAGTGACTACCGCCAGGGACGCGATCTCCTGGATACGTCCGAGAGCGAGTGAGTGATCCTCCACCAAGGTGTTGTGGACAGTCTCAAGCCGTCATGCTCGGTCTCCAGCGACCGGAATTCAGCTTCAAGTCGTCGAAGTCGCGACGCACGTGACGGTAGGCGCCCTGGATGTCCGCGATCTGCGCCAGAAACTCGCGGCAATCGCTGCATGAGACTTGAGCGACACCGGTGTGCGCGGCAGCAGGGGTGGGAGGATCGGCAGGAGGGACTACTGCAGTCGGGGCCGCCTGGGCCTGTGCCTAGTTGAGGGACTCTTGGGTGGCCATCAACTCGACCTGGAGCGCCTCTTTGTCGGACAGGAGCACCTCTTTGTCAGCTTGCAGTGCGTCCCGGGCAGCGGTCACCACGCGCAGATCCTCGCGGAGCGTGTTATTCTCGCTCTGCAGCGTGCCAAGTGCAGCCACCCGCGCGTGCGCCTGCGCCAACCGCTCTTGTGACCGACAATAATCAGACGAGAGTGCTTGATAGTCTCGCGCGTGTTGAGCCCGAGCTTGACGGGACCGATCGAGCTGCTCCTCAAGGTCTCGAGCGCGACGCTGTGCGTCATGGACCTGATCATGTTGCCGAGCTGTGGCCTGGTTAGTTCGCTCCACGGCTGCGGTAGCTAGGTCAGCCCGACGCTGGGCAGCCTGAAGATCTTCCTGGAGGCGATCCCGATGAGCGGCGACACGATCGAGGAGCCCATTCAGATCGCGGATCCGCTCCTCGCACGTGGAGCTCCAGCCGGAGCGAATGGACGACGGAGTCACCACCGGACATGGCGCGAAGATCTTCCCGGAGTTGCTGGTTGGAGGCTTCCACTCGCTGAGCGTGGGCCAACAGATCCTTGAGCCGCGTTCGGAGTTGGTCACACTGCTGACGGGACTGGTCGCGGTCGGCCGAAGTTGAAGCTTGAGCAGAGCGAATTTGGTTGTGGTGGTCGGCAGCATGACGCGCGAGATCCGCGTTTTCGCGACGCACTTCACTCAGGTCCTGAGCGATCTGGGGCACGGATCCATCCAGCTCGCCATCAATCACGCGACCCTCGATCCGTCGCTCCAGTCGAGCCGCGTAATCTTGAAGACGGTCGTACGCCTCGGTCGAGGTCTCTCGGAGAAGTTCGTGCTCAATCTTGAGCACCTCAAACTGACGCAGCTGATCCTTCATACGATCCATGGACGCCATAGCGTCGGCGGCCCGGAAGTTCGCGTCTTCCAACTTGGCTTGACTGGCATTGTACTTGCGTTGAATGAAGGACACGAAACGGCCCGCGATCTCTCGCATGGCAGCAGGTGCAGCGTGGAGCTGCTCATTGTGTTGGCGAGCGAGAGTGTACGCCCGACGAAGCTCGTCAAAGGCTTCCAACACCGTGTGGTAGTGACGGATTACCGCCAGCAGCGCAGACGGAGTAACATGTGCGGGGTCGAGCGACAGCGCCAGGGGCATGACGGACAGCGTGGGGTCGGAAGGCGCTGAGTCGCAAATGGCACAGGGCGGGGAAGGGTCCGGAGAGCGACTATACCCGACGGTGACAGCTTCACAGGTCTTGGGTGCAGGGGCGTCCGCCTCGTATGGAGCCTCGGATGCACGGGACTGCCCAGACGCAGGGCGCCGAGGACGGTTTCGAGCCATGATATGCGCGGAGAAGGGTGGTGTCGACGATGCAGCGAATCTACGAATGATGCGGATCAACGGTGGCACGAGTTGATGCCGTTGTGCAGCAGTCACCTCGTCCCAGGGGCGAATGTGGTAATGAGATCCGCTCAAGAACAATCCTGATGGGAACGGATCCGCCAGTTGACCTGGTGGTGGGATCCGGCAGTTGGTGACGATGTCCGGTCCCGCGGATGACGCCATGGTTGCCAGATGGAGGTATGGTTGCAGGATGAGGGTGATTGAAGCCGGATCCAAGGTGATGTGGCACACATGGATCCAGCCACCTAAATTAGGGCCGCCTGGATTAGGCATGGATTGGTACCAAATTATGGGTACAGCTGTTGTAGTAGGAATATTGGGTAGGAAGGAGAGCCCGTAGCAGGCAGGATCCAGGCCGGATGGGAAGGCTGGATACAGGCTAACATAAATCAGAGTCGAATTTGCTTGGGAACCAGTCACTTGGTCTTTAGTATTGGGATTTGTGTTGGCCCATACTTTAATCAAGTAATTTGCCCCCCGCACACGTGGCAGACCGCTGGATAGCTTGGCCAGCAGCTCGCGCCCTTCGGCCCTCGCCCCCCAACTTCCCCGCTAATAGGAGGCGGTAAGCAACGAAAAGGAAAAGGATACAACACCCCCAACAAGGCAACAACTCCGGATCTGGTATATTACTTACCGGATCCACAAGATCTACGGCCAAGACCAAGGATCTACCGACCCAGACCCGCGTGAAGGAACCCCCACTGCGGATCTACCCCAACATCTCCCCAAGTCCCCGCCAAGGACGTTCAAGCTCACCTGCTGCGCATCTCGTGTCAACGAGAGAGCAGATCCAGCCCGCCGACGGGTACACAAGGTGAGACACTCAGCAACCTACGGTTATCGGAGTACCCCCTCCGTTAGTCGGTGTCTGGGCACAGTGTGTGAGTGTGGGATCCCTGCTAATTCCAGCGGATCCACTCCATCACACGCTCGTGGGCGTGCGCTCGTTTTTGGTCAGAGCGATCACCTCGGCGACCTGATCCTGCCATTGTTGAGGTACAGCCGCCCCCGCAGCCGTCGTATGGGTCGCCACCACGCAGCGTCGACGTTGACGGCTCGGATGCCGCATCTCCGTCATTGTCTGCGTCTCCACCGCCTCCGTCCTCAACCTCCTCTGCCGTTTCCACCCGCAGTTCGACAAGTGTGCCAGCGCGAACGAGTGCACGCATTCGTTCTTGGCCATGGAGTACACTCCTTGGCGACCTCATTTCGACGTTGTTGCTCTATCGCGAACGCAGCCGCCGCCGCAGCCGTCATACTGGTCGCCGTCGCACCGTCGGGCTCACCGTCGTCGGTCGTGGTCGGCTCGGACACCGCCTTCGTCGTTGTCTGCGGCTCCGGCGCCTCCGTCTTCATCGTCTCCACCACCTTCGCAACCCACAGATCAACGAGAAACGCCAGCGCGCTCGTGGGCGTGCGCTCGTTCGTGGCCAGAGCGATCACCTAGGCGACCTGATCCCGCCGATAATGAGGTTCACAGCCGCAGCCGCAGCCGTCGCGGCAGCCGTCGTACTAGTCGCCGCAGCAGCAGCCACCGTACTGGTCTCCGCCGAACCGGCGGCCTCTGAGTCATCGTGGACGGCTCGGATGCCGCCTAAGTCGTTGTCTTCGGCTCACCGACACCGTCCTCCACGTCCCCACCTCCTTCGCCATCCCCACCCGCAGATCAACGAGAAACGCCAGCGCGCTCGTGGGCGTGCGCTCGTTCTTGGCCAGCGCAATCACCGCACCGACATCATTCCGTTGCCACAAGCGGCAAAAAGCCGCCTCAACAGTCCGCAAAACGAGCGGTCGCTGCAACCGCTTCATTGCTCGCGTCCACCTGGGAAAGGGCGATGTGTGTGCCACACAACCAAAACTGTGTACTGTACAGTATTGTGCCTCGAAGGAAAAATACTACGTAGTACACACAAATACGGGTTACCTTCCACTAACACCATACATCATCGCTGTTGTTGCAACATGACGGGCAAGAAATGCATGTAGTTAGCGACAAGCAAGCCAAACATGTTGCTTTGATGCAAAGTTGATGGAGCAGTACTGTATATTTAGGTGCGATAATGTATACAATGACCAGGTGCCCCTGGAGTTTAGCTCGTCGCCTGGAGTTTAGGGATGTCGGCTGGATTCCGCCTCGTCCTCTCCGCCTCGAACGGCCGCACGCTCCGTCGGGGACACCTCGGGTATGTCGTTGCACGCAGCGCCGTATCCGGATAACACACTGTTGCCCCCTGAGCTGTCTCAGGTTGCCCATGCGCTGATCACCAGCTTTGACGCTGCTGTGGTGGAGTGGATCCGCTGGAATTAGCAGGGATCCCACACTCACACACTGCGCCCAGACACCGACTAACGGAGGGGGTACTCCAATAACCGTAGGTTGCTGAGTGTCTCACCTTGTGTACCCGTCGGCGGGCTGGATCTGCTCTCTCGTTGACGCGAGATGCGCAGCAGGTGAGCTTGAACGTCCTTGGCGGGGACTTGGGGAGATGTTGGAGTAGATCCGCAGTGGGGGTTCCTTCACGCGGGTCTGGGTCGGTAGATCCTTGGTCTTGGCCGTAGATCTTGTGGATCCGGTAAGTATTATACCAGATCCGGAGTTGTTGCCTTGTTGGGGGTGTTGTATCCTTTTCCTTTTCGTTGCTTACCGCCTCCTATTAGCGGGGAAGTTGGGGGGCGAGGGCCGAAGGGCGCGAGCTGCTGGCCAAGCTATCCAGCGGTCTGCCACGTGTGCGGGGGGCAAATTACTTGATTAAAGTATGGACCAACACAAATCCCAATACTAAAGACCAAGTGACTGGTTCCCAAGCAAATTCGACTCTGATTTATGTTAGCCTGTATCCAGCCTTCCCATCCGGCCTGGATCCTGCCTGCTACGGGCTCTCCTTCCTACCCAATATTCCTACTACAACAGCTGTACCCATAATTTGGTACCAATCCATGCCTAATCCAGGCGGCCCTAATTTAGGTGGCTGGATCCATGTGTGCCACATCACCTTGGATCCGGCTTCAATCACCCTCATCCTGCAACCATACCTCCATCTGGCAACCATGGCGTCATCCGCGGGACCGGACATCGTCACCAACTGCCGGATCCCACCACCAGGTCAACTGGCGGATCCGTTCCCATCAGGATTGTTCTTGAGCGGATCTCTTTACCACATTCGCAGGGGTCGGCTAATGGGGCATTTTGTGTAGAAAAGGACGAAAAACCCCTTTTAAGGTTTCCGGGGGTGCCCATTTTCAAGCAAGCAAAAACAGCGAAATTGGAGGCGGAAGTACGCTTATCTGGCGATCAAAAGTTCTTTCGAAAGTTCACACACGCAATAAACAAGGCCAAACATAAAAGCTGTGGCGGAGATGATGTCTATTGTGTCATAACAAGGTCGCAAGAGGGCCTAAACTGCCTGCGCTCGGTACTAATCGTAAGTAAAGTAAGTAGGGCCTGTAAGAAGGGTTAGTGTACTCCGCAAACATGTTAGTGATTTCCACAACACACTAACTTACAGTTAGTGCTGTGTGCAAACGCGTTTGTATGTTTGCTGGTCTATCACTAGCAGATCAAATTAATGACTACGGTTACCCGTTGTCGAGGGGTCATCCTTACTTTTGAGGACATTTCAATGTGCTTGGACTTCCGAGTACGTAAACTTCATGTAAACTTGTGCACTGCGTGAACTTGAAACTACTGACTAAAGACGTTGCTTGTTGGGATACCATTCAAGAACACAAATAACGTGCTACAAAACCTTTAGGGCAGCTTATCTTTTGTTTCCTGCGAGATGATGTTTGCATTCTCTATTAGCTTACTCACGTCCGCAGAAGTGGATATATGCTTTACTTCCCTAGATGCATCCACTTTGTATCCTCCTCTGGTTTGGTCCAAGGTGGCGATGCTGGACGTGGCATCTTTCCTCAGTTACATAATGTTGAATTACTCAGAAGTAAGTGAAGTGTACTCACAATTAAGTAGCATCCGTTGTCGAGTCCACATTCCATGTACGCAGCAAGAGTACTCTAGCGCTGCTTAGTTTGAAGAGGTCGTGGTTGGTATAAAGAAGGAAGACCTTTGAGGTGAGGCCGATGAAACCTTTATCGCCCAGGGGGGTTCGTATAGCGCAGCCCAAGAAGGTCCTCAGGGTGTAGACCCAGAGAACCGACTTGAGAGTCAACAGCAAGAAGATAAATCCAGAGGTTCGCAGCCGCAAAGCTTAAAACCCTGAGGATCGCTCTCCTTGGTTGGCGTGGGTACCTTGTGTAATCCCTGTCGGCTCGTTTGTCTTTGACGGAACGGCACTTCACCAAACTCGAATGTAGCCTCGAAGAAGCGCTGAGGTGCACGTCTAATCCAGAACGCACCTCGACACTAGAGGCAAAACCCAGAGAATCAGATCACCCGAAATCCAGAATATCACGAATTCAGGATTCAGGATTTCAGTCAACTCTGGGGTGAGGAACTCAGAAGACACCTTACCCAAATGCCTTCGTAGCTCGATAAATCCAACAAATACAGAGTATACAAACACTACAACTAGCCGTCACTTATTCTTTTGGACCCTTGGACGGTGGGTCACTCACACACTAGGCTCACTCGAGTCTGAAATTCAGGGGCCTAGCTCCCCTGAGACTCACACAAACGCGCACCACCTCCCGTACAGGAGGAAAATACAATCACTATCAGTTACCTTTCCCTTCACACAAGCAGTCAATACACAATCCTGGAGGCGACTACCTAGCACCCCAGAATACCCTCTGGAATAATATGAAATGGGCTACCACGAGCACAGCAAGTGACCCAACTAGGATATGAAATAGGTGGATCACTCCAGGAAGCACGAGGCCGTCGCTGGTCCCCACCTAACTGGACTTGAGTTTGATGGAGTCCACACAGACGGCTGTCCTTCGCCGTTGATGTGCCCTTAGCGTCCCGCGGTCGTAGTCTCGGGTCCTCCGGATTTCCGTCGGCAGGCTTGGCCGAAGTCACTTGCGCAGTGCAGGGAAAATTGAACTCTGCTTGTCTTTTATCAGCTACTTCTCTCTCTTACTTCTTTCTTTCTTCTGCATTCTTCTACGGGCAAATATCTTCATTTCACTATGCTCGGGGTCAAACATCTTGTCTTCAGTATACCTTGGGTTCAGCGGTCCAGACTTGCGATCGGCTTGCGACTCCATCGTCGCAAGACATCCACAGTGCCAAATGTGGGTCCTTAGACTTGGGTTTGTATAGTGCAGGACTCCCTCTCAACTCCTCGAAGGTATCCAGTCAGTCGATCTGCACTTCAATCTTCAAGGTCACGCATCACTTTGATTGCAGACTGACTCCCAACTGGCTCGACATTCAGAGATTTATGTGATACTCTGGATTGCTTCTGAGGATCAGTAGGATTCAGGGGATCTCTTGAGGGTTCTTGGGGATTCTTGGGTGTTGACTTGGGAAACACTTGTTCTGAGTATGGGGAGTCTGGATTCACGGTCCAAATCCAGAGGATCACTCGAAACTCTGGGTCACCTGTTCTTGGGGAGGTGAACTCTGGATCATCATCCGGTACTCTGGATTTCTTGTGTGATACTCTGGATCATAGGTCGTGTACATCACAGACTCGCGTGCATCTCCACAAATACGACCACTTCACGGGTTGCACAGCTTCCGGCGCATGTTCACGGTGGTAATGGGGTTGGTTCTCAGGGGATTTAATCTATAGTAGTGCTGTGACCCACAGCAAGATGAGGTGTACTCTGGGATACGTTCTCCAGAGACACTTTCCGCCAGACTTTAGGCACTCATCGTAAGGGAAAGTCCGGGACTGGACTGAGTGTTCTTCTGAAATCCTGGGTGTGCACTCCCAGGATTCACACTTCCAGTCAGTTGGGCCCATCTGCGGTCAGGCACTAGATTTATCCCACTGAATCACTTCTCTCCCACCATCGTCACTCGTGTCACACGGGTACAGCCGTGCTCCTCCCAGCTATCCACCAATCATACTTCGATACAAACTCCAGGTCACAAGCGTGACGGCACAACGTCGGCAAATTTCTGAAAACCACCTCGTGTCACCTTCGCGTGCAAGCCCAGCAGCTTAAGACAAGTAAAAAGAGCTTCAAATTTTTAGTTAAAGCGTTCAAGGTGAATAGTAAAAAAAGTCTTAACTCCACAAACATGTAAGCCAGATTCACAACACACTAACAAACATTTTGCAAACACTAGTGATAGCTATACAGTTAATGTTTGTGCGAACACTAGTCTGCCGAGCCTTATAACAGGAATAAAGCTCTCCAGTATGCAAACGCCACCGTTTATGTTGTGTTTGGGTACGGCGCATCGAAGGAAGAGTGGAGGTTGAGGAACCAGTTGAGGGGGTGAAGCTGGTGTTGTGTAGTGTTGTTGAGGTGATGCTTGGGTTTCGAGGCAAATTGAAAAGTGAGATTGAGACTTAGAGGTAAAGACTGCTATCACTGCGAGACTGGCTGGCAGCAGAGGAGCTCTGCTGTCGAATCTCGGGCTCCATACACTACAAGTAATAGATCTAGAGCGCCTACAGCGCACCTCTGAATCTTGTACTTCGGCGGTGAGAGTAATCCTGTGCCGGCCGCATCAGATTCGAGTGCTCGGTCAACGCATCCAGCTTCTCCGTTCGGACGGAGGCATTTTGTTCACAAAGAGAGATTCGCTTGCCTGTGGCAAGCTGCGAAAACGCAAGGAGTGCGGCGCAATCCTTACATCCTCCCACGGCGGTTCTGGCGCTGGGACTCGCGGAAAGCACGCAGCAGGGATCACCAGTTCCAGACATGGTGGATGTCCTGCTCGCGCTCCCAGATGTTCTCCGTGGGGTCCAGGTTCTGCCACTTGACCAGGTATTCCGTGCGGCGGTTCCGTTGACGCTTCTTGACCAGTGCTTCGATCACGTGCATGTCTGCGTCTGCGTCCCCAGGGAGGAAGTCGACCGTGGACACCTTGGGCAGCGGGCGATCAACAAATCTCGCCGGAGATTCCACATAATGGCGAAGAACGTCAATGTTGAAGGTGTCGTGCAAACGACTCATGCCGCGCGGTAAGCTCAGTTGTGCCGCATTGCTGTTGACCATCTTGATGATCTTGAACGGACCGACGAACTTCGGCGCGAACTTGTCCTTCTGAATGCTTGTGTCCGTCGCTGCGTGTGCCAACGGCAAATTCTTGGTCGCTAAGAACACAAAGTCGCCTGCCGTGACCACCGTGTTGGCCCGTTTCTTGTTGTACTGCGCGCGTTGTCGATCTTGAGCGTCGACCAGGTTCTGCTGTGCTTGTGCGACAATGCGGCGGCGATTTTCCGCGAAATTCTTTGCGAAATCGTTGCGGGTTGTGGCGGCCCCAATTGGCATTCGAGCGACACGACCGGTATCGATCTCGAAAGGCGACATGTTGGTCGATGAGCTCACAAGTGTTGAATGAGCAAATTCGACTGTGCCTAGGACTTCAACCCAGTCGGTGCCGTGGAGCGACACCATGCACCGCAGTGCATCTTCAAGCACCCTGTTCTGTTGCTCGACCTGACCGTCCGCTTGCGCTCTGTACGACGTCGTCATCCGCAACTTGACCCCCATTATTTTCATGAGCTCGCTCCACATGGAGCTGGTGAACTTTGGGTCGCGGTCGCTGACGATTGCCTGCGGCAGGCCGTGGTTTCTTACAACGGCATCAAAGAAGAGGAGTGCCGTTGCGGCTGCCGTAGCCGTCGTGTGCGTCGGCACGTACTTCGGTCGCTTGCTAAGGAGATCCACGACGACGAGGATGGCATCAAACCCTCTCGAAACCGGTAGCCCTGTTACGAAGTCCATTCCCACGATCTCCCAGCATTCAGTCGGGACTGGCAGCGGCATTAGCATACCGTTCTTGCGCAGGCTGCTCGACTTGAAGCGAATACATGTCGAGCAGCTTTGCACGTAGGCCTTCACATCGGTCGCGAGACTGGGCCAGAAATACCAGAGAGCCAATTTCTGCTGCGTTCGTCGAATTCCGGCATGCGCTGCCACGGGACCATCATGCGCCTCAGTAATTAGAGCCGTGCGCAGATCCCTACCAATTGACACGCAGAGTCGTAGCACACGCTCCTCTGGGAGCGAAACGAAGAGAAGTCCGTCCTGCTTGCGAATCGTTCCCACTCCTGCGAGCTCATGCGTTGTCGGTGTCGACGCCTTGATGCTGTCCTTATAGAGAGGGTCACGGCGATAACCTCGGAGGAATTTCTGCTTTGTGGCCTTGTCTAGCTGCACGTTGACCATCGTTAGCTGCGATGCGTGGATTGTCATTACAGCTTGTCGAACGCCAATCGGGCGTGCTTGAGCACCTCCTCCCCCCGAAAAAGAAGCAGCATCGCAGAGAAGACCCAAATCACGAATAGAAAGCTCTCCCAGCGCCATCATCTTGGCCGTATGGGCATCGGCACGTCGGCAATTCTGCGTGCATGTGTGTACCACGAGTTTGTGACGCGGGTCAGCTGGCAGCACCGCCACTACGTTGTCAACGCGGTCATCGGGCTAGCTGCCGGAGATGCTGCTGGGCTGCTCCACACGCGAGAGCGCGTCCGCCACTACGGTACTGGAGCCTTTGACGTGGTGAAGCACAAATGAATATTGGCCAAAGAAATCGAGCCAGCGCGCAAGCTTACCCGATACATTCGGGTGGCTCAGGAACCACTTGCACGCGCTGTTGTTGGTAAATACATCGAACTCCACTCCGTGCAAATAGTGCCTCCACTTGCCCAAGGCCAACTTGATAGCGAACAGCTCCTTCTCGTGGGTCGGCCAGTTGACTTCATGGCGAGAAAGCTTCTTAGACAGGAATGCGACCGGGTGATCCACGCCGTCGTGTACTTGGGATAGTACGGCACCACAACAAAAGCCGGAAGCATCCGTCGTAACCACAAAGCGCTTCGAGTAGTTGGGATGTGCGAGTACCGGGGCCTGCTGCAGCGCTGCTTTCAGGTGCAGAAAAGCCCGTTGCTGCGTGTCGGTCCATGCCCACGCCGCGTCCTTCTTCAGCAAGTTGCTGAGAGGCAAAACAATATCCGCAAATCGACCAATGAAGCGGCGATAATATCCACACAACCCCAGAAAGCTCTGTAGACTCTTCGCCGACGCGGGCACCGGCCACTGCTCAATCGCGCGCGTCTTGCGTTCATCAACTCGTAGGCCGTCCGCAGATACCGTGTGTCCAAGGAAGTCCACCAAAGTACACCCAAAGCGGCACTTCGAGCGCCGCGCATACAGCTTCTGGGAGCGCAGCACTTCGCACACCGCAGCCACATGCGCAATGTGCTCCGGCTCCGTCCGCGAGAAAATGCACAGATCATCCAGGTATACAACCACAAAGTCGAAACTTCCAAACAGTAGTCGCATCAGGCAGGACCACACGCCTGGCATCCCCGCTAGCCCCATAGGAGCCACGCACCACTGGTATGTCTCCGTGTCCGTCCGAAACGCCGTGAACTTGCGACTCGAGGGCTCTACCCGCCTCTGGTGATATCCTTGCGCCAAGTCAATCGTAGAGAAGTAGCGACAGCCTTGCATGCGATCGAAGAGGTCCTCGATACATGGGAGCGGGAGCTTGGGAATTTCGGTCTGGGAATTCACATACCGGTAGTCCACAACCCAGCGAACCGGTAACGACACATTTCCCGATCGAAGCCAATCCGCACGCAAGGGAGCCTTGCCTGTCGTCGGGTCCTTCTTGGGCACAGCGAAGATGCTCGATACCCACGGCGAGTCAGACACCTCAATCCACTGCTTGCGCAGTAGCTCGTCCACGAAGATCTGCAGTGCGTCTTGCTCCGTCTTGGACAGCCGAAACGGAGCGCGCGAGCTTGGACGTGCGTCGGGCTTCATATTCAGCGGAAATTCAACTGGGCGCGATGCTGGCAGCTCATTGGGTAGCTCGTCTGGAAAACAGTCCGCATAATTGGACAGCATGCGCTCGATTGCTGATGGAGTCGGCGCTGGCGAGATAGATGCAGCAGCGATAGCCGTCGAGCCGCTGGGTGCCGCACGCATGCCGTCGCCGTCGAGGACATTGCCTCCCGCATCCCAGTCGTCCTCGTCCTCCGGCGCATCGCTTTGGTCGTCGCCCGGGCTGCACTGCGTCAGTCCGGCTGCCTCCGCTTCCTCGGCCATCACGAAAAACCGCTCAGCATCCTCGATTAACCAGTAGGGGTCCAATAGGTCAAAATCGAGAATAACCTCGTGCGTACGCCAATCGATGGTCGGATTGAAGCGAGAAAACCATGGCTTGCCCAAAATCACGTCGTGCGTCGCGGGGAGGTCCCACTCCGAAAATAGCATACCCTCGAGCCGATACCCCCCTTCAAGCAGGATATCGGCTTGCACCTCGTTGACCCACTGCGCGTCGGTGACTGAGCCGTCGAAACGCTCCGCGATCGCCTTCTTGCGACGCACCACTCGCGTAGTTAGGCCCTTACGCATCACATTGTGATCTGCGCCGCTGTCCAGCAGAACCTTGACAGGAATGCCGTTCACCTTGCCCTTCTTGACCAGCAGTTGGTGCGCCCTCGATTCTTGGCCTTGGCCGGCGGCACTTCTTATTCCAGCTGCATTGATTGTTAGCCGTTCAAAGAGCTCTGTCTCGACCTCTGGCTCCTTTTCCTCGTAGGAATGGACACGATGGTTGGGGGCAGTCGCGGCATCGTCATTTCCGCGAGGTGTACGCGTGTCGCGCTGGCGCTGGTAGCTCTGCTGCTGGCGAGAAGGTTGGCGGGGTAGTCCTCGCTGCCCGCTGCGCTTTCGACACTGGGCCATTCGATGCCCTGGCCCCTTACAGAAGAAGCACAGCTTGCGTCTCTGGCACTCATCCCTCGAGATCACTCGGCCGTACCCTATGTCCATGGGTTCAGGCTGTGGTTCTCGTGCTGGCGTGCGGTTCGGGTAACGACCAAAGCTGCCGAAGCCTCGGTTGTCATTGGCGCGCTGAAACACCGATCGGGAAGATCCTCGGTTTCCATGTATGGGCACGCTCATACTCCATAGCCACGTTAACAGCTTCGTGCACACTGCTGCACCGGCGATACACCACCTCAGCGCGTGTCTGGGACACGAGACCGCGCGTAAAGAGCGTGATCTTGTCCAGCTCACCCATCTCTTTTACTCGGCTGATGAGCTGGCGATACTTGGTGACGTATTCGTGCAGATCGCGACACTCACGCTGCTTCAGCTGGTAGAGCGGGTCACGTAGACGCTCCTGCAAATCCGGCGGAATAAATTCGCGGCGCAGCGCCGCTGCAAGCGCCGTTATGTCGGCGATTTCATGCTGCTGTGTGACGTACCACGCAGCGGCTTGACCCGTTAGGCTAGAAACCATGATGGCCAGCACACGCTTCGGGTTATCTTCATGCGTGTAGTCGATGTTCTTAGCTTCAAAGAAAAGCCTGGCTTGGTCCAGGAACAGCTCGAGGCTTTCGCCGAGCGAGCCGCCATAGTGCGGCATGGAAATGCCTTCCACACGCCGCTCGGCGGGCGGCCGGTTCTCGATCTTCTCCGTCAACTCCTGCTGCTTGCGCAGTACGGAGGATACTTCTGCCAACACTTGGGCAGCCACGTTTGCGTCCATGATGACTTGACGCTCAGAGGGCTCTCAGCACAGCTCTGTATGTGGGCACGGCGGCACAGCGCTACTTCCTTCTTCAGGGGCTTGCTTCTCAAAGCTCTGCGGGCACGAAGGCACAACGCAACCCCGACTTCAACTTGGTTCTTGGTGTGTACCACACGAGTTTCGGTCCGATGGTGTCCGATGTGTGTGGTTCACACAATCCCTCCGGGACCGTGAGCAAGTGCTACCAAATGTTGTGTTTGGGCACGGCGCGTCGAAGGAAGAGTGGAGGTTGAGGAAGCAGTTGAGGGGGTGAAGCTGGTGTTGTGTAGTGTTGTTGAAGTGATGCTTGGGTTTCGAGGCAAATTGAAAAGTGAGATTGAGACTTAGAGGTAAAGACAGCTATCACTGCGAGACTGGCTGGCAGCAGAGGAGCTCTGCTGTCGAATCTCGGGCTCCATACACTACAAGTAATAGATCTAGAGCGCCTACAGCGCACCTCTGAATCTTGTACTTCGGCGGTGAGAGTAATCCTGTGCCGGCCGCATCAGATTCGAGTGCTCGGTCAACGCATCCAGCTTCTCCGTTCGGACGGAGGCATTTTGTTCACAAAGAGAGATTCGCTTGCCTGTGGCAAGCTGCGAAAACGCAAGGAGTGCGGCGCAATCCTTACAGTTTACTTGTCAGGCAGCTTCCTCTACGTCGCTATCGAGGCTTTGCTGAATCGCCAGCGCCAGACTCCCCCTTCGCTTCTAGCGCTTTGACCCAACACAAGCTTCAGCACCTTCATGATGCGCTTTGCTGCGTGCAAGTCGAACTGTTTATCAAGCCTTGCACAATCGCTGATGTGGTGTAAGAGCGATGTCCTGCTCCACGTCCTGTTGCTCCTGTTGATCCTCTTTACTCTTTAGAGGCGACTGTACAGCTGGCGTGATTCAAATGTAGGATCGATCTAGAGTAAGTTACTGGAAAGCATCATCGGAACTCTATTGACTAAGGGCACGACACTAGATTTGTGTACACTGCGACGAAGCACCGATTAGGGAAAGGAATGAAATTGTCACTAAACGGCGAGTATTAATTAAAACGGATACTGTTAAGCAACTACACCATACATTTCAGCATGCACAATACCCCGTTGCATATTGTCGGAAATAGTATCATTGGATTCACCAGGCTTACCATGTACCAGGCAGACGCCTAGAGTACTCGAAGCCTGAGAATTTTAGCATAGCGCGATAGCCACTTGGCCTGGGCCACAGCCGTTGACATTCATGCACCTTCCGTTCCAACCTAGAAGCATAGCGGGCGATTCCAGTTACCTCAATGTAGTTGCTTCTACGCTGGTTCTCGGGCGAGTTGGTCGCGCACTGGTAGGGTTTCTTGGCCTTGGTCGAGCCGCTAAACTGCGGTTTCAGTTTGTGCTCCGCAACAACTCTGTAAAAGGTGGCTAGACAACACTTAGATCGCGCAAAACTGGCGCTGCTTATGCGGTCGAACAGCTCCTGGTCGTCATAGGGCTGCTGCAGTACTAGCATACAAACCTCAATAGAACGTCAGTACCCTTTTGCAGTTTTCCAGTGATCTCCATACATTTCTGTTGAGAGTACCCAATTGAAGGTCTCCCAGACTACCCATTTTACTTGAAAGGGGTACGGTTCTCAAAATGCCCCATTAGCCGACCCCTGCACATTCGCCCCTGGGACGAGGTGACTGCTGCACAACGGCATCAACTCGTGCCACCGTTGATCCGCATCATTCGTAGATTCGCTGCATCGTCGACACCACCCTTCTCCGCGCATACCATGGCTCGAAACCGTCCTCGGCGCCCTGCGTCTGAGCAGTCCCGTGCATCCGAGGCTCCATACGAGGCGGACGCCCCTGCACCCAAGACCCGTGAAGCTGTCACCGTCGGGTATGGTCGCTCTCCGGACCCTTCCCCGCCCTGTGCCATTTGCGACTCAGCGCCTTCCGACCCCACGCTGTCCGTCATGACCCTGGCGCTGTCGCTCGACCCCGGACATGTTACTCCGTCTGCGCTGCTGGCGGTAATCCGTCACTACCACACGGTGTTGGAAGCCTTTGACGAGCTACGTTGGGCGTACACTCTCGCTCGCCAACGCAATGAGCTGCTCATCCGCAGCCGCAGCCGCCGCGGCAGCCGTCGTACTAGTCGCCGCAGCAGCAGCCACCGTACTGGTCTCCGCCGAACCGGCGGCCTCTGAGTCATCGTGGACGGCTCGGATGCCGCCTAAGTCGTTGGCTTCGGCTCGCCGACACCGTCCTCCACGTCTCCACCTCCTTCGCCATCCCCACCCGCAGATCAACGAGAAACGCCAGCGCGCTCGTGGGCGTGCGCTCGTTCTTGGCCAGCGCAATCACCGCACCGACATCATTCCGCTGCCACAAGCGGCAAAAAGCCGCCTCAACAGTCCGCGAAACGAGCGGTCGCTGCAACCGCTTCATTGCTCGCGTCCACCTGGGAAAGGGCGATGTGTGTGCCACACAACCAAAACTGTGTACTGTACAGTATTGTGCCTCGAAGGAAAAATACTACGTAGTACACACAAATACGGGTTACCTTCCACTAACACCATACATCATCGCTGTTGTTGCAACATGACGGGCAAGAAATGCATGTAGTTAGCGACAAGCAAGCCAAACATGTTGCTTTGATGCAAAGTTGATGGAGCAGTACTGTATATTTAGGTGCGATAATGTATACAATGACCAGGTGCCCCTGGAGTGTAGCTCGTCGCCTGGAGTTTAGGGATGGCGGCTGGATTCCGCCTCGTCCTCTCCGCCTCGATCGGCCGCACGCTCCGTCGGGGACACCTCGGGTATGTCGTTGCACGCAGCGCCGTATCCGGATAACACGCTGTTGCCCCCTGAGCTGTCTCAGGTGGCCCATGCGCTGATCACCAGCTTTGACGCTGCTGTGGTGGAGTCGATCCGCTGGAAATTAGCAGGGATCCCACACTCATACACCGCGCCCAGACACCGACTAACGGATGGGGTACTCCGATAACCGTAGGTTGCTCGACGGACTGGATCTACTCTCTCGTTGACACGAGACGCGCAGGTGATGAGCTTGAACGTCATTGACGGGGACCTGGGGAGATGTTGGGGTATATCCGCAGAGGGGGTACCTTCACGTGGGTCTGGGTCGGTAGATCCTTGGTCTTGGCCGTAGATCTTGTGGATCCGGTAAGTAATATACCAGATCCGGAGTTGTTGCCTTGTTGGGGGTGTTGTATCCTTTTCCTTTTCGTTGCTTACCGCCTCCTATTAGCGGGGAAGTTGGGGGGCGAGGGCCGAAGGGCGCGAGCTGCTGGCCAAGCTATCCAGCGGTCTGCCACGTGTGCGGGGGGCAAATTACTTGATTAAAGTATGGGCCAACACAAATCCCAATACTAAAGACCAAGTGACTGGTTCCCAAGCAAATTCGACTCTGATTTATGTTAGCCTGTATCCAGCCTTCCCATCCGGCCTGGATCCTGCCTGCTACGGGCTCTCCTTCCTACCCAATATTCCTACTACAACAGCTGTACCCATAATTTGGTACCAATCCATGCCTAATCCAGGCGGCCCTAATTTAGGTGGCTGGATCCATGTGTGCCACATCACCTTGGATCCGGCTTCAATCACCCTCATCCTGCAACCATACCTCCATCTGGCAACCATGGCGTCATCCGCGGGACCGGACATCGTCACCAACTGCCGGATCCCACCACCAGGTCAACTGGCGGATCCGTTCCCATCAGGATTGTTCTTGAGCGGATCTCTTTACCACATTCGCCCCTGGGACGAGGTGACTGCTGCACAACGGCATCAACTCGTGCCACCGTTGATCCGCATCATTCGTAGATTCGCTGCATCGTCGACACCACCCTTCTCCGCGCATACCATGGCTCGAAACCGTCCTCGGCGCCCTGCGTCTGGGCAGTCCCGTGCATCCGAGGCTCCATACGAGGCGGACGCCCCTGCACCCAAGACCCGTGAAGCTGTCACCGTCGGGTATGGTCGCTCTCCGGACCCTTCCCGCCCTGTGCCATTTGCGACTCAGCGCCTTCCGACCCCACGCTGTCCATCATGCCCCTGGCGCTGTCGCTCGACCCCGGACATGTTACTCCGTCTGCGCTGCTGGCGGTAATCCGTCACTACCACACGGTGTTGGAAGCCTTTGACGAGCTACGTCGGGCGTACACTCTCGCTCGCCAACGCAATGAGCAGCTCCACGCTGCACCTGCTGCCATGCGAGAGATCGCGGACCGCTTCGTGTCCTTCGTTCAACGCAAGTACAATGCCAGTCAAGCCAAGTTGGAGGACGCGAACTTCCGGGCCGCCGACGCTATGGCGTCCATGGATCGTATGAAGGATCAGCTGCGTCAGTTTGAGGTGCTCAAGATTGAGCACGAACTTCTCCGAGAGACCTCGACCGAGGCGTACGACCGTCTTCAAGATTACGCGGCTCGACTGGAGCGACGGATCGAGGGTCGCGTGATTGATGGCGAGCTGGATGGATCCGTGCCCCAGATCGCTCAGGACCTGAGTGAAGTGCGTCGCGAAAACGCGGATCTCGCGCGTCATGCTGCCGACCACCACAACCAAATTCGCTCTGCTCAAGCTTCAACTTCGGCCGACCGCGACCAGTCCCGTCAGCAGTGTGACCAACTCCGAACGCGGCTCAAGGATCTGTTGGCCCACGCTCAGCGAGTGGAAGCCTCCAACCAGCAACTCCGGGAAGATCTTCGCGCCATGTCCGGTGGTGACTCCGTCGTCCATTCGCTCCGGCTGGAGCTCCACGTGCGAGGGGAGCGGATCCGCGAGCTGAATGGGCTCCTCGATCGTGTCGCCGCTCATCGGGATCGCCTCCAGAAAGATCTTCAGGCTGCCCAGCGTCGGGCTGACCTAGCTACCGCAGCCGTGGAGCGAACTAACCAGGCCACAGCTCGGCAACATGATCAGGTCCATGACGCACAGCGTCGCGCTCGAGACCTTGAGGAGCAGCTCGATCGGTCCCGTCAAGCTCGGGCTCAACACGCGCGAGACTATCAAGCTCTCTCGTCTGATTATTGTCGGTCACAAGAGCGGTTGGCGCAGGCGCACGCTCGGGTGGCTGCACTTGGCACGCTGCAGAGCGAGAATAACACGCTCCGCGAGGATCTGCGCGTGGTGACCGCTGCCCGGGACGCACTGCAAGCTGACAAAGAGGTGCTCCTGTCCGACAAAGAGGCGCTCCAGGTCGAGTTGATGGCCACCCAAGAGTCCCTCAACCAGGCACAGGCCCAGGCGGCCCCGACTGCAGTAGTCCCTCCTGCCGATCCTCCCACCCCTGCTGCCGCGCACACCGGTGTCGCTCAAGTCTCATGCAGCGATTGCCGCGAGTTTCTGGCGCAGATCGCGGACATCCAGGGCGCCTACCGTCACGTGCGTCGCGACTTCGACGACTTGGAAGCTGAATTCCGGTCGCTGGAGACCGAGCATGACGGCTTGGAGACTGTCCACAACACATTGGTGGAGGATCACTCACTCGCTCTCGGACGTATCGAGGAGATCGCGTCCCTGGCGGTAGTCACTCCCTCCCGCGTTGCTGGTGTCTCGCCTCTGCCAGCGTGTCCTCCGTCCGCAGGGTCCCCATCTTCCTCTAAGCGGGCTCGGGCCCCACGTGTGAACACTGATCTTCAGGAGGGTCCTGCTTCCAAGCGTGTTCTTCGTGGGTCGTCGCCTGTCGTCGCGTCTCCCGGAGGATCGTCTGGCGCCCAGCCTTCAGCGTTCGTCGGATCCGACTCCGAGAGTTCTGACGACGAGGACTTGCGCGTAGCCCGGGCTCGATCTCGATCCAACCTGCGCCGCCGCAGCCCTGAGCCGGGGTCACGCCCTTGTCTGTCCAAGACGGATCAGCCGCCGCACCGATCGAAGTGGGCGACGGAGACGGTCAGGAGTCGTCGGATCCGGTGGAAGCCCCTGCTGTCGCCCCTGCTCGAGGTGATCGGACTGTTGCAGGAGGCGCCGCTACTGATGCCTTCGCCCCTTTCGGCCCCATCGAATCCTTCGTCCCTGGTCTCCGACAGCAACGGGTGGTGTCAGCGGCTGACGTCGCGCCGTGGGAGCCTTCGCAGATCTCCATCTTGACTATGGATACTGTGACACCTCGCGTGATCATCGAGTACCAGGTGCTGACTGCTGGCTGGATGTTTCCTGAGCGCGTCGGGCGCGGTGGCACTTTGGATCGTCAGCTGTACGCCCCGGAGCTCATCACCCGAGCTAACGTGGAGGCGCTATACGCTGAGGAGCCCTGGCAAGTGCTGGCTACCCGCCCCGCGCCGCACACCTTCGATCTGGACCTCTCGCCCCAGCTGATGAGCATAGTGGACGGGTATCTGGAGTTCGAGAACGATTGCTTGCAGGCTATCTGGGAGTCGACGCATTCCTTCCCGATCACCAAGGAGTTGAAGAGATCCGACGCCTGGTGGTCTTCGTTCTACACCCGCCGCAAGAACCGCAGCTCGCACGCTCGCGAGAAGTACCGGAACTGGCAGGAGCAAGGTTTCGCGAAAGCTCGCCGGACCGGGTGTTGTGATTTGGATCGCTGGTTGGATCGCATGTTTGCTCGGTTCCCCCAGCAGAATGAGGACACTACCTGGTTCCCCGGTCGCGAAGCTGTCGCTGCTGGGCGCCCGTGCACCCGCGAACTTGCTGGCTGCCTTGGCCGATTGCGATCGTGCGGACCCGTGGCGTAACCACTTTCGCACGGCGCCTGGCACTCACCCTGCTCTCGCGATCCCTCGCCTGTTGCTGAAGTTCTCTCGCACCTCTTGAGGGTCTTGATCGTGATCTCCAGCTTCGTCCTTTCCTATCTGGCTCAGGTTCGTTCTGGTGTTAGTGCTCAGTAGCCCGCCAGTCAATTCATGTCGTAACCCCGATCCAATATCACCTTCCGTAATCCACATTGGTTCGCCTCTTCACATTGTCTGATCTATTCTGCAGTTCGGCATCATCTCACTTGTTCGTCATACACACATGTACCTCCGATCCTCCGTAAACGGGCAACCTCCTTGCCCGTTTATTGCATCAACTCCTTCCTCATAGCGTCCTGTCCGCCTGAGGCCCCTCTCCTCCTTGATACTGTAGCCTTCCTGCAGATCCTTCACCCTTGTCTTCAAGTCAGCAGCCTGCCTGCCGACCTGGTTCCCTTCGTCACTCCTCCTCATGTGACTGCATGGCTTGGAACCGAGTCCGTCTCGCACGGTTCGTCAAGAAGTCATGTATCAGTGCACCACAGTTCAGATCTGCTTCGTCTACCCAGGGGGGCTCGTTATACCCCTTCCACCGGATCTTAAAATCCCGGAGTGTGCGGCCGTAGCGAGTCTTCCTCCCTGTCCTCACGTCCAAGATCTGCTCCACTTCGAACTCATCTTCCTCCAACACTCGATCCCAGCTATCTTATGGCAGTAGGGCTTCGTCAAAATCGACTCGATCAGCTTCGTCGACCGTTAACTGTATCCGCGGGCGTTCTGGGAACTCTTTGACCGGCTTCAACTTGGAGATATGTACCACCGGAAAGAGGTGGTATCCTGTTCCTGCTGTCTCTAGTCTCACCGTATACTCGTTTACCATCTCTAGCACTCGAAAAGGCCCATGCCACATGTGTGCCAGTTTCATTGCGTAACCCTCCTTCACTCTATCCAGGTATAGCCACACGCGCGATCCAGCCTCAATCTGGTGGGGTGTGGCCTGCTCGTTTCGCGCCTCAGCCCTTTCCGAGATTGCCCTCTTCAACCTCTCATTCACGTCTCGCCTGGCCAGTTGGTAGAATTTCTGGATCCTGTATCGCCAACGGCGAGGGTCTCGTCTCTTGGTACTGCCTACGGGCAACGTTGCTTCCAGTGTAGTCCTTGGATCCCAGATAAAAAGGCGTGTCGCCCCTGATCCGATCATGAGCGGTATTCAGGGCAAACGTTAGCCGTTCCGCATACTCGTCCCAATCGCGCTGATCTTCATCTTGTACATAGATCTTGATGGATCTCGTGATAGTCTGCACCATCCGCTCCGCCGTCCCGTTTGCTTGTGGCCGGTAAGCCATCGTAGCTCGTTGACGCTGACCCAGGATGCAGTTGAAGGCGCGAAAGAAATCAGACATAAACCCGGGCTCCCGATCATGACGGATCACCTCACTCGCGCCGAATCGACGGAAGACGCATTCCTCGTAGGACTCCGCAATCGTCTGCGCCGTGCGCGATGCACTAGTCTTCGCCACCACATAACCCGTGAACAGATCCACCCAGATGAGCAACTCCGTGTTACCCTTCACCGACTTCGGGAGCGACGGAATATGATCCATCGCGATCACCTGGAACGGGTATGTCGCTTGGATGTTCTCTGGGGATCTCCCTCGGATTGTTGGCCTTCCCTTGCCTGTTTCACAGTCTACGCATTCGCCCACGAATTGCTGTATCGACCTAAACATCCCTCTCCAGAAGAAGTGGGGCTTGATCCGTTGGTAGGTCCGACTGATCCCTTGATGCCCTCCTTCCAGACTCACGTGATAGTGGTGGAGCAGATCAGGTTGCAGGGATTCTGGTACTACTAGTCGGAGCAGACCATCCCGGTCCGCTTCCGCCTTGGCTGACGGCGCACAGTAATATAACAGTCCCTGCGTGTCCACCTCGAAATCTGCTGCTAGCAGGCTGCAGGCCTTCGCCTCCGCCTGCGACATCGCTTGTACGTTCCCTTGCAGGTACTGCTTCAGCTGCTGGATCCACGCTTCTTCTTCTTGGGCCTGGCGGATCCGCTCCACACGTAACTGTTGCACCACTTCCCCCTCCAGCACCTTCGCCTTCGTACTCCTTCCGGCCTGGGACCGCGTCCGTGTAGCACTGATCCGGACTGTGTCGTCCGCCCTGGTCGGCGCTAACACTTCATCAAGACGGTTGAGTGTGATCAGGTCCTCCATCTCTCCATCTGCCTCTACAACTTGTCCTTCTTCTCGTTGCAAAGCGGCGCTGGCCAAGCTGTCTGCACTCGCATTCCAAGCTCTCTTCACGTGCAGCAGATCGTGAGTTGGCCATTTGCGTAACCGTTCTAATGCTCGCTGTCTCAAGAGTGTTAGGCTCGGAGCTTTGCAGTCGATCTCCCCGCGCATCTGGCGGATCACTAAGTTGGAGTCGCCGCATATCACTAGGCGTCGTGGGTCCAGCCCTTGTAGCAGTTCGAAACAGAGCAACAGTCCGTTGTACTCCGCTTCGTTCACCGTAAGGTCGGCGGCATACTTTGACGCTGCAGCCACCACTGTCCACCCTGGCAAAGCCCATACGATCGCACTGAAAGCTCCTCCGCCCCTTTTCACTCGGGCGGATCCATCGAAGCTCGCTACCCATAGCTCTTCTTCCGGTTGCACCGTCGGTACGGGCATGGATAGCACCTTCCGTGGCTCCTTCCGGGGAGCGATTGCAGCTAGCGCCTCGACGACCCTGTCTCTGGGGGTGATGCAGGCTGCTAACGCCCCTAGGATCTCGTCCTCGCCCTTAACACACCGTTCAATTTCGAGAGTCCATGGCGACAGTAACGCAGCCCATTGGCTCAGGCGGCCTTGCAGCCCGCCGACCTGAACAGCCATGCCAACGTGGAGTGGCGAGTTAGCACTCGGATCTGTTTCCCTACCAGCATAGAGTAACCGAGATCCAACATCCGTAGGATCGCCAGCACTTCTTTCTCCGCGATGCCATAGTTCAGCTCATTTTGCTTCAGCGTTCGACTGACGAACATCACCGGCAAGTAGACGCCGTCATGCTCCTGCGTAAGCAACGCAGCGATCGCCCACTCGCTGGCATAGACAATCACCACGGGCTCCTTTTCTGCGTCGAAATGGCGCAGGATCGGCGTGGTCACTACTTTGTTCTTCAACGCGGCAAAGGCCGCCTCCGCTCTGCTCCACTTCGAACTGCAACCGTCCTTCTCTGGTTCATCGTCGTCCGATCGTTCCACTGTCGGTTGTCGCCTCAGCTCTGCGAAGTCAACCTCCCGCAACGCGTACAATATTGCTGCGTACACTGCCAGATTCTCGATGAAGCGGCCGTAATAATTTAGGCTCCCGAGGAACGACTGCATTGCTCGGAGGGGCTTCGGGAACGGCAGCTCCGTCAGGGATTGCAGATCCTTAGGGTGGGCCTCCAGACCTCCAGCGGACACTCGGTGACCGAGGTAGTCCACCCTCTTGAGGCCCCAGAAACTCTTGGCTACACTGATCGATAGATTCCACTTGTGGCACGCTTCCAGCAACTTCCGCACCCGTCCACACAGGTGATCCCACGAGGTGGCCGTCACCAGGATGTCGTCAATGTACGAACGTCGCCCCAGCACCGACGGTTCTCCCTTGTCATTTGGCTCGCCTTCCTTGAAGAGATCGACGAGATCGCTTCCCTCTGAGGCTGGCGGGATCCGGAGAAAACCGTACAGTGCGTTGTCGATCAACCTTTGGTAAATCTGGGGCGCGTTCTTCAACCCAAATGGCATCCTGTTCCATTCGTACAGGCCCGATGGGGTGATGAAGGCCGAAATCGCTCGTGCACGCTTGGTCATCGACACCACCGAAAATCCGCTCGCCATATCCAATGAACAATACCACAGCGTCGCATCAAGATCTTCTAGCAGGTCGTTGATCAGAGCATGGGGTAGATCATCAACTTCGTCAGGCTGTTCACCAGTCGGTAATCGATGCAGAGGCGGATGTCTACTCCATTTTTCTTGATGATGACCACGATGGGAGACGCCCATGGGGATGTCGATGGGCTGATGATCTTGGCCGAGAGTAACCCCTTGAGGAGATCCGAGAGTTTCTCCCGGTACTGCGGGGCCACCTTGCGCACACGTTGTGCGATCGGTTGCGCACCTCCCACGTCGATGTCACACACTGCGCCGACAGCGACCGGGGGTAGAGCGTTTCCTTGTCCGATGAGAAGATGCTTGTACGCCCATATCTCGTCTATCAGCTGCTGGATCTCCTCCGGGGAGTTCTCTTTTGGATCGCCGACGTGCAGATCCTCCACCTTGACTTCCGCCGTGGTAGCCTTCACCTCTGGCAGTACTGCTAGTTCTCCTTCGTAGTCTTCGGCATGTAGAGCACTCGCCTCGTGCACGTACGTGTCTGCGATCGGGGCCGGGCCTTCGGTCTCCGCATCAGTAGGCTTAGTCCCTGGTTTGTCGTCCGGTCCCGGAGTTATCTCTGGCTGATCCGTCAACGTCGGGCTCGAGGAGTCCCCTGTAGCTTGAGGCTCCGACCCTTCCGCTGGGTCCCTTTGCGCGTCTGCGGTCTCTTTTGCTACTGGCTTCGTTGAGTGGCCAGACGGTCGCGGGGATCCACTGTGTATGGGATAAACTGGCGGCTCCTCTGCACTTCCTGCGGCCCTCGGGATGGGCTCCGAATCTTCAAGATGAGTTACGGTCAGCCCGTCCTTCCGAGCCACGTTGCCGATCGTATCCACTGGGCACTTCAACGGCGCTCGTGGCTCGCCTCTTGCCTCGGCCCTCCTCGGCTCCCCTTCTGCTCCCAGTGTCTGATCCGGGCAATCTGGAGCCTGTCTTTCCGGCCGCAACGTTGACACGCGTGGGGCGGCCGGCGGGTCTCTAGCTACTCCCTCCGGCCAGCTCATTATCGCTTTGGGCGTCGGGTAGGCAGGCTTGGGGACCGCCGGTACCGGCGACTCGAAGCTGGCTCGGGTCGTTCGTCGGTCGTGGCGCTGTACACCAGGTTCTGCCACTCAGCATACCGTCTCGATCCGAAGGATACGAAGCCAGGTTTGCGGGTACATGATCTCCGGTTAACCACATGCCTACTTGATCGTGATGTTGCAGACAGATCGGCGCGTCCCCAATGTTGGTGATCCACAGGTAACGCGTCCTCCCCAGCCCAGTGGCCAACGTGGGCACCCACTTCTTGCCCCTTGTGAGCCACAGTTGTTCGGAGTCTGAGAGACGTATACACTGCGGTAGCTCGACCGTCTCACCCGCTTCTAGCGACAGCCACTGACCGATCGTTACCGTACGCGCCCGGTCGCTGAAGATCTGTCGCCGCCCATGCAGCTGGATTCGGGTCTGGCAGGCACATGGACCCATCTCCCAGATCCAGGCGAATCCCAGCCGGCACCATGAAGTCCATGCCCAAGATCGCCTGGTAGTCCGGAGGTAGATCATCGCCCACCCATACATCGTAGTAATACATCAGGTGCCCTGCCAACGTGAGCTTGATTCTTGTCCTCCCAGTGGCCACATACAGCTTCTCCCCAATGCCGAGACACTCTTGACTCTGACTTGTATCCACATAACATCCTACCTCACGAGCAAAGGCGGTGTCGATAATCGACACCTCGGATCCAGAGTCAAGCATGACTACGGCTTTAGTGTTGTTGATCTTACTGCTGACCTTGGCTTGCTTCAAGTGTTTCCCAGGCACATAGTATTTCCAGTACCCTCTCGATTCTCCAGGCATCAGATCCAAAGCCATAGACACTTCCGACCTCAGGTATTCATCGGGTGCACGCAGACTTGCAACAGAAGCAACACGTTTTCTCTCATGATCACGTGTATTATCAGCGAGTCCCGGTCTTGCGACCGTCTTAGGACGTCCTGACTGCTTGTTCACAAATGCATAGATGCAGAACGTAGAACGCTCGTCTCGTACCGGATTCCAACCCGGCGAGCGCTCTAGTTTAACATCTTCTCCGCCGCCTCTGGTAGGAGTCCCGGGTGCTTGCTGGGGTCGAACCACTGGCGGATCAGGTTGTAAAATTCTTCCATCTGACACTTGCCGTGATCGTGGAGTTCACCGCACCCACGACATACGAAAAAGCATCGATCCGACGGGTGACCCTTCTTACCGCACTTCTGATAGATGAGGCGCTTCCAGCACCCTAGGTCCGAGTGCTTCCTGGATCCACAATGCGAGCAACGCTGTCCGTCGTTCGGGAAACGCAGACGGCGATCTTGGGTATTGGGATCTGCCACCGGTTGGGTCGTAGTCAGCGAGGTGGGGTTGTCGCCGTTCACAGGTGTAGGCTCCGTCGGTGGCGCACCACTCGCCGCTGCCACGTACGCTCTGTGCAGCTCGCTCTCTGACCCTGACTCGTCTGTGTCGGATTCGCTGTCCGATGTCGGAAGATGCATCGCCCTGACTGCTCGCGTGGGCGCTGAAGGCTGCGGTGCCGCTGGTGGCTTCGGCCTGAACTTGGTTCCTCCTGCCGGCTTCTTGTGCCGGGACTTCGATCGCTCTCGCGCTCGCAGTACCTCCTCCAACTCTTCCGCATCGCTCAGTCGTAGTAGCGTTAGCTGGTCCGCGAACTCGGGATCTCCCAGGGTTTCGATGAAGTGCTCCACGTGTTCGCGGCGGATTTTAGCTTCACCATCCTTGATCCTTACGCGGGCTCGCATGCCTGCTACGTTCAGCCGGTGTAGGTACTCTAGTGGGGACTCATCGCTGCGCTTACGTGCATGATAGTACTGCCACACCACTGACACTCCTAGCCCACAATACTGTGACTGGAACTCCTTCACCAGATCCGTCCATTTCGTTCGCGTCGACCGGCTCAACTGTCGGTACCAGTTCCTTGCTGGGCCGGTGAGCAGATCCGCGAAGGTAAGGCATTTCTCCTCGTCCGGGGCCTGGTCTCTGGTGAATGCTGACTTGACTTTGCTAATCCAGGCTCGGGATCATTCTTCGTCGTGGTCCTTCCCAGTGAACTCCTTCAAGTCGGAGATGGCTGAGATCCTGTGAGGCGAGGCGGGTGAACGCCTTTTCCGCCCAGGTGTATAGTGTGCGAATGTTCCGGGAGAACAAAGTCCCTTAGAACTTCTGAGGCGGATACACCAGAAGATGTCCGCCCGAGATGGCGTGTGTTCCTTCTGACAATCCCTCTCGGGTCGTTTGTCTTCGAACCAAGGAGCTCGGCCGAGTTGGTGAGTTGTTATACACTGTTGGGTCTCCGAGCGGGGTGCGATACGTACTTCCAAACGTAGCCCCTACGACTCCGGACGATAACCACAAATACAGAGTTATACACAAATACAAATAGCCGTCACTTATTCTTTCGGACCCTCGGACGGTGGGTCACTACTCCAGTCAACTAACGAGTCGTATCCAGGGCACTGGTCAACCCTGGGCGACTTCAAACGCGCACCACGCTCAAATGTACTGAGAGAAAATAACCAATATCAATACCCTACCACACAATAACCTTTCGGCCAAGTCCCTGGCGGCGCTACTCACTCCGCCTGGGATGTAATCGATAATATGAAATGCAGGACCTCGCTCTGGGCGAGAGTACAGCTGCAACTAGGAAATGAAATAGGTGGATCACCCTGAGACGCCTGTACGCCCCAGTCCCCTTACCTAACTTGGCGTACTTACTTCAGGGAGAGATCCAACCACGGTCGTACCTAGCCGCGGTGCCCGGTTGTCCTGCGCTTCCTGCTCTTCCTGACGGCTTGCGGGTTTCAAGGGAAAACGAACTCTTTATTAAGGGCTTATTTAACCTGTCTTTTTCTCATACGCACGTTGAGAGTCGTGTTCTTCCGTACGCCCAGACTCGCAGCATCAAACCCTCGGTCCCCCGGGCATGCAATTCCGGTGGGCTGCTCCAAGGCACTCCAATACTCCTCCGCCCGGACGCGGCTTCCGGCCCCATGGTCCCCCAGGCATGCACTTCCGGTAGGCAACTCCATGGTAGCCGGTCACCACAGCTCAGTCTCGGCCAGACTTGACGGCAGACCCCATGGTCCCCCAGGCATGGCACTTCCGGTAGGCAACTCCATGGTAGCTTGACGCTTCATCTTGATCCCTCGGTCCTCCAGGCATTTTCCTCTGGCAGGCTGCTCCAAGCGACTTGTCACCGACGGGGGAAAACGAACTCTGTTTATCTTTTATCTCTGCGGCTATCTTCCTGCAACTAAGACATGCATTCTGCTATCACTTGATTTCACTATATCGCGGTTGACGTCGACGTCCCGGCCGGGTCAAAGTCCAGTTTAGAGTCGTGGGTACAAATCACCTCCTTCAACCTTCCATGGAATCCTTGCCCATCCTTGGTCGGTCTGCCCGGTCGGTCGGAAACATCTTGACTTGAGTATACCTTGATCGTATCTCCCAGACTTACACCCGGCCAGAGTCGCAGTTTGAGTTAGCGACTCGGCCAGAGTCGCTGGTCGATATGCATCCTGGCCGAGTGTCCGCCGGGTCCCAGATCCTCGTACTTGTCTCTCCATCCATGTCGTCCGGTCGCACCCATTTCAGCCAATCACACTGCGCCCAGATGAAAATCCAATTTTCCATCGTGTCACCTGACTCACTGGATCATAGCCGTCCCAGCCACCGGCGTCGTTGTCGTCGTCGTGGCTGCCGCTGCCATTCTCCGTGTGCCCACTGCTCCCAGGTCGTCCGGGTCGTATTCCCAGTTCTCTGGATGGGCCTGCGATCCCACTGATTCCATGTCCACGTCTTGCGTCCCCACGTAGGTCGCAGCCGCGGCCGACTTGCTCCGCCGTGTAGTAGTAGGATGCGCCTTCGGGGCCGACGTCATGTTCCGCTCCTGCAAGAATCGGTCCATGGCTGACTGGAAGTACCTTTCCAGGGGACTCGTCGACTCGTGCGGTAGATCCGCCTTGGTCAGCTGGACTAACGCCCGAGTTGGCGTCTGGGTTGGCCATGCTACTTTCTCTTGCGGTGTCTCGGTGGATGCTCGGTTCCTTAGCAGCTCGGTACCTGCCGGGCTTAGCGGCATACGCTTTGGCTCGGTCGAACTGTCCGACCCCACTTCAGAGGTGGCTGACTCGTAGGTAGACGATCCTGTGTGGTACTCCTGCGTCGGGGCTTGCTCCTCCTTCGCCTGGCTTGGCCGGGTAGGTTCCGGTGCATCATTCTCTCCGACGATAGGCTTCAGCTTGTTGAACAATGTCGCCGCTGCGATCCGGATTGTATCTAGTTTCAGACCGAAGAGATCCTTAGCTTCGAAGGCTCCGACTGTAAGACCGGCCTCCTGCGCTAGGCGTAGCAGGTCTGTGGCGGCTTCTAGCTTGTTCATCGTCATCGATGGGGCCTGCACGGGCCCGGTGAGTCCTTCGGGTAGCTGTAGCTGAAGGATTCGCATTACATGGTGGTCTCGTAGGAAGTCCTGCAGTACGATCCGCCTGTAAGCTATCTCCAGCTTGGATTGCGTCCATGTTGCCTTGGTTGCACTTCGATCTTCAGGCTCGGAGTCTGGAGCTCTCAGCTTCTTCCGCGCCGCTCGTGTCTTCTTCTTCGACGCAGTTCCTTGACTCTGCGCGTGGTTTTTGGACGAGGATCCAGCAGCTCTCGCTGCTGGGTGTTCGTCCGGCGGGTCCTGCTTCGCAGCACGACCCGCAGGGTTCCTTAGAAGGAACTGTGGAGGGGTAGAGGCTTCTCTTCAAGATCGGGGCCCTCCCGATCCGCCTCCGATCCACCGGTAGAGTTCCTCCTGGCACTCTGTCGGTTCGAGGATCCATTCTTCAGCGACGCCGCCGGTGATCCTAGCTCCGTCGTCGCTTCATCTCCTGATTCGTTGCTCACATGCGCATCATCTTGGGACTCACGGTGAAATCCCGTGTCGCCAAGAGATCCGGGCACGCGCACCATTGTAGTGGAGTCGATCCGCTGGAAATTAGCAGGGATCCCACACTCATACACCGCGCCCAGACACCGACTAACGGATGGGGTACTCCGATAACCGTAGGTTGCTCAGTGGCTCACCTTATGTACTCGTCGACGGACTGGATCTACTCTCTCGTTGACACGAGACGCGCAGCAGGTGAGCTTTAACGTCCTTGGCGGGGACTTGGGGAGATGTTGGGGTAGATCCGCAGTGGGGGTTCCTTCACGCGGGTATGGGTCGGTAGATCCTTGGTCTTGGCCGTAGATCTTGTGGATCCGATAAGTAATATACCTGATCCGGAGTTGTTGCCTTGATGGGGGTGTTGTATCCTTTTCCTTTACGTTGCTTGCCGCCTCCTATTAGCGGGGAAGTTGGGGGGCGAGGGCCGAAGGGCGCGAGCTGCTGGCCAAGCTATCCAGCGGTCTGCCACGTGTGCGGGGGGCAAATTACTTGATTAAAGTATGGACCAACACAAATCCCAATACTAAAGACCAAGTGACTGGTTCCCAAGCAAATTCGACTCTGATTTATGTTAGCCTGTATCCAGCCTTCCCATCCGGCCTGGATCCTGCCTGCTACTGGCTCTCCTTCCTACCCAATATTCCTACTACAACAGCTGTACCCATAATTTGGTACCAATCCATGCCTAATCCAGGCGGCCCTAATTTAGGTGGCTGGATCCATGTGTGCCACATCACCTTGGATCCGGCTTCAATCACCCTCATCCTGCAACCATACCTCCATCTGGCAACCATGGCGTCATCCGCGGGACCGGCCATCGTCACCAACTGCCGGATCCCACCACCAGGTCAACTGGCGGATCCGTTCCCATCAGGATTGTTCTTGAGCGGATCTATTTACCACACTGTCCTTGGCCTGCGTCTACGGCCTTGGTCCTTGTACTTGAACTCCTTCGGCTTCGCAACCAGCCGGGTCTGTCAAGACCATAGTCGCCGTATTAGCGGTCGCTGCTCAATGTCACTGCAGATGACTAGGAGCCGGCTTCCATCGTTGTCGAATCCACCACATCGGCCGTTCTCGTCTCCGCCGTCTCCACCGTCTGCAGGATCACACGCCGTGGTCTGCGTTTCGCAAGCCACAGACCCAGACACGTTCGTCTAGCTCATCATCGCCGTAACCGGCGGTTGCTGCAATAGTCCGTGCCGACGTGAATGGAGCGGACCCAGCTTCCGACGTTGGTCTCAACTACACCGCTTCCGTCATGAACGTCTCCACCTCCTTCGCCATCCCCACCCACAGATCAACGAGAAACGCCAGCGCCTTCGTGGCCGTGCGCTCATTCTTGGCCTACGCGATCACCTCGGCGACCTCATTCCGCCGCCGTCGCTGTAGCATCGCAAACGTAGCTGCCGCCGCAGCAGCAGCCGTACTGGTCTCCGCCGAACCGGCGGCCTCTGAGTTGTCGTGGTCGGCTCGGATGCCGCCTCCGTCGTTGTCTTCCGCTCGCCGACACGGTCCTCCACGTCTCCACCTCCTTCGGGACGTCCTTGGCCATGACCGAGGATGAGTTCAACTCGGACGATGTTGACTCCGGTCGGAGGAGAACCAACTCTGCGATCTCCCCGGCCTGTAGCTCGGCCAGGAAGTCCTCCATGGCGAGCTCTTCAAGGTTCAGCAACTCTGAAACCTCGGGCAGTGCTGTAAGCTGGACAGCACCTGCCATGACCCGACGACCGGTCACCCTGTCGAAGATGTGATAGCATTCTTCGGCGGCTGGAGCCCTGGCTGGGGACTCGGAGTCGCTGGCGACTGGCGTCGTCGGCCACGCGACCAGGCCCGGCTTACGACGTGACCCTCGGGTGTCTTTGTCTTGTGGCGCCGCCTCGGCGACACCACCGATCTTCTTGATCTTGTGCAGAACTATGTTACCCGCCTTGTTCTTGAGCGGAACTTGGTTACCCGCCTTGCTGGATGGAACTATGTTACCCACCTCGCCGTGTAGAACTTGGTTACCCACACCAGGAGCACCTCCAGCGATTCCCGCATCAGTTATGGTCTGAGTGACCTGCTGTGGAGCTATGTTACCCACATCGGAAGCGCCTGCAGTGCCTTCCTCATCTGTTATGGTCTGAGTGACCTCGCGTGGAACTTGGTTACCCACGCTAGCGCCAGCGGCGCCTTCTCCAGCAGCGTCTGCTGCCTGCGGCACTTCGTTACCCGCATCTGGACCTACGTTACCCACCTGGTAGGTGCTGTTCGGCACCTCCACTCTCAGGCCTTGACCGGCCCGGTCGGAGTCGACGTCAGTCTCGACGGACCCCAAGAACTCGTTAGACGCTGCTGCGTCCTGGCGGCCCTCGCGGGTACCTCAGCTGCTGCCAGAGGTGGGAACATGACTCACCAAAGCTCTATCAGAGCGTGGGGGACGGCTAGCCCCGATGGCTTTGCCGCGCCAGTCTATCCAAGGCTCGTGCTACTCCAGCCACGGCATGCCAAGGATCAAGTCGTACTTGTCCATGTCTAGGACCAAGAACGGCTCCGTGCTGTCGAAGTCCTCGAACTTGACAGCGAGGTCCATGTGGACCCGAGGTACTTCTACCACTGTACCGTCGGCCAGTCTTACCGAGACCAGCCCGTTGCCTTTGCCGCCTCGCAGCGCATCGGCATACTTGGCGCGATTGCGTGCGACAGTCTGGCGGCGTGCAAAGTTCTTTGACGCCCCAGAGTCGATCAAGATTCTCAAGGGATGATCGTATCCCGGTACACTCGCGTATACCACAAGCAGCCCACCGCTGCCCTTCTCCGCTTCGAGAGTACACAGACTCTCAGGGGCTAAGTCCCCATGGCCTGCGCCACCCGCACGCCCCTCATGAAGACTTAGAGTTTCCCCAGTAGGCGCCCCGCCCCTACTGGTGTCCGGCGTTCCCCTGGCTCCTGGGGCGCGGCTTCTGCCAGCGACCCCTAGAACCAAAGGGCCTCGAAGAGAACTTCTTCTTCAGTCCTCCCGCGGGACAGGCACGTTTCATGTGCCCAACCTTGCCACAGCCGTAGCATCGAATGTCGCTCTGCTCGGCCATGCCCAGATCCATGGGAACCGGCTCGTTGGTCGCTCCATTGCCGGAGTTACCATTAGGCGCACCGCCCGAGGCAGGGTTGCTCTGCCATACCGTGGCGGGGGTACGAGCCTGCTTGTGACTGTACTCCTCCTGGAGGGCAATCTGAATCGCCTCCTCCATAGTGTTCGCTTGCACACGGAACAGTTGCGTGTGGGCAGGGCCGACACGCAGACCGTCCATGAACACGGTCACCTTGATGTGTTCAGGCAGGGGGTTCCCCACCAGAGAGGCCGTGAGCACTCGCATCTCCTGGATGTACTCATGCAGCTCGCGCCTTCCTTGTTTGCAGGCGAGGAAGCGCGAGCGCTGGCGGTACTCGTAGTTCGCCGGGAGGAACGCGGCCCGCAGCTGTTCGCACAGCTGGGGCCATGATGCGGAGCATCCAGGCGTCGTCGCTTCGCGCGTGTAAGCCCAACTCTTAGCGCGACCACTAAGGTTGGAGAGTGCAAAGGCGACACGGAGTCGCTCGTCCGAGACAAGAGCCGCGTCCATCGCGAGCTCAACTTCTCGAACCCAGAAGTGGAGGTTCTCTCCTTCCTTTCCTTCGAAGGGGTGGACCTTCAGCCGCAGAGGCTTCGGTTGCACCGGCTTCGGCACGGCCGCAGTGGCCTGCAGCCCCTGAACGTGGGCAATGAGCCCTCCTCGTAGGTGTCGAACGCGTTGATACGCTCAACCTGCTCAGCCGGCGTCGCCGCCGCTAAGCTGCGCAAGACATCTGTCCCGAAGATGCCTGCCATCTTCCGAGCGGACTCGTACTGCGAGTCGTTCAGATGAGGGAACTCTGTCCGATCCATCTTGGCTCACTCGATGAGGCCACAGAGGATTCAGGTAGTCCTGCGGCGTCCGAGCCGATCACGACGGCTGTGAGGCCGCTGTTGCGGTGGCGACCCGAACGCCGGCTACGGCTGCGGCTGTGTGTGTGTGTGTGTGTGAACCTCAACGACGGCGGGATCAGGTCACCAAGGAGTGTACCCTTGGCGAAGAACGTGTGGAAGCACATGTGCGCGCTGGCATGCCTTGTCGATCTGTAGGTGGGTAGACGAAGAAGGTGGTGACGATGAGGCAGGAGGCGGTGGAGCCGCATACAACGACGGAGACTAGTACGACGGCGGCGAGTACGACGGCTGCGGCTGTGTCCGCGATGCTGCAACGACGGCGGAATGAGGTCGCCGAGGTGATCGCCCTGGCCAAGAACAAACGCAAACCCACGAACGCGCTGGCATTCCTCGCCAACATGTGGGTGGGGATGGCGAAGGAGGTGGAGACGTGGAGGAAGGTGTCGGCGAGCGGAAGCCAACGACGGAGGCGGCATCCGAGCCGATCACGACTGACGACTGTGAGCCCGACGGTGCGACGGCGACCAGTACGACGGCTGCGGCGGCGGCTGCGTTCGCGATAGAGCAACAATGGCGAAATGAGGTCGCCAAGGAGTGTACTCCCTGGCCAAGAACGACTGCGTGCACTCGTGTGCGCTGGCGTTCCTCGCCGACATGTCGGTGGGGAGGACGAAGTAGGTGGAGCCGAAGAGGTCGGAGGCAGTGGAGCCGCAGACAACTATCGAGATGCGGCGTCCGGAGCCGATAACGACGACTGTGAGGCCGCTGTTGCGGTGGCGACCCGAACGCCGGCTACGGCTGCGGCTGTGTGTGTGTGTGTGTGTGTGTGTGTGTGAACCTCAACGACGGCGGGATCAGGTCACCAAGGAGTGTACCCTTGGCGAAGAACGTGTGGAAGCACATGTGCGCGCTGGCATGCCTTGTCGATCTGTAGGTGGGTAGACGAAGAAGGTGGTGACGATGAGGCAGGAGGCGGTGGAGCCGCATACAACGACGGAGACTAGTACGACGGAGGCTAGTACGACGGAGGCTAGTACGACGGCTGCGGCTGTGTCCGCGATGCTGCAACGACGGCGGAATGAGGTCGCCGAGGTGATCGCCCTGGCCAAGAACAAACGCAAACCCACGAGCGCGCTGGCATATCTCGCCAACCTGTGGGTGGGGATGGCGAAGGAGGTGGAGACGGTGGAGGAAGGTGTCGGCGAGCGGAAGCCAACGACGGAGGCGGCATCCGAGCCGATCACGACTGACGACTGTGAGCCCGACGGTGCGACGGCGACCAGTACGACGGCTGCGGCGGCGGCTGCGTTCGCGATCGAGCAACAATGGCGAAATGAGGTCGCCAAGGAGTGTACTCCCTGGCCAAGAACGACTGCGTGCACTCGTGTGCGCTGGCGTTCCTCGCCGACATGTCGGTGGGGAGGACGAAGTAGGTGGAGCCGAAGAGGTCGGAGGCAGTGGAGCCGCAGACAACTATCGAGATGCGGCGTCCGAGCCGATAACGACGACTGTGAGGCCGCTGTTGCGGTGGCGACCCGAACGCCGGCTACGGCTGCGGCTGTGTGTGTGTGTGTGTGTGTGTGTGAACCTCAACGACGGCGGGATCAGGTCACCAAGGAGTGTACCCCCTTGGCGAAGAACGTGTGGAAGCACATGTGCGCGCTGGCATGCCTTGTCGATCTGTAGGTGGGTAGACGAAGAAGGTGGTGACGATGAGGCAGGAGGCGGTGGAGCCGCATACAACGACGGAGACTAGTACGACGGAGGCTAGTACGACGGAGGCTAGTACGACGGCTGCGGCTGTGTCCGCGATGCTGCAACGACGGCGGAATGAGGTCGCCGAGGTGATCGCCCTGGCCAAGAACAAACGCAAACCCACGAGCGCGCTGGCATATCTCGCCAACCTGTGGGTGGGGATGGCGAAGGAGGTGGAGACGGTGGAGGAAGGTGTCGGCGAGCGGAAGATAACGACGAAGGTGGTGTCCGAGCCGACCACGACCGACGACTGTGAGCCCGACGGTGCGACGGCGACCAGTACGACGGCTGCGGCGGCGGCTGCGTTCGCGATCGAGCAACAATGGCGAAATGAGGTCGCCAAGGAGTGTACTCCTGGCCAAGAACGACTGCGTGCACTCGTGTGCGCTGGCGTTCCTCGCCGACATGTCGGTGGGGAGGACGAAGTAGGTGGAGCCGAAGAGGTCGGAGGCAGTGGAGCCGCAGACAACTATCGAGATGCGGCGTCCGAGCCGATAACGACGACTGTGAGGCCGCTGTTGCGGTGGCGACCCGAACGCCGGCTACGGCTGCGGCTGTGTGTGTGTGTGTGTGTGTGTGTGTGAACCTCAACGACGGCGGGATCAGGTCACCAAGGAGTGTACCCCCTTGGCGAAGAACGTGTGGAAGCACATGTGCGCGCTGGCATGCCTTGTCGATCTGTAGGTGGGTAGACGAAGAAGGTGGTGACGATGAGGCAGGAGGCGGTGGAGCCGCATACAACGACGGAGACTAGTACGACGGAGGCTAGTACGACGGAGGCTAGTACGACGGCTGCGGCTGTGTCCGCGATGCTGCAACGACGGCGGAATGAGGTCGCCGAGGTGATCGCCCTGGCCAAGAACAAACGCAAGCCCACGATCGCGCTGGCATATCTCGCCAACCTGTGGGTGGGGATGGCGAACGAGGTGGAGACGTGGAGGAAGGTGTCGGCGAGCGGAAGATAACGACGGAGGTGGCATCCGAGCCGATCACGACTGACGACTGTGAGCCCGACGGTGCGACGGCGACCAGTACGACGGCTGCGGCGGCGGCTGCGTTCGCGATCGAGCAACAATGGCGAAATGAGGTCGCCAAGGAGTGTACTCGCTGGCCAAGAACGACTGCGTGCACTCGTGTGCGCTGGCGTTCCTCGCCGACATGTCGGTGGGGAGGACGAAGTAGGTGGAGCCGAAGAGGTCGGAGGCAGTGGAGCCGCAGACAACTATCGAGATGCGGCGTCCGAGCCGATAACGACGACTGTGAGGCCGCTGTTGCGGTGGCGACCCGAACGCCGGCTACGGCTGCGGCTGTGTGTGTGTGTGTGTGTGTGTGTGTGAACCTCAGACGACGGCGGGATCAGGTCACCAAGGAGTGTACCCTTGGCGAACGAGAACGGCCGATGTGGTGGATTCGACAACGATGTGCGCGCTGGCATGCCTTGTCGATCTGTAGGTGGGTAGACGAAGAAGGTGGTGACGATGAGGCAGGAGGCGGTGGAGCCGCATACAACGACGGAGACTAGTACGGCGGAGGCTAGTACGACGGAGGCTAGTACGACGGCTGCGGCTGTGTCCGCGATGCTGCAACGACGGCGGAATGAGGTCGCCGACATCCAGCCGACATCCCTAAACTCCAGGCGACGAGCTAAACTCTAGGGGCACCTGGTCATTGTATACATTATCGCACCTAAATATACAGTACTGCTCCATCAACTTTGCATCAAAGCTACATGTTTGGCTTGCTTGTCGCTAACTACATGCATTTCTTGCCCGCCATGTTGCAACAACAGCGAACGAGGTGGAGACGTGGAGGACAGTGTCGGCGAGCCGAAGTATCGACGGAGGCGGCATCCGAGCCGTCCACGATGACACACATCGCCCGCTCGGCGGAGACCAATGAAGCGGCTGCGGCGGCAGCTACGTTTTGCGGACTGTTGAGGCGGGCCGCTTGGGCGGCGGAATGAGGTCGCTGAGGTGATCGCGCTGGCCAAGAATGAGCGCATGCCCCCGAACGCGCTGGCGTTTCTCGTTGATCTGTGGGTGGAGATGGCGAAGGAGGTGGAGACGTTCATGACGGAAGCGGTGTAGTTGAGACCAACGTCGGAAGCTGGGTCCGCTCCATTCACGTCGGCACGGACTATTGCAGCAACCGCCGGTTACGGCGATGATGAGCTAGACGAACGTGTCTGGGTCTGTGGCTTGCGAAACGCAGACCACGGCGTGTGATCCTGCAGACGGTGGAGACGGCGGAGACGAGAACGGCCGATGTGGTGGATTCGACAACGATGGAAGCCGGCTCCTAGTCATCTGCAGTGACATTGAGCAGCGACCGCTAATACGGCGACTATGGTCTTGACAGACCCGGCTGGTTGCGAAGCCGAAGGAGTTCAAGTACAAGGACCAAGGCCGTAGACGCAGGCCAAGGGCAGCGTCAAAGCTGGTGATCAGCGCATGGGCCACCTGAGACAGCTCAGGGGGCAACAGCGTGTTATCCGGATACGGCGCTGCGTGCAACGACATACCCGAGGTGTCCCCCGACGGAGCGTGCGGCCGATCGAGGCGGAGAGGACGAGGCGGAATCCAGCCGACATCCCTAAACTCCAGGCGACGAGCTAAACTCTAGGGGCACCTGGTCATTGTATACATTATCGCACCTAAATATACAGTACTGCTCCATCAACTTTGCATCAAAGCTACATGTTTGGCTTGCTTGTCGCTAACTACATGCATTTCTTGCCCGCCATGTTGCAACAACAGCGATGCTGTATGGTGTTAGTGGAAGGTAACCCGTATCTGTGTGTACTACGTAGTATTTTTCCTTCGAGGCACAATACTGTACAGTACACAGTTTTGGTTGTGTGGCACACACATCGCCCTTTCCCAGGTGGACGCGAGCAATGAAGCGGGTGCAGCGACCGCTCGTTTTGCGGACTGTTGAGGCGGCTTTTTGCCGCTTGTGGCAACGGAATGATGTCGGTGCGGTGATCGCGCTGGCCAAGAACGAGCGCACGCCCACGAACGCGCTGGCGTTTCTCGTTGATCTGTGGGTGGAGATGGCGAAGGAGGTGGAGACGGTGAAGACGGAGCCGCAGACAACGACGAAGGTGGTGTCCGAGCCGACCACGACCGACGACTGTGAGACCGACGTTGCGACGGCAACAGTATGACGGCTGCGGCGGCGGCTGCGTTCGCGATAGAGCAACAATGGCGAAATGAGGTCGCCAAGGAGTGTACTCCTGGCCAAGAACGACTGCGTGCACTCGTGTGCGCTGGCGTTCCTCGCCGACATGTCGGTGGGGAGGACGAAGTAGGTGGAGCCGAAGAGGTCGGAGGCAGTGGAGCCGCAGACAACTATCGAGATGCGGCGTCCGAGCCGATAACGACGACTGTGAGGCCGCCGTTGCGGTGGCGACCCGAACGCCGGCTACGGCTGCGGCTGTGTGTGTGTGTGTGTAAACCTCAACGACGGCGGGATCAGGTCACCAAGGAGTGTACACCCTGGCGAAGAACGTGTGGAAGCACATGTGCGCGCTGGCATGCCTTGTCGATCTGTAGGTGGGTAGACGAAGAAGGTGGTGACGATGAGGCAGGAGGCGGTGGAGCCGCATACAACGACGGAGACTAGTACGACGGAGGCTAGTACGACGGAGGCTAGTACGACGGCTGCGGCTGTGTCCGCGATGCTGCAACGACGGCGGAATGAGGTCGCCGAGGTGATCGCCCTGGCCGAGAACAAACGCAAACCCACGAGCGCGCTGGCATTCCTCGCCAACCTGTGGGTGGGGATGGCGAAGGAGGTGGAGACGTGGAGGAAGGTGTCGGCGAGCGGAAGCCAACGACGGAGGCGGCATCCGAGCCGATCACGACTGACGACTGTGAGCCCGACGGTGCGACGGCGACCAGTACGACGGCTGCGGCGGCGGCTGCGTTCGCGATAGAGCAACAATGGCGAAATGAGGTCGCCAAGGAGTGTACTCCTGGCCAAGAACGACTGCGTGCACTCGTGTGCGCTGGCGTTCCTCGCCGACATGTCGGTGGGGAGGACGAAGTAGGTGGAGCCGAAGAGGTCGGAGGCAGTGGAGCCGCAGACAACTATCGAGATGCGGCGTCCGAGCCGATAACGACGACTGTGAGGCCGCTGTTGCGGTGGCGACCCGAACGCCGGCTACGGCTGCGGCTGTGTGTGTGTGTGTGTGTGTGTGTGGGTGAACCTCAACGACGGCGGGATCAGGTCACCAAGGAGTGTACCCCCTTGGCGAAGAACGTGTGGAAGCACATGTTCGCGCTGGCATGCCTTGTCGATCTGTAGGTGGGTAGACGAAGAAGGTGGTGACGCTGAGGCAGGAGGCGGTGGAGCCGCATACAACGACGGAGACTAGTACGACGGAGGCTCGTACGACGGCTGCGGCTGTGTCCGCGATGCTGCAACGACGGCGGAATGAGGTCGCCGAGGTGATCGCCCTGGCCAAGAACAAACGCAAACCCACGATCGCGCTGGCATATCTCGCCAACCTGTGGGTGGGGATGGCGAACGAGGTGGAGACGTGGAGGACGGTGTCGGCGAGCCGAAGACATCGACGGAGGCGGCATCCGAGCCGTCCACGATGACTCAGAGCCCGCCCGCTCGGCGGAGACCAGTACGGTGGCTGCTGCGGCGGCAGCTACGTTTGCGATGCTACAGCGAGGGCGGCGGAATGAGGTCGCTGAGGTGATCGCGCTGGCCAAGAATGAGCGCATGCCCCGAACGCGCTGGCGTTTCTCGTTGATCTGTGGGTGGAGATGGCGAAGGAGGTGGAGACGTTCATGACGGAAGCGGTGTAGTTGAGACCAACGTCGGAAGCTGGGTCCGCTCCATTCACGTCGGCACGGACTATTGCAGCAACCGCCGGTTACGGCGATGATGAGCTAGACGAACGTGTCTGGGTCTGTGGCTTGCGAAACGCAGACCACGGCGTGTGATCCTGCAGACGGTGGAGACGGCGGAGACGAGAACGGCCGATGTGGTGGATTCGACAACGATGGAAGCCGGCTCCTAGTCATCTGCAGTGACATTGAGCAGCGACCGCTAATACGGCGACTATGGTCTTGACAGACCCGGCTGGTTGCGAAGCCGAAGGAGTTCAAGTACAAGGACCAAGGCCGTAGACGCAGGCCAAGGGCAGCGTCAAAGCTGGTGATCAGCGCATGGGCCACCTGAGACAGCTCAGGGGCAACAGCGTGTTATCCGGATACGGCGCTGCGTGCAACGACATACCCGAGGTGTCCCCCGACGGAGCGTGCGGTCGATCGAGGCGGAGAGGACGAGGCGGAATCCAGCCGACATCCCTAAACTCCAGGCGACGAGCTAAACTCTAGGGGCACCTGGTCATTGTATACATTATCGCACCTAAATATACAGTACTGCTCCATCAACTTTGCATCAAAGCTACATGTTTGGCTTGCTTGTCGCTAACTACATGCATTTCTTGCCCGCCATGTTGCAACAACAGCGATGCTGTATGGTGTTAGTGGAAGGTAACCCGTATCTGTGTACTACGTAGTATTTTTCCTTCGAGGCACAATACTGTACAGTACACAGTTTTGGTTGTGTGGCACACTCATCGCCCTTTCCCTGGTGGACGCGAGCAATGAAGCGGGTGCAGCGACCGCTCGTTTTGCGGACTGTTGAGGCGGCTTTTGCCGCTTGTGGCAACGGAATGAGGTCGCCGAGGTGATCACCCTGGCCAAGAACAAACGCAAGCCCACGATCGCGCTGGCATATCTCGCCAACCTGTGGGTGGGGATGGCGAACGAGGTGGAGACGTGGAGGACAGTGTCGGCGAGCCGAAGACATCGACGGAGGCGGCATCCGAGCCGTCCACGATGACTCAGAGCCCGCCCGCTCGGCGGAGACCAGTACGGTGGCTGCTGCGGCGGCAGCTACGTTTGCGATGCTACAGCGAGGGCGGCGGAATGAGGTCGCTGAGGTGATCGCGCTGGCCAAGAATGAGCGCATGCCCCGAACGCGCTGGCGTTTCTCGTTGATCTGTGGGTGGAGATGGCGAAGGAGGTGGAGACGTTCATGACGGAAGCGGTGTAGTTGAGACCAACGTCGGAAGCTGGGTCCGCTCCATTCACGTCGGCACGGACTATTGCAGCAACCGCCGGTTACGGCGATGATGAGCTAGACGAACGTGTCTGGGTCTGTGGTTTGCGAAACGCAGACCACGGCGTGTGATCCTGCAGACGGTGGAGACGGCGGAGACGAGAACGGCCGATGTGGTGGATTCGACAACGATGGAAGCCGGCTCCTAGTCATCTGCAGTGACGTTGAGCAGCGACCGCTAATACGGCGACTATGGTCTTGACAGACCCGGCTGGTTGCGAAGCCGAAGGAGTTCAAGCACAAGCGACCAAGGCCGTAGACGCAGGCCAAGGGCAGCGTCAAAGCTGGTGATCAGCGCATGGGCCACCTGAGACAGCTCAGGGGCAACAGCGTGTTATCCGGATACGGCGCTGCGTGCAACGACATACCCGAGGTGTCCCCCGACGGAGCGTGCGGTCGATCGAGGCGGAGAGGACGAGGCGGAATCCAGCCGACATCCCTAAACTCCAGGCGACGAGCTAAACTCTAGGGGCACCTGGTCATTGTATACATTATCGCACCTAAATATACAGTACTGCTCCATCAACTTTGCATCAAAGCTACATGTTTGGCTTGCTTGTCGCTAACTACATGCATTTCTTGCCCGCCATGTTGCAACAACAGCGATGCTGTATGGTGTTAGTGGAAGGTAACCCGTATCTGTGTGTACTACGTAGTATTTTTCCTTCGAGGCACAATACTGTACAGTACACAGTTTTGGTTGTGTGGCACACACATCGCCCTTTCCCAGGTGGACGCGAGCAATGAAGCGGGTGCAGCGACCGCTCGTTTTGCGGACTGTTGAGGCGGCTCTTTGCCGCTTGTGGCAACGGAATGAGGTCGCCGAGGTGATCACCCTGGCCAAGAACACACGCAAGCCCACGATCGCGCTGGCATATCTCGCCAACCTGTGGGTGGGGATGGCGAACGAGGTGGAGACGTGGAGGACGGTGTCGGCGAGCCGAAGACATCGACGGAGGCGGCATCCGAGCCGTCCACGATGACTCAGAGCCCGCCCGCTCGGCGGAGACCAGTACGGTGGCTGCTGCGGCGGCAGCTACGTTTGCGATGCTACAGCGAGGGCGGCGGAATGAGGTCGCTGAGGTGATCGCGCTGGCCAAGAATGAGCGCATGCCCCCGAACGCGCTGGCGTTTCTCGTTGATCTGTGGGTGGAGATGGCGAAGGAGGTGGAGACGTTCATGACGGAAGCGGTGTAGTTGAGACCAACGTCGGAAGCTGGGTCCGCTCCATTCACGTCGGCACGGACTATTGCAGCAACCGCCGGTTACGGCGATGATGAGCTAGACGAACGTGTCTGGGTCTGTGGCTTGCGAAACGCAGACCACGGCGTGTGATCCTGCAGACGGTGGAGACGGCGGAGACGAGAACGGCCGATGTGGTGGATTCGACAACGATGGAAGCCGGCTCCTAGTCATCTGCAGTGACGTTGAGCAGCGACCGCTAATACGGCGACTATGGTCTTGACAGACCCGGCTGGTTGCGAAGCCGAAGGAGTTCAAGTACAAGGACCAAGGCCGTAGACGCAGGCCAAGGGCAGCGTCAAAGCTGGTGATCAGCGCATGGGCCACCTGAGACAGCTCAGGGGCAACAGCGTGTTATCCGGATACGGCGCTGCGTGCAACGACATACCTGAGGTGTCCCCGACGGAGCGTGCGGCCGATCGAGGCGGAGAGGACGAGGCGGAATCCAGCCGACATCCCTAAACTCCAGGCGACGAGCTAAACTCTAGGGGCACCTGGTCATTGTATACATTATCGCACCTAAATATACAGTACTGCTCCATCAACTTTGCATCAAAGCTACATGTTTGGCTTGCTTGTCGCTAACTACATGCATTTCTTGCCCGCCATGTTGCAACAACAGCGATGCTGTATGGTGTTAGTGGAAGGTAACCCGTATCTGTGTGTACTACGTAGTATTTTTCCTTCGAGGCACAATACTGTACAGTACACAGTTTTGGTTGTGTGGCACACACATCGCCCTTTCCCAGGTGGACGCGAGCAATGAAGCGGGTGCAGCGACCGCTCGTTTTGCGGACTGTTGAGGCGGCTTTTTGCCGCTTGTGGCAACGGAATGAGGTCGCCGAGGTGATCACCCTGGCCAAGAACAAACGCAAGCCCACGATCGCGCTGGCATATCTCGCCAACCTGTGGGTGGGGATGGCGAACGCGGTGGAGACGTGGAGGACGGTGTCGGCGAGCCGAAGACATCGACGGAGGCGGCATCCGACCCGTCCACGATGACTCAGAGCCCGCCCGCTCGGCGGAGACCAGTACGGTGGCTGCTGCGGCGGCAGCTACGTTTGCGATGCTACAGCGAGGGCGGCGGAATGAGGTCGCTGAGGTGATCGCGCTGGCCAAGAATGAGCGCATGCCCCCGAACGCGCTGGCGTTTCTCGTTGATCTGTGGGTGGAGATGGCGAAGGAGGTGGAGACGTTCATGACGGAAGCGGTGTAGTTGAGACCAACGTCGGAAGCTGGGTCCGCTCCATTCACGTCGGCACGGACTATTGCAGCAACCGCCGGTTACGGCGATGATGAGCTAGACGAACGTGTCTGGGTCTGTGGCTTGCGAAACGCAGACCACGGCGTGTGATCCTGCAGACGGTGGAGACGGCGGAGACGAGAACGGCCGATGTGGTGGATTCGACAACGATGGAAGCCGGCTCCTAGTCATCTGCAGTGACGTTGAGCAGCGACCGCTAATACGGCGACTATGGTCTTGACAGACCCGGCTGGTTGCGAAGCCGAAGGAGTTCAAGTACAAGGACCAAGGCCGTAGACGCAGGCCAAGGGCAGCGTCAAAGCTGGTGATCAGCGCATGGGCCACCTGAGACAGCTCAGGGGCAACAGCGTGTTATCCGGATACGGCGCTGCGTGCAACGACATACCCGAGGTGTCCCCCGACGGAGCGTGCGGTCGATCGAGGCGGAGAGGACGAGGCGGAATCCAGCCGACATCCCTAAACTCCAGGCGACGAGCTAAACTCTAGGGGCACCTGGTCATTGTATACATTATCGCACCTAAATATACAGTACTGCTCCATCAACTTTGCATCAAAGCTACATGTTTGGCTTGCTTGTCGCTAACTACATGCATTTCTTGCCCGCCATGTTGCAACAACAGCGATGCTGTATGGTGTTAGTGGAAGGTAACCCGTATTTGTGTGTACTACGTAGTATTTTTCCTTCGAGGCACAATACTGTACAGTACACAGTTTTGGTTGTGTGGCACACACATCGCCCTTTCCCAGGTGGACGCGAGCAATGAAGCGGGTGCAGCGACCGCTCGTTTTGCGGACTGTTGAGGCGGCTTTTTGCCGCTTGTGGCAACGGAATGATGTCGGTGCGGTGATTGCGCTGGCCAAGAACGAGCGCACGCCCACGAGCGCGCTGGCGTTTCTCGTTGATCTGCGGGTGGGGATGGCGAAGGAGGTGGAGACGTGGAGGACGGTGTCGGCGAGCCGAAGACAACGACGGAGGCGGCATCCGAGCCGGCCACGATGACTTAGAGACCGCCGGTGCGGCGGCGACCAGTACGACGGCTGCAGCTGCGGCGACTAGTACGACGGCTGCCGCGGCGGCTGCGGCTGCGGCTGTGAACCTCAACAACGGCGGGATTAGGTCGCCAAGGTGATCGCGCTGGCCAAGAACGAGCGCACGCCCACGAACGCGCTGGCGTTTCTCGTTGATCTGCGGGTGGGGATGGCGAAGGAGGTGGAGACGTGGAGGACGGTGTCGGCGAGCCGAAGACAACGACGGAGGCGGCATCCGAGCCGGCCACGATGACTTAGAGACCGCCGGTGCGGCGGCGACCAGTACGACGGCTGCTGCTGCGGCGACTAGTACGACGGCTGCCGCGGCGGCTGCGGCTGCGGCTGTGAACCTCAACAACGGCGGGATCGGGTCGCCAAGGTGATCGCGCTGGCCAAGAACGAGCGCATGCCCACGAGCGCGCTGGCGTTTCTCGTTGATCTGCGGGTGGGGATGGCGAAGGAGGTGGAGACGTGGAGGACGGTGTCGGCGAGCCGAAGACAACGACGGAGACGGCGTCCGAGCCGATCACGACTGACGACTGTGAGCCCGACGGTGCGACGGCGACCAGTACTACGTAGTATTTTTCCTTCGAGGCACAATACTGTACAGTACACAGTTTTGGTTGTGTGGCACACACATCGCCCTTTCCCAGGTGGACGCGAGCAATGAAGCGGGTGCAGCGACCGCTCGTTTTGCGGACTGTTGAGGCGGCTTTTTGCCGCTTGTGGCAACGGAATGATATCGGTGCGGTGATTGCGCTGGCCAAGAACGAGCGCACGCCCACGAACGCGCTGGCGTTTCTCGTTGATCTGCGGGTGGGGATGGCGAAGGAGGTGGAGACGTGGAGGACGGTGTCGGCGAGCCGAAGACAACGACAGAGACGGCGTCCGAGCTGATCACGACTGACGACTGTGAGCCCCACGGTGCGACGGCGACCAGTACTACGTAGTATTTTTCCTTCGAGGCACAATACTGTACAGTACACAGTTTTGGTTGTGTGGCACACACATCGCCCTTTCCCAGGTGGACGCGAGCAATGAAGCGGGTGCAGCGACCGCTCGTTTTGCGGACTGTTGAGGCGGCTTTTTGCCGCTTGTGGCAACGGAATGATGTCGGTACGGTGATTGCGCTGGTCAAGAACGAGCGCACGCCCACGAGCGCGCTGGCGTTTCTCGTTGATCTGCGGGTGGGGATGGCGAAGGAGGTGGAGACGTGGAGGACGGTGTCGGCGAGCCGAAGACAACGACGGAGGCGGCATCCGAGCCGGCCACGATGACTTAGAGACCGCCGGTGCGGCGGCGACCAGTACTACGGCTGCTGCTGCGGCGACTAGTACGACGGCTGCCGCGACGGCTGCGTCTGCGGCTGTGAACCTCAACAACGGCGTGATCAGGTCGCCAAGGTGATCGCGCTGGCCAAGAACGAGCGCACGCCCACGAGCGCGCTGGCGTTTCTCGTTGATCTGCGGGTGGGGATGGCGAAGGAGGTGGAGACGTGGACGACGGTCTCGGCGAGCCGAAGACAACCCCGGAGCCGGCATCCGAGCCGGCCACGATGACTGAGAGACCGCCGGTGCGGCGGCGACCAGTACGACGGCTGCTGCTGCGGCGACTAGTACGACGGCTGCCGCGACGGCTGCGGCTGCGGCTGTGAACCTCAACAACGGCGGGATCAGGTCGCCAAGGTGATCGCGCTGGCCAAGAACGAGCGCACGCCCACGAGCGCGCTGGCGTTTCTCGTTGATCTGCGGGTGGGGATGGCGAAGGAGGAGGAGACGTGGAGGACGGTGTCGGCGAGCCGAAGACAACGACGGAGGCGGCATCCGAGCCGGCCACGATGACTTAGAGACCGCCGGTGCGGCGGCGACCAGTACGACGGCTGCTGCTGCGGCGACTAGTACGACGGCTCCCGCGGCGGCTGCGGCTGCGGCTGTGAACCTCAACAACGGCGGGATCAGGTCGCCAAGGTGATCGCGCTGGCCAAGAACGAGCGCACGCCCACGAACGCGCTGGCGTTTCTCGTTGATCTGCGGGTGGGGATGGCGAAGGAGGTGGAGACGTGGAGGACGGTGTCGGCGAGCCGAAGACAACGACGGAGGCGGCATCCGAGCCGGCCACGATGACTTAGAGACCGCCGGTGCGGCGGCGACCAGTACGACGGCTGCTGCTGCGGCGACTAGTACGACGGCTGCCGCGGCGGCTGCGGCTGCTGCTGTGAACCTCAACAACGGCGGGATCAGGTCGCCAAGGTGATCGCGCTGGCCAAGAACGAGCGCACGCCCACGAACGCGCTGGCGTTTCTCGTTGATCTGCGGGTGGGGATGGCGAAGGAGGTGGAGACGTGGAGGACGGTGTCGGCGAGCCGAAGACAACGACGGGGGCGGCATCCGAGCCGGCCACGATGACTTAGAGACCGCCGGTGCGGCGGCGACCAGTACGACGGCTGCTGCTGCGGCGACTAGTACGACGGCTGCCGCGGCGGCTGCGGCTGCGGCTGTGAACCTCAACAACGGCGGGATCAGGTCGCCAAGGTGATCGCGCTGGCCAAGAACGAGCGCACGCCCACGAGCGCGCTGGCGTTTCTCGTTGATCTGCGGGTGGGGATGGCGAAGGAGGTGGAGACGTGGAGGACAATGTCGGCGAGCCGAAGACAACGACAGAGACGGCGTCCGAGCCGATCACGACTGACGACTGTGAGCCCGACGGTGCGACGGCGACCAGTACTACGTGGTATTTTTCCTTCGAGGCACAATACTGTACAGTACACAGTTTTGGTTGTGTGGCACACACATCGCCCTTTCCCAGGTGGACGCGAGCAATGAAGCGGGTGCAGCGACCGCTCGTTTTGCGGACTGTTGAGGCGGCTTTTTGCCGCTTGTGGCAACGGAATGATGTCGGTGCGGTGATTGCGCTGGCCAAGAACGAGCGCACGCCCACGAGCGCGCTGGCGTTTCTCGTTGATCTGCGGGTGGGGATGGCGAAGGAGGTGGAGACGTGGAGGACGGTGTCGGCGAGCCGAAGACAACGACGGAGGCGGCATCCGAGCCGGCCACGATGACTTAGAGACCGCCGGTGCGGCGGCGACCAGTACGACGGCTGCTGCTGCGGCGACTAGTACGACGGCTGCCGCGGCGGCTGCGGCTGCGGCTGTGAACCTCAACAACGGCGGGATCAGGTCGCCAAGGTGATCGCGCTGGCCAAGAACGAGCGCACGCCCACGAGCGCGCTGGCGTTTCTCGTTGATCTGCGGTTGGTGATGGCGATGGAGGTGTAGACGTGTTGTACGGTGTCTGCGTGCCGAAGAGAACGTCGTAGGCTGCATCCGAGCCGGCCACGATGACTTAGAGACCGCCGGTGCGGCGGCGACCAGTACGACGGCTGCTGCTGCGGCGACTAGTACGACGGCTGCCGCGGCGGCTGCGGCTGTGAACCTCAACAACGGCGGGATCAGGTCGCCAAGGTGATCGCGCTGGCCAAGAACGAGCGCACGCCCACGAGCGCGCTGGCGTTTCTCGTTGATCTGCGGGTGGGGATGGCGATGGAGGTGGAGACGTGGAGGACGGTGTCGGCGAGCCGAAGACAACGACGGAGGCGGCATCCGAGCCGGCCACGATGACTTAGAGACCGCCGGTGCGGCGGCGACCAGTACGACGGCTGCTGCTGCGGCGACTAGTACGACGGCTGCCTCGACGGCTGCGGCTGCGGCTGTGAACCTCAACAACGGCGGGATCAGGTCGCCAAGGTGATCGCGCTGGCCAAGAACGAGCGCACGCCCACGAACGCGCTGGCGTTTCTCGTTGATCTGCGGGTGGGGATGGCGAAGGAGGTGGAGACGTGGAGGACGGTGTCGGCGAGCCGAAGACAACGACGGAGGCGGCATCCGAGCCGGCCACGATGACTTAGAGACCGCCGGTGCGGCGGCGACCAGTACGACGGCTGCTGCTGCGGCGACTAGTACGACGGCTGCCGCGGCGGCTGCGGCTGCTGCTGTGAACCTCAACAACGGCGGGATCAGGTCGCCAAGGTGATCGCGCTGGCCAAGAACGAGCGCACGCCCACGAACGCGCTGGCGTTTCTCGTTGATCTGCGGGTGGGGATGGCGAAGGAGGTGGAGACGTGGAGGACGGTGTCGGCGAGCCGAAGACAACGACGGAGGCGGCATCCGAGCCGGCCACGATGACTTAGAGACCGCCGGTGCGGCGGCGACCAGTACGACGGCTGCTGCTGCGGCGACTAGTACGACGGCTGCCGCGGCGGCTGCGGCTGCGGCTGTGAACCTCAACAACGGCGGGATCAGGTCGCCAAGGTGATCGCGCTGGCCAAGAACGAGCGCACGCCCACGAGCGCGCTGGCGTTTCTCGTTGATCTGCGGGTGGGGATGGCGAAGGAGGTGGAGACGTGGAGGACAATGTCGGCGAGCCGAAGACAACGACAGAGACGGCGTCCGAGCCGATCACGACTGACGACTGTGAGCCCGACGGTGCGACGGCGACCAGTACTACGTGGTATTTTTCCTTCGAGGCACAATACTGTACAGTACACAGTTTTGGTTGTGTGGCACACACATCGCCCTTTCCCAGGTGGACGCGAGCAATGAAGCGGGTGCAGCGACCGCTCGTTTTGCGGACTGTTGAGGCGGCTTTTTGCCGCTTGTGGCAACGGAATGATATCGGTGCGGTGATTGCGCTGGCCAAGAACGAGCGCACGCCCACGAGCGCGCTGGCGTTTCTCGTTGATCTGCGGGTGGGGATGGCAAAGGAGGTGGAGACGTTCATGACGGAAGCGGTGTAGTTGAGACCAACGTCGGAAGCTTTATTCGTTACCTAGGGTTTATTTATCGACGGTACGCGGCATCATTGCGGGACACTTCGTGCGCTCGGGTAATTTGTGCTAGAGGCCAAAGCCTTGGCTACTCGTTTTCATTAGGCCCTTACGGGCCTGCTTGTCTAAGCGATTGAACAAATATGTATTATTAGTGTAAAACAATAAATAACAATCACTTTTGTACATGAAATACTTACCTTCGCGAACGTTGTAGATTTCTTTTGATGCACCGAGGTAACTGGTTTGATTGATTGGCGTCAAGTCGTCCATACTTCAGATAGAAGTAGAGCTGGTATAATGTTTTAGTTAGGCGCCTTGGGTGCGGGACTCTGTGGAGAAGACGACTTCTGCTCCCTAGCAGCTCCCTTCCATACCGCTCCCAGTCGCACGGATCTTCGTGGCATTCACGGCAAATCATGCTTTTGCCGCCCACTGACTCGGCGGCAAAAGTGACTACAGCCACAAAGCTCTGTACAAACACACATACAAAAAGACTATAGTCACATGTTACGCACAAAGTTTCGCGAGAGATAGAGCCGTTTTATTGGTCAAAATAGGTCAAAAGATTGGACTGAGCTTATGTCCATAAGAGGGGGATCCGGTAGTCAAAGAGTTAATAATCCGGGCTTTTATTTGAAACAGGGCTTTTATTTCTAGACTGCAAAGTCATTTTCACCACCGGGCTTTTAATAAATACAGGGCTTGTATTCGGTAAAATCCGTTATATTGGGCGCCGTATTTTCAGTGCTCTTCAAAACATAACTAGCGCAGTAGCCCCTATTCCTACAGACACCACGAACTAGGGCTTCGCGAAGGCTGGGATAGGATTGGTTAACTCACCTTTGACCGCCATTCTTAAACTCAATCCGCACGCTCCACGGGCATCTCCTGCGCCTTCTTCGCAGTTGAGTTTCTACTTAGATATCACAAACACAAAGAGCATAAGTACATGTATAATCGTTTGATACTGAGAGAAAGGTATAGTTCAAAGCAAAAAAAATCAATTTTCGTTATACCTGTACTTTGATAGACGACCTACGGGCATCTCCTGCGCCTGCTTCGCAGCTGCAGCATCTGCCCTGCTGTACCGCAATTAGTTAAAAGGACGGCCGGCTTTCAAAGCGGAAACCGGAAAACGAACCCTGCGTAGATCTGTCTACGACTGCAAATGCTCTTCTCGCTTTGTCAAAACTGGGTCACCTCCATCATTCTCGAGATGTCGAGAACACTCCGTCAATCGACATCAATGTAAACTGACCATAAAACCTATTACCAGTTCATCACCAGTTTGCACGGGGGACAGACAGCGCGCGCCCGAATTAATCCTGCAACGTGTCTTCTGCTCTCCCTGCACGCCGGGGTTGGTCGCCACGCTGCCCGTCGCTCCAAAGTCCGTCTGGCCGTCGGTGGATAACACTTGTCCACCGCGCCGGCGAGTACCCGACTGGCACGTCGCCTACTTTATTTAGTCCTTAACCTACGATTCACTAGCGACCACTGCAGCCGCTTCATTCGTCGCTCGTCCGCCCTCGACGCAGCCACTCGGCAGCAGTTCGTCCGTCCAAAGTGCAGCACTCGGCCACTTGCGTTCTCCAACGCAGATTCAAGAGTGAGCTCTCAAGCTGAGCTCTCGGCCGCTTAAAGTCCGTATGCTGTACCAAATCCAGTGGGCCCGCCGTCATCGGTTGCGCATCGGCTCGGCCGCCGGAGGTACTTCAAGCTTCCCTCTACGACAGCGTGCCGGCCGATCGCAGGCCGCGGTCCTCCAGACCAGCTCTCGTCCTTCGCTCGTCCGATTCATCCATCGTTGCGCACATCATCGGACGCACGCCATTGCAGCCCTCCGCACGTCTTCTGTCCGTTCGCCCAGCGTGGCGTGAGTCCTCGGGCGTACACAGCGAAAGCCCTTGGCCACAATATTCGCCCGTTCGTCCATCGTAGCGCGTACCGGCGGGTGTACACACTTGCAACCCTCGGTCACGGCCGTCACCCGTCCGTTCGTCCCGTCCGTAACGTCCACCGTACGTGCAGTGGGGCGTGCCACCTGCAGCCCTGTTACAATCCTGTTTGGGCTGGGCTATCAGCACTTCGTCGCTACCTATCCCAGTACTTATAATTTTTAGCTACAGGACCGAGTCAGCTGAGGGGAACCTCGAGCTGAAGTCCGTCGTGGTTGATCACAAGTTCAGGCCCCGACGTATCTGTCGGTGATGGCGCGGGCAGCCGCGACTCGCTGCCCGCGAGGCAGAATATATTTTATTAAAATAATCATAATGCTGTGATTTGTGAACCACGTCTAGAACAGGTCTTCGAATCAAACGCGCACTATGAGGAGCAATTCCCGCGACCACCTTCTAAGTCGGACTAAACATTGTAAAATGCTTTTGGCTGGCTCCTAGCGTAGTAGCAGGGTTTTTTATTCGATAAATTTGGGAGTTGTTCGGACTTGTGGAGCCGGGAATCGCGTCTATATAGGTTTGGTATGGGGTTTTCACTTGGCTGCTTTTATGTCGTGAAAATCTCTTCAAACGAAACTAAAAATTCCAAAGTCCTGAAACTGTAGTTATTTTGTTAAGCATTTATTTAAAGGGGGAAATCCCAAGTTACGTCCGTAATTTTGAACTAATTCCAAAAAGCATCCGTCGGGCGTTTTTCACGTTAGGGTCCACTAATAAGGTAACTCAACTAGCACAACATAACGCATTATTTTCAGCTTAGGGGGCTCGAGGAGATGGTAGTCCTCATGCAGCGAAACGCATTCACTACTGTAGCGTGGCGGCGTGTCGGGCTCGCGCCTGATATGTATGCTCGGTAAGAATGTACACAGTAAGATGCATAGTCTGTACAAGATACATTTTGTATACTTAAAAATCATGATACAAAAGGTGTACTTGGTACAATGCAGTAGGACAGCACAGCCACAAGCATTGGATTATGTAGCAGAGTCACCCACTCCGAATTGGAATTACGTTTACTGTAAACGTAATTCCTATTCGGAGTGGGTGACTCTGTAAACGGTTTACAGTTCTCCACGTGCTGCTCCGGCATACACAGTTGTTTAACGAGAGGCTTGCCTGGCGATACCATAGTATGGCCTCCAATGTGCTGTATGAGAAGCCACCACCGACATGTATGCGTGTGCTGAATATCATTTGATAGCTCAACCTAATGCAAGGTGTTGGGTGTCATGATAAGACTTGTAAATACCCGCGTCCAGTGTATTACGTGCAGTACTGTAGCGACCATTTTGGTTTTGCCTGCACAAGGAGCTCATCATTCGATTGAATTGCACTAAGCTCGCATCTTGTTCATACCTTTAATGGAAAACATCTCCTTTGCAATCGTTTAAAAAGCTACGCTGCGAGATGTCTACACGTTTGGTATACACGGGCTTCTATTGTAGCGATTACTGTTCTCGATGGATGTTTTTTGCAATTAGTTCTAAATTACGGACGTAATTTGGAATTTCCCCTTATTTAAATTATATGAGTTCGACTTTATTTGCTAAATCTGTGACCGAGCTCGTAGTTACTCAGCCTTCGCGATGAGAGGTGTTGGGCTCCACGTTGCTATCACTACTACGTAGAGTTACAGTCATAGCAGTCGCAAGGTAGATAGAGAAAACTCAGAAGCACGTAAGTGCCGAGGCAGAACGCCACGACAGGTACAGCAGTAGTTCGGTAGAGGTTCCCACTTGCACCGCAAGCGTCAAGTTCTCGAGTGAGTGGGAACCTCCTTGCCAAACTCCTGCATACCAGCAGTCAGTGTATTAGCAGCAGCAATACAACTAGCAAGATACCTACACTAAATCTAAGTACATGTTGTCCTTTGCAATAGAGCAGGGAGCAGAGCCTTCGTGCTCCCTGCCATCAATCTCGTTCTCCATAGTAAAGTGTACATACTCCTGCTGACGTTGCACGACAGAGCTGGATACACTCGATAGCCGCGCGTGGCAACCACACGCTAAAGAGCCTTGGCACGATCTGCCGTTGACAAGCCGCTGCACAGGTAAGCTGTATCTCACACTCCCACTTGAACACGGCGATCTTAGCCAAGTCGACGTGATCACACTCCGTTTCAGTGTAGCAGTAGTCTGTGCCCGTAGTGCAACTACGCAGTGGGTGCAACCCACTCTCCCACTTGCACAGCATCCCACCAAACCATGCATGCCGTAGTTGAACTACGCGAGTAGGTGCAACCTGCTCGGCCTCGCCAGGCACACTACATCTCAGCACGCGTCAGCACGATGTAACTCCTGCGCAGCAGTTGTCGTAGAAGAACCCGCCTCGCTTTCCACAGTCACAACAGGTAGCACCTTCATCATCTTCCGAAAGCGAGCAAACTTTACAGCTCCCAGCGCCTTTGTCATGATATCTGCGACCATGTCCTCGGTCCCGCAGTGCTTCACTGCCATGCGCTTCAGCTCGACGTTCCTTCTCACCATGTGATACTTGTTCTCGATGTGTTTGGTCTTCGAATGCTTGCCGGGTTTGGCACTCAACGCGATGGCTCCTTCATTGTCGCCAAGCATGAGCGGCACTGGATGCGACCAAGCCAGCTCATTGCATAAGCCCTGTAGCCATAGGATGTCCTTCGCAGCTTCAGACATGGCCACATACTCTGCCTCACAGGTGCTCATTGCGTTGATCTCCTGCTTCCTGGAGGCGTATGAGATCACGTTCCCATCGAGCATCGTTACGTAGCCGCTAATGCTGCGGCGATCCGCAGGATCATTCGCATAATCAGCATCAGAGTAGATCACCAGCTCAGCCGATGTACCTTTAGACACGTCCTGCACTAGGCCGTAGTCCTTCGTAGCCTGCAGGTAGCGCAGCACCCGCTTGGCTTCAGCAAAATGTGTGTGGTCGAAGTTGGACAGATACTTGCCGAGATGTCGTACAGCGTGAGCAATGTCCGGCCTCGATGCACTCACAAGATACTGCAACGAACCCACCAGCTCTCGGTAGGGAAGATTCTCACTAGTTTCAGGCTGCACCGCATTGGAAGGTGACGTAGCTTCAGGTGTCGCGCACCCATTGCATGTCGATATGTGATACTCCTTCAGCACATCCAGCACGTACTGCTGCTGCGAGTAGATGATCTGTCGCCGCGGGCGATCAATCAGGATCTCCACACCGAGTAGGTACTTTACATTTCCCATTGTAGTCAACTCGAATGACTCCTTCAGTGCAGCCGCAGTAGCCTCGCACAACTCGGGAGTTCCCATCAGCAGTAAGTCATCGACATACACAGTCAAGAGCATCTTGACTTCACCCTCCTTCTTCAGTGCGTAGAGACCAAAATCCGAGTCCAGCCGCTCGAATCCCATGGTCACCAGTTTTGCATGTAGCGTCTTGTTCCAGATGTGTGGGGCCTGCTTCAGCCCGTACAAGCTCTTCAAGAGTCTGCACACATAGTCAGGGCCCTCTTCCTGGAATCCGGGCGGCTGCTCCATGAAAATCTCCTCAGCAAGATCTCCATACAAGAACGCAGTCTTGACGTCATATTGAAGCACGGCCCAACCACGCTGCACTGCATAGTAGATAGCCGCCCTGATCGTCTCAAAACGAATCACAGGAGCGAACGTCTCAGAGTAGTTTACTCCACGCTGCTGCTTAAATCCATGAATCACCAGGCGAGCTTTGAATCGCGTCACTCGTCCTCGCTCATCACGTTTCACGGCAAACACCCAGCGGCAGGTAATCACTTTCATCTTTTTGGCAGAGGACCTTGGCACAAGTCTCCACGTTCGATGACCTCGAAGAGACTGCAGCTCGGCCAGCATCGCTGCCTTCCACTGCGACCAGTACTTGCTAGCTCTGGCCTGCTTGTACGTCGTTGGAATCTCAATGTCTCCTTGTGCAGCATGCACATGCCCCACAACGTAGTCACTCAGTCGCACGTTCCGCTTCTGTGTTCGCCGAGGCCGCTTCACACACGGCTCCACAGGCGGTGGCTGGATCTCGAATCCGCTCGTGACCTTCTCAACAGTCTTGCCATGCTTGCGTGCACGACGTTTGCGCGTGCTGCGCTTCGCAGGTGAAGCAGCAGCAGATTGCTCAGTTGGTGAGCTTGCACTCTTGCTAGAGCTCTCGACAATTCTCCCACTGGACTTCGATGCACTGCGCACTGCAGCAGAAGTCCCACGAGGCTCACCAGCAATAGCATCATCACAGACTCCCACTGGAGCATCGGCCGGCACAGGCGGGTCTGCTCCCACTGGATCGGTATTCATCGTAAGGTCTAAGGTGCTGTGCAGCAGCCCTTCAGACCCATCAACAAGAGAGTCCATGGTGGTCTTAATGCGCACGATCGGTACAGTAGATGGCAGCTCGTGCATGCAGTCCAGATAATTGTCCTCAAGAAGCTGCTTTAGATAGTCGCCATCTGCAGTAAAATCCTCATGAAAATGTGCGTTTCCTCCTTGTACAGTGACCACTTGACAGGTGAGAAGATCCAGGAATTTGTAGCCTTTCGTAGAGTTGCTGTAGCCCAACAGCAAGCTCAGCCGAGCACGAGATTTCAGCTTCTCTTTACGACGGCGAGATTCAGGCGGAATGTAGACCCACGCCAGGCAACCCCAGGTCCGCAAGTCACTGAGGTCTGGTGCAGCACCGTACAGTCGTTCATGCGGAGACTGCATGCCCAGCGGTTGAGTCGGTAGCTTGTTCAACGTATCCACCACATGCAATAATGTTTCTCCCCACAGCAGGTCTGGCATTGCTGTGGCGATTTGTAATGCACGGATCCGGGGCAACACAACTCCGTTGGCACGCTCCACAACACCATTCTCTTGTGGTGAGTAGCCATTCGTCGTCTGCAAGATGATGCTCTCCTTGGCACAGTAAGTCTCCAGCTCAGTGCTGGCGAACTCACCGCCCTGGTCTGAGTGCAAGTGCTGCACTTGGTACTGCTTGAACTGTGTACGCAACTCGTTCATCAGCTTGATCAGGTAATAGGTTGCATCTCCTTTCGCCGTCATCAAGTAGGCCCACTTGTAGCGGGTGACCTCGTCCACAACATAGAGGAACATCGTAGCTCCACTCGCAGTAGGTTCATCCATCGAGCAGACATCCATCATCAAGATGGACAGAGGTTGCAGCTCCCGCAGCGAACGCCTCGCATGATGCATTCGCTTTGCTTTACCCGCAGTACAGGCAACACAGTCGTAAGGGTTCAGATCCTTTGCATTAATCTTTACCCCAACTTTCTGCTTGCTTGCCATCGCCTTCACAGCAGGCATGTTCAAATGGCCGAAGCGCTGATGCAGCAGCGCCATCGTATTCTTCGAGTCGTCAGCCTTCGTCTGCACCGCATTCACCATCCCTCCAGTCACATGCTCCACTCGCAGGCGGTAACTGTTGTCACGCATGTCAAATCTCAGAGAAGTACCAGGCTTGGATAGCCATGCCGTTCGTTGATCGTCAGAGCAAACCAGCTTAAATCTGCCCTCCATCTGCATGTAGCCCAAGCTGATAATGTTCACTTGCGCATTCGCAATGTACATCACATCCTCCAAGAGCTTGTCCTCAAGTTCACCAGTCACCTGGTTGCACACGCGCAACAGCACAGAGCCACAAACAACAGCAGATTGCACCGTTCCGTTAGCAAAGCTGAGTTGACTTGTAGTCTGATCAGATAGCAAAGTAAACAGTGAAAGGTCGTTGCATACATTTGCCTGGGAGCCAGAGTCGAGTATCCACTCAACAAAGGCCCCTGGCGTTCGCATACCTTCATTCCGGTTCACCATGTTCACCATCCTTGGTCCCTCTGTGCGGTAGCGCGGGGGCGACCCACCACGGCGCTCACTGCGCCACGGCGAGTGCCCCATCCACGCGGTGGATCCCGTTGCCAACGAGGTGAGCCGTGCTGCTGACTCGGCCCATAGTGGTCAAAGCGGCCTCGCGGCGGCGACCAGCGGCGTGGTGGCGACCAACGCCGCGGCGGCGACCGCGGTTCACGCCCCATGTACGCATCCCGCGCACGCTCATAGTAGCCACGCTGTGGCGAGCGGCCTCGCTCCTCACATGGACGCGGCGGGCCAGCATAGCCGTAGTCATTGCCACGTCGTTCGTCACAGCTTTGGTTCGTCCACACGTGTCCACCATAGTCGTTCCTGCCTGTTGCATGCTGTCCACGGACGTCCCACCGAGGACCATCCCGGCTATCCCCTGGCGGAGGTGGACCCCCTCGTGATCCACCTTCTGTTCGCCCTGGCTCAAGCCCTGGTCCGCGAGTGGCTCGTGGCCAACTGCGTTCACATTCTTGGTGATCAACACGCTGCACAGGTGCGCCATCGTGCTGCTCATATCCGCCTCGCTGCTGCTCAGCAAGTGCGCGAGCTTGCTGATCTCCTTTTCCTTCACCGGCATGTCCTTCAGTCCGCGCAGGCAGACGTCGAAGTGCCAGCTCACATTCGTCGTCACTTGCGGGCGTGGTAGGAGAGTAGATGGGCGACGCCACCTGCACGTCTACGCGCTGCACGACCCGGTCGGGCTGCACAACTCCCACTGCCCCCACAAACGCTGTCGCCGGCTTGCGGGTCTTGGCCTTGAGCTTGTCGGCCAGCTCCGACTTCAACGGCTTACCAGTAACCGCCGTGCACTCGGCGTACCAGTGTCCAGGCTGGCTGCAGTTGCTGCACTTCGTCCGCGCCTTCTTCTGCGCCAGCTCGTTCTCGCTCATGCCCTGCCTGTTGTAACGGGGTTACACGAATGTTACCCGAAGGGTTACGAAGTGTGGCACACACAGGCTTGTGTGGTGTACACTGTCTAACCTATTTCAGTAGGAGAATCAGTACATGGCTTTAGAGCCACAGATTATGCATATGACTAGGGTTCACTATGCTAGATAGTGAACCAGATACATTTACACCAAAGGCGGCTCTGCCGCGATAAAGAGAAATACATTCAGTTCAAAGATTCACAGCTAAGAGTTAAGGGTTGACTCTTGGAGTCCGTAGGGAGTACGGACTCGTGCGTTCTGGTATTAGAACGGGCTATCTTTAGCCGCGACTCTGTGAGTCTGTTACGTCTTCCTCTGACGCTAAAGCTACGGCAGCCCCGCTGCGCTTGGTAGCACTTGTAGTCAATCCGACACCTGAGTTTGGATAGACTGTCCCTCTGTGAAGGATGGAGCAGTTCGCTCACTTGCCCCCGAACCAGCAGGATGCGCTTAAAAAGCTTATGTCCTTGCTGGGCCCGGAGGGCGTGACGCAACTGGCGCAACAAGGCCTCGACGCGGTGAATGCGCGTCTCGAGGCGTTCTCCAGCTACGAGAATGCTCTGTTGGAGCACCTCCAGCAGAGGATGGCGACGGTCGCGGCGCCGCAAGCGCCCGCTACGTCATCCGACGCGGGAACAAGACCCAAGCCGCTCATTTTGAGCGTGAAGACATTCGAAGGCAAGGAAGGGGAAAGCTTAATGCTTTGGACCCGTGAAGTCGAGATGGCTATGAGCTCAGCTCTACTCCGGACGGAGTCGCAGCGCGTGGCGCTAGCTATCTCGAAGCTTGGTGGGCGAGCGAGAGAGTGGGCACTAACGTCAGGGACGTCGGTCGACACGGCCTTCCCGACGTGGGACCAGCTGAAGCAGCAACTGTCCCGGGTGTTCGCTCCGCCTAACGAGGCGTATCGCGTGCGCTCACGCTTCCTGGCTACCCGGCAAGGCAAGAAGGATTTGGTGGACTATGTCCAGGAGTTGAGAACTCTCATTGCGGGCATGTCTGCCGAGCCTCTGGCTGAGGTAGTCATCGTCACGGTGTTTATGGAAGGGCTTCGCACTGGCGTGGCCAGGACGGAAGTCTTCCGCACTCACCCAAGCTCTTTTGAAGAGGCTGTGAGCATCGCGTTGAACGCGGAGCACAACTTTAAGTCGTCAAGACTTGGGTGGAACGCTCCTCATACCAGTTCGTCGAACGGTCCGGAGCCTATGGACCTCAGTTATGCTGAAGACGAGGAAGCCGAGCTTCGGGCTGCTGAGCAGCGGCGCGGCATCCGCCGATGTTTTATCTGCGGTGACACGCGTCACTTGCGCGCCGGATGTCCGCTGCGCCTGCAGCGCCAGGCTTCGTCAAGCCGCTCTTCGGGTTCGGGCCAGGGCTCTGGTTCGTCTCGGGGAAACGAGAAAACCCAGTAGGCGCGGGGCGGCCTACTGGGGAGGAACTAAGTTCTATTGAACCTCGGCGAGGTGGAGGTCGACAGGACTTAGCCCCGAAGAGAGCTGTTCTCTATAACACGGAACGTGTGTGCAAGCCGGGCTTGCTAGTTGTCCAGGCTTGGGTGAAGGGCTTCACAAAGCCATGGACGATCTTGATCGATTCGGGAGCGTCGGGTAATTACGCCCGGCGTTCCACGATGGCCGGAAGTCAGCTTTATGCTGAGGCGCTGGTAGCGCATGGGAGTGATATCGTCACTGTTCGTCTCGCGACGGGCACTCGTGTCACGGTGCCTAAAGTCTCTGTGGACTTGGGCGTGAAGTTTTTAGATTTTGATAGCGTGGAACGCTGTCTGGTCTTAGACCTCGACTCGAGATATGATCTCATCCTTGGTATGGCGTGGCTGGAACGCCATGAGCCTTGGATAGATTGGAGGTCGAAGACCCTTGGTGCTACGCACTTCTCTCCTGGCGGAGCATTGGCGAGTCATGAACCCACCTCTGCTAGGAAGCAGAAGCGCTTCTGGCGCGAGCACTGGACCGAGTCGGTCAATGTGCTAGACATCGGAGTTTCCGAGTTGGTGGACACTGCGTGTGTCGAGAACGAGCGTTCCGAGCGTGGCTCGTGGACGGCAGGTGGAGCGGCACTAATTCCGCTGAGCGGGTGTGCGTCTGAGGGCGACGCCCTGCTGCGTGCCAGTGAAGGCGCGGTCGACGAGAAGTCGAGTGAAGATGGGCGTTGCCCGGATCAAGGATGTGGAGCGGCACTAATTCCGCTGAGCGGGTGTGCGTCTGAGGGCGACGCCCTGCTGCGTGCCAGCGACGGCGCGGTCGGCACAATGCCGAGGGACAAGGGCTCTTCCCGGATGAAGATCGCGGAGTGGCACGTAATCCACTGAGTGGAGGCTGCGGGTCGTGCAGCCCTTCGCTGAGTGTCGGTCAAGACACTGGTGCTCCTCTGGAGCTGAATGAGGTGGTGACACCTGGCGTTAAGAAGCACGCGAAATCACGGAGTTCTTCTGGGCGGACAGTGTCCATGAAGAGGCGGCAGCGCCGCAAAGCGCCGGCGGCGCGACGCAAGGCGTCTGCGGTCTCACGAGTCGAGAAGGGTGTGCCGAGCGGCGAGGCTCCACACAAGAGCGAGCAGCTCTACACACTCGTGAATGGAGTGACGGGCGACGTCGACGGAGACGTCAGTCTCACCGACTTGCCCTCACTATCTGCTCTCCTGAAGCTGGACGAGATGTCCTTGGCCGAGTTGGGCGACGCCTTGCAGGCTGGAGACTTGGCGGAGGTGGTGGTCATACGACCTGAAGAAGAGTTGAACTCGTCCTCGCTTCTGGATGAAGCTGTCCTGGAGGACACTAAGAAGCGTGGCCTGAGGGCCGACCCGGTCAAGGTCAAGGCCATTGTTGACTGGCCGGTTCCCCAGAACCAGAAGGATCTTCGCAAGTGGCTTGGCTTGGCCAATTACTTGCACGAGTACAGCGAGAACTACGCTGAGATGGCTCGGTCACTCTCCAATCTCCTGAAGAAGGACGCGGAGTGGTGTTGGAACACCGAGCATCAAGATGCGTTTGCGGCAATTAAGGATAGTCTCCTTCATGCGCCTATTCTGGCTTTGCCAGACCCCGCTCGTCCGTTTAGTGTCGTCTGTGACGCCTCGGACTTTGCCATCGGCTGTGCCCTGCTACAAGCAGACGCCGAGGGGCACGAGCGCGTGGTGGCGTTCGAATCTCGTCAGCTCAAGGCTGCTGAGAAGAACTATCCTGTCCATGACAAAGAGCTACTTGCGATGAAGTATGCGCTCGTCAAGTTCAGGGTTCACCTGTTGGGCTCTCAGCCGTTCGTGATTTACACGGATCACGCGTCGTTACGCACTGCGACTCAGTCGCCTCATCTCTCGCAAAGGATGGCCCGTTGGCTGTCCTTCTTCGCGGAGTACAACTTCGAGGTGAAGTACAAGCCTGGCAGGCAGAATGTCCTCGCGGACGCGCTGTCGCGCAGGCCGGATTATGAGTTGGCTCATGTAACGACCGTGACTTCGTCATAACCGGATCGGATCCGAACGGCTTATGCTAAGGATGACACTTGTGTCGCGTTGCTGAAGGCTCTCGGGAGCAAGGAGTTTCAAGACTCGGACATTGAATTGTCGGCGCGAGTGCGCGCGCGTTTGCATCGCTACACCCTCGATGGTGGCCTGCTGTTCTACAGCACTGGCTCCGAGGACACGCCACGCGTGGTCATTCCTCATGATGAGGACCTGAAGTATCGAATCCTCTATGAGGCCCACGACACGCCGGTGGCTGGCCATCTTGGCCGTGAGAAGACCTACAGCTCGGTGAGCACCCACTACTGGTGGCCGAAGATGTACAAGTGGACGAGCACTTATGTGCGCACGTGAGAGACGTGTCAACGAGTGAAGTCGTCACCACATGCTGCAGCCCAGTTGGCAAGCTTGCCTGTCCCTTCGGGATGTTGGCAATCCATGAGTATGGACTTTGTGTTTGGCCTGCCGGCGGATGCGGCGGGCAAGTGGTCTTTGTAGACCGACTGAGCAAGATGGCTCACATTGCGGCTGTGCCGGATACCATCGATGGTAAGGGTACAGCAACGCTGTTCTTGGACCGAGTGTTTCGACAACACCGACTCCCTGAGTCGATTGTCTCGGACCGAGACCCCCGCTTCACGGGCAACTTCTGGAGCGCGGTCTTTGCGGTGCTTGGCACCAAGCTGGACATGTCCACGGCGGATCACCCGCAGACCGATGGTCAGACGGAGCGAGTGAATCGCGTCGTCGAGGACGTGCTCCGCAGCATTTGCGCTGAGACGCCGAAGCGTTGGAGCGCTATGCTGCCACTCGTTGAGTTTGCGTTGAATAACGCCGTGCATGCCTCGACCGGCTACACGCCGTTCTACGTGAACAGCTTGTCTCATCCCCGCGTCCCGCTGACGCCGCCACGTGGTGGCCTCGGGCTTGGTGGGGGAGAGGAAGCCGCTTTAGCTGATCGGCTAGCTGATGTCAGCCCGGCTACTGTTCGTAAACAGGTTGACACTTTCTTGTCGACGCGCTTGAGTATCTTACGACACGTGCGTGACGCAATGGCTGAGAGCCAATACAAGCAAAAGGAACATGCGGATGCTAAAGGCAGAGGCAATGTTGACAGTTATGAGGTCGGGGACCTGGTATTGCTAAATGCTAAGAACCTACCTACACATGCAGTGTCCGCTGTCTTCAAGACGAAGTTGCGCCCGCGCTTCATCGGACCTTTCAAGGTCGTGGCCAGGAAGGGCCTTGCGTACACGCTCAATCTTCCGAAGAAGATGCGGACGCACCCCGTCTTCTACGTGGGCTTGCTCAAGCCGTACCATGACCCGACGCAGGTGCAAATGGAGGCACCGAGGGCGACGAGGTCGCAGGCGCGGAGGTCGCGAGCGTCGAGGACGCAGTCGCAGGCGTCACAGACGCGACCATCATCGCAGGCACTGCAGGCACAGGCGGAAGGCTCGGCATCGGCGGTGCCGCGAGCCCTGAGGGCAGGGTCGGAGTCGGAGGTGCCGCAGGCTGGGGGCCACCGGCGCAGGAGGCGCAGCGGGCGGGCCCTGCATGCGGGCCAGAAGGTCAATCTGACCCTGCAATGCAGCCTGCTGACGCCGAAGCTCGGAGAGCTCCTGGCTACGACGATCGTCGCGATCGCCATAATACTGCACCCAGCTCTCCAAGTGTCGGAGCCGGTCCCAGACCTCGCGAGGCACTTGAACCCAGCTCAAGTCCCGAGCAAGCTCGTCGAGCTCCGTGGCAGTACGCGCGAGACGCGCATCGACATCCTGGACATGGTCCCGAAGGCGAGTCGTCTGTTGCTGAACCTCGAACAGCTCATCAAACGTCGCGAGGCGGCTTGGTGCGTCCTCCACCGGCGCTGCTCGATGAGCAAGGGAACCTTCACTACCATGTGGAGCGCCTGCTGGCGAAGCGGCGGTGCCGGGGTCAAAACCAGTATCTGGTGAAGTGGCGAGGGTACCCACACTCAGAGAACTCATGGGAGTTTGAGGTGCCCCTTCGCCAAGACTGCCCAGACGTCGTGGACGCTTTTGATCGGCTTGATCACCCGCGCCCCGTGGGCTCGAGGCCGGCATGCCGGCCGTCCCGCGCTTCCCGGCAATAGGCTGGGGAGCTGCTGGGTCAGCCGCATTGCTCCGGGGTTGGCCCTGAGCCACAGCGCTCACGCCCTCACGGGCCGGAGCGACTGGAGGGCTCAAAGGAGCGAAGAGCGTCGCGCTAGAGTGAGTCTGCGGCTGAGCGTTGGCCGAGAGGCTACGTTTGGCTCGGACCTTCGCAAAGTCGAAGCGGAGTTTGCGTTCGATACGAACATCCACTTCGCTGAAGCTAGCTCGAAGAGCATCCAAGGAGCTAAGCTTCTTCTTCTTCTCAGCCCAGTTCTCGAACTGAGCCTCGTGTTCGGTCAGGCTTTCGCCCGGGCTGAGCACCACAGGGTACGTCCGTATTGCGGGCACGGACAAACCCTTGCCTTGCAGGCGCAACCGCTCACGGTACTCGGAGACAGTAGTAGACTGTGGAGTCAAGAGTCGATCTCGTAGAGACGTTCGAAGAGCGATCTCCTCCGGAGTACGGGCCGCAGGCCCAATGACATGCTGAGCCAGCGTCGGTTGGAACGCCTGACGGCATGCCTCCGCGGGGTCACGAGGCCGAAAGCCGTACTCGGCGGTGCTGGGGTTCAGCAGGGGCCGCAACCGGGGCGCTGGGAGCGCATGGAGGCCAGCTGCGCCGCAACCTGCTCGGATTGAGCCTCGTCCAAAGGGTTGGAGATGACGGGACCCAGGGCACTTCCCCGCACGAGGCGGAGAGTACCGTGACTCGGTGAGCTCGCGCAGCTCGCGGAGCCCGGAAGAGCGTTCAGGGAACGGATTTGGAGTGCGCAGCGGTGGCCGCGGCTCCCCCTCGACGGCGCAGTGCGCTCAATAGAGAGATGGCTCGACGAGCGCGCAGGAGACGTTCGCGCGCGGCGCTCTGGGTCGCGGGAGCTCGACGAGCCAACTGTGGCCGACGTGCCACCTCCGCGTTGTGCCGGCGACGTGGGCGAAGCGTCGCGGCGGTTCGGGGAGCGTCGTGGGGACGCTGCTTCACCCTCATGGCTCGGAGAGCCGACATCGGACTCGCTGTAGTCCACCTCGCCCTCCTCCTCATCTCCGAAGAGATCTTTGAGGTCCATGGTTGGATGGGCTAGTGCTCGAGGGGAGCTGGAGCGTGCTCGCCGCGAGCGTTGCTTGAGGCGTTGCGCCGCGAAGTACTGGGAGACCGAGAGCCTGGGAGGCGCGGTCGGTGTGCGCACCTGCGCTGGGGGCTTGGGAGTTCGCGGGCACGAGGTGCCGAAGCGCGAGAGGAGCGAGGCTCCGAGGCGGACCTTGCGAGAGAGTTTCTGCGGTCGAAAGACCAAAAGGGGTTATGACTTGAAGTCATGCGAGGGCGCGTTGCGCCGAGAAGTTCTCAGAGACGTCCACACGATGTGGATTGACTCGTATGAGAAGGAGGCTTGACGGAACAAGACCCGGTCGTTGACCGTTAACCCACCGGCGACCGTTATCCCGATTTTGCAGGGATAAGAAAAACCTCGGGGAAAGTGCCGTTTCAAGCCATACGGCCGTGGCGACCTTTCGAGGTCCCGCCGACTTGGTTCCGGCCAATCAAATTGCTTTGCGGATTTCGTGCGTGGTCGGTCGATTCGCGCGCGCGAACTCGTTCGCGCCTTGATTGGGTGTCACGCGTGGTTTTACGTTTGAAAGTTCAACATGAGCGCCACATTTTAGCGCTTCAACCTATTGTAAATTTCTGAAAAATAGCGGGAGGTGGACCGCGCATTATCATAACCAGTAATGTGGCCATAGCGCCGCTCGTGTATTAGGCGCTTACAGGCCAATAGCTTTTGGCGCATACCTGCAAGTCTCGACTAAGGCCCCATGCAGTATGGGCTTGTCTTGGGTAGGCGTCGTGCTGTGGGTAATGCTGCCCACATTTTCACGAAGTACTTAACGCGTGAGCATGTCGTGAACAAGATCCTACTCTGTCCTAAACGCATGACGTTCATGAGACGCTGAGTGCTAGTAGATGTGATCCGGAAAGCTGCTAGGCACATGGTTAAATTTTACGCAGCGCGGACGGTCTTAAGCTTCTTGTATTGACCAGACAAATACGAGGCGGTGGGTATCCCATCGTACCGCCGCTGATGTTAGCGACTAAAGTAGAGCTTCAGAAGTGCATCTGTCCACGGTGCTTCTTCCGGTCTATGGCGTTGGACACGCCCGCGCAAAATTGCTGTGCCAGCACCTCTGCTTGGAGCCACACGCAAATAATAATACGACGATGGTGATGACATATCTGGCTGCTTATCTATAAAGAAGACTCGGCCTGAAGACAATAGAAACTAAATTGATTTCGGTTTGGTGTGAGCTTATGGAGCAGCGTTGATTGTGGCTACGTGATTATGTATATATTGTTTTTTGTATGACCAACTTGTCAACGTTGCTTCGCCGACTTGTCAACATTGACACGCCTGTTTTGATTTGAGTACAGTGATTATCATGAGGAGACATTGGCCTATTTGACTAGGTTTTTGTATGGACTTTATGTCGATGTTGACTCCGATATGACAGCAGTGAGATGCTTGGCTTGGCTTTAGTATACATCAATGCAATCAAGTGGGTGTATTGTTCCGTTACTTCATGAATCTGATAAAGTTATAAGGAGTCGCGAACGGGATGGCCTTGTCGTGCCCCAAAACTCGGGCATGTTGGGAACCACCGGTATGTCAGCGGCGACAGGCGTGCCTCCCTTCCGGCGATATCAGGGCCAAGCATGCGATGATCGAGTCGGTCATGTCGAGGTCAGCGAGCGTGCCGTCTGTCCAAGACATGTTGAGTGCCGCCGGGATGTAGTCCGTGCCGGACATGGCAGCGACCTCGGGTGCGGTGTCAGAGTCGGGCATGGCGACGTCTCGGGCGCCAGGCATGTCGGTGGCCTCGGGCGTGGCGTCGGATTCGGGCATGACGGCGACTTGAGGCAACAGGCATGTCGGTGACCTTGAGCATGTCGGTGGCCTCGGGATCGTCGTCCGTGGCGGGCATGGCGGCGACCTCGGGAGTGGCGTCGGAGTCGGGCATGGCGACGACGTGAGACAACAGGCATGTCGGCGGCCTCGTGCAAGTCGGTGGCCTCGGGCTCGTCGTCTGTGGCGGGTATGGCGGCGGCCTCGGGCGTGGCATCGGAGTCGGGCATGGCGGTGGCCTCCGGCATGGCGTCAGAGTCGGGTATGGCGACGACTTTGGGCAACAGTCATGTCGGTGACCTCGGGCATGGTGGCGTCGGAGTTGGTATGGCGGCGGCCTCGGGCGTGGCGTCGGAGTCGGGCATGGCGGCGACATGAGGCAACCGGCATGTCGGTGGCCTCGGGCAGTGTGGTGGCCTCGAGCTCGTCGTCCGTGTCGAGCATGTCGGTGGCCTCGGGCAACAGGCACGGCTGGGGCATCGGGTTCGTCGTCCGTGTCGAGCATGTCGGTGGCCTCGGGCTCGTCGTCCGTGCCGGGTATGTCGGTGGCTTTGGGTTACGTCGTCCGTGTCGGGCATGTCGGCGGCCTCGGGCTCGTCGTCCGTGTCGGGCATGTCGGCGGCCTCGGGCGTGGGGTCGGAGTTGGCATGGCGGCGGCCTCGGGCACGTCTTCTCTGTCGGACATGTCGGCGGCCTCGGGCATGGCGTCGGAGTCGGGCATGGCGAGGGGCTCAGGCATACCGTCGGTGTCGGGACTGTCGGGCTCGGGCATGACGTCTGTGCCGAGCTTACCGGGGCCCGCGAACGTACTCCCCGGGCCGGCCTCGTCCGGCCCCGCGAGCCTGCCGCCTCAGTAGGCAGCAGCAACTTCAAGTTCGACAGAGGTTGATGAGAGGACGCAGGGGGGCGAGGGCGATCACGACATTTTAGGCGCTTGAGAGTTTGTCGGCGTTTTTAAAAATGAGCTCTCGATGCGGAGCGGCGACGAGCTTTGGTTCCGATGATACGCTCACGAAGACGCGTTCCGATGCCGAACCCGGGGGAAAAAATGTAAGCAAATCTGTTGGTTATTTTAGGAGTAATTGACGATCATTGGTGGAATCGTTGGAATACATGCGATGATTGGTGGACTTGCTTGACGGCAGCAGGAACCGCGCAAACAGCATGGCGCGAAAGGTGAGGAAGATGTGCACGTTGAAGTGAAAGCGTGGCGTGCATAGCATAGCCTCAGCAAGGAAGTCGGAAATGGCAGCAGTGCCACAAACTAGAGTGTCCCGCACTTTGCTACCTGGCAAAAGTGCCCATTTTGGCGGTAGTGGCGGACACCGGCGGCACTAGATCACAGCTGCCGGCCGTCCTAGCTTTAGGATCGCGCTCAAAAGCGACGATAGGATGCAATGAAACTATTCTAGGCTGTGGTGCGAGCCCCGCTCGTGGCGGTGGCAACTTGAGAATGCCAATGTTGACTTAATCTATCATTTTCAAAATTTAGTGAAGTCAACGTTGGCTTACATATATTTTGGCAACTTGAGAATGCCAACGTTGACTTAATCTTCAAAATCTGAGTGAAGTCAACGTTGGCTTACATACATTTTGCGGGTGCATACAGCCCCACCGCATACAGCGCCACCGCCACGAGCGGGGCTCGCACCACAGCCTAGAATAGTTTCATTGCATCCTATCGTCGCTTTTGAGCGCGATCCTAAAGCTAGGACGGCCGGCAGCTGTGATCTAGTGCCGCCGGTGTCCGCCACTACCGCCAAAATGGGCACTTTTGCCAGGTAGCAAAGTGCGGGACACTCTAGTTTGTGGCACTGCTGCCATTTCCGACTTCCTTGCTGAGGCTATGCTATGCACGCCACGCTTTCACTTCAACGTGCACATCTTCCTCACCTTTCGCGCCATGCTGTTTGCGCGGTTCCTGCTGCCGTCAAGCAAGTCCACCAATCATCGCATGTATTCCAACGATTCCACCAATGATCGTCAATTACTCCTAAAATAACCAACAGATTTGCTTACATTTTTTCCCCCGGGTTCGGCATCGGAACGCGTCTTCGTGAGCGTATCATCGGAACCAAAGCTCGTCGCCGCTCCGCATCGAGAGCTCATTTTTAAAAACGCCGACAAACTCTCAAGCGCCTAAAATGTCGTGATCGCCCTCGCCCCCCTGCGTCCTCTCATCAACCTCTGTCGAACTTGAAGTTGCTGCTGCCTACTGAGGCGGCATGCTCGCGGGCCGGACGAGGCCGGCCCGGGGAGTACGTTCGCGGGCCCCGGTAAGCTCGGCACAGACGTCATGCCCGAGCCCGACATTCCCGACACCGACGGTATGCCTGAGCCCCTCGCCATGCCCGACTCCGACGCCATGCCCGAGGCCGCCGACATGTCCGACAGAGAAGACGTGCCCGAGGCCGCCGCCATGCCAACTCCGACCCCACGCCCGAGGCCGCCGACATGCCCGACACGGACGACGAGCCCGAGGCCGCCGACATGCCCGACACGGACGACGTAACCCAAAGCCACCGACATACCCGGCACGGACGACGAGCCCGAGGCCACCGACATGCTCGACACGGACGACGAACCCGATGCCCCAGCCGTGCCTGTTGCCCGAGGCCACCGACATGCTCGACACGGACGACGAGCTCGAGGCCACCACACTGCCCGAGGCCACCGACATGCCGGTTGCCTCATGTCGCCGCCATGCCCGACTCCGACGCCACGCCCGAGGCCGCCGCCATACCAACTCCGACGCCACCATGCCCGAGGTCACCGACATGACTGTTGCCCAAAGTCGTCGCCATACCCGACTCTGACGCCATGCCGGAGGCCACCGCCATGCCCGACTCCGATGCCACGCCCGAGGCCGCCGCCATACCCGCCACAGACGACGAGCCCGAGGCCACCGACTTGCACGAGGCCGCCGACATGCCTGTTGTCTCACGTCGTCGCCATGCCCGACTCCGACGCCACTCCCGAGGTCGCCGCCATGCCCGCCACGGACGACGATCCCGAGGCCACCGACATGCTCAAGGTCACCGACATGCCTGTTGCCTCAAGTCGCCGTCATGCCCGAATCCGACGCCACGCCCGAGGCCACCGACATGCCTGGCGCCCGAGACGTCGCCATGCCCGACTCTGACACCGCACCCGAGGTCGCTGCCATGTCCGGCACGGACTACATCCCGGCGGCACTCAACATGTCTTGGACAGACGGCACGCTCGCTGACCTCGACATGACCGACTCGATCATCGCATGCTTGGCCCTGATATCGCCGGAAGGGAGGCACGCCTGTCGCCGCTGACATACCGGTGGTTCCCAACATGCCCGAGTTTTGGGGCACGACAAGGCCATCCCGTTCGCGACTCCTTATAACTTTATCAGATTCATGAAGTAACGGAACAATACACCCACTTGATTGCATTGATGTATACTAAAGCCAAGCCAAGCATCTCACTGCTGTCATATCGGAGTCAACAACGACATAAAGTCCATACAAAAACCTAGTCAAATAGGCCAATGTCTCCTCATGATAATCACTGTACTCAAATCAAAACAGGCGTGTCAATGTTGACAAGTCGGCGAAGCAACGTTGACAAGGTTGGTCATACAATAACCAACAGACATGGCCACGTGACCACCTGGCCACGGCTAACGTCGCTTTATCATGCGCACGTGCTCGACAGAGTAGACGCCAGAAAAAAGCGGCCAAAAACGCTCAGCTGTGCTTGATTGTTCTCGCCATTTATCTCTCGTAGAGACCAAAGAGGTCGCATAGCAACCTAATCCATGTTCTGTTAGCTTGCCGCCTCTGCCTCGGCAGATTTTGCGGTCCGCTCAAACATGAAAGTGGTGCCAGCAAAGTAGCATACTCTTACATCGGAACAGCATATTAGGAAGGCGCCAACCTGTGCTTAAGACAAACAGCGATTAGATACTATGGCGCAAAAGTCTCGCGCATAATGAGTAACAGCAACCCGGTCAACGCGCGTGGGGAGCATGCATGGTGCCGGAATAATAATGGCAGTTCCATGTGGCGCACTATATTTTGACGCTGCAGCACTCGCGCAGCGCTTTCTACTCGTTCTAGGCGCTTATATTAGAAGAGCCCTACGTGCCCGCTCCGTCGATGTGATACACCAATGCTCTAAATGGACAGATTTCTGGCGTTGTCTAGGTCACCCCACGGCAGCTTACCGATGTAACCTTGACGCCGCGGTCTCGGCAAGCTCGTGAGAGACTACTGCCGCGTTGTTGAACAGGGCCATCCAGAGCAAGATCAACAGGGCTCTTGTTGCAGCAAGGGGTGAGTTTATTAGTGTCACAATTTTTCGCTCATGTTTCACAACATTTTGGTTTGAATTTTCTACAGATGGGAATATCTCGATCTTTAGGACAATTTACGCCAAGGTTTTTCATGCTTAGTGCTGAACCCGCTCAGAATTAAGGCCTTCGCCGTCTTTTAATTGGATAAATCTAACCAATGAGATAAAAAGTCGATGGAGCCGAAGGGTCGGCGCCGGCCGCTGGGGACCTCGCTTACCCTATCCCGCTAGTATACAAATTTCTATATTAATCTTATCCCTGCAAAATCGGGATAAGAGCTGTCGCCGGTGGGTTAAGCGTGAACACCCGTGTCCACGGTTTGGTGGGGGAGGGTGTAACGGGGTTACACGAATGTTACCCGAAGGGTTACGAAGTGTGGCACACACAGGCTTGTGTGGTGTACACTGTCTAACCTATTTCAGTAGGAGAATCAGTACATGGCTTTAGAGCCACAGATTATGCATATGACTAGGGTTCACTATGCTAGATAGTGAACCAGATACATTTACACCAAAGGCGGCTCTGCCGCGATAAAGAGAAATACATTCAGTTCAAAGATTCACAGCTAAGAGTTAAGGGTTGACTCTTGGAGTCCGTAGGGAGTACGGACTCGTGCGTTCTGGTATTAGAACGGGCTATCTTTAGCCGCGACTCTGTGAGTCTGTTACGTCTTCCTCTGACGCTAAAGCTACGGCAGCCCCGCTGCACCTCTTCTTCTTCTTCTGCTTGCCAGCCGCCTTGGTCCCTTGGCTCACGAAGCTGACGACCTGCGCAGCACGTTGCGCTGGTTGTCCGGCTTGTAGCCCAGCGACCTGGCTTCGAGCCTGCTCAGCTTGACGCAGTCGCTGCGTGGCATCCGCTCGGGTCAGTGAGCGGTGATCATTCTTGCTGCACCACACTGTGTGTTGCTCAGCCAACTCACGGAAGACGAGCTGTGAGTTCGAGAGCAGGAGACTCGCATGCTCCCACTCCTCCAGCTCACCGTTGGCAGCACGCAGCCGCCGCACCAGCTCCTCGCTCTTCTTCACGTAGGCCTCCACCGTCTGGCCCGGCTCATGGTTGAGCAAGTCGCGCAAGATGTAGTCGGGGTTGACGCCATCGCCCTTGGTGAAGTGCGCCGTGATGCGCCCCCACAACAGCGACGGCGCTTCGATCTGGTCGCGCAGCTCGTCGACCTTGAACAGGTCACGCAAGTTCATGTCCAGCGATAGAGCCATCGCCGTGAATGCCAGCACCCTACGCGTGTTGTACCACGTATGGTACTTGGTGTTGGTGTAGCCAAGGGCGGAGTCGTAGCGCTCTCCGCCATACGTGATGTCGTCCAGCGCGAGCGAGGGGAACCGCAAGGTCACCTCGCTCTTCCAGCGCGCGAACTCCTCCTTCTTGTCCGTGAGCTTGGGCAGCGGCACTTCCTTCCCCATCAGCTTCTCCGTGTGCTTGGCCAAGTCAGCGTCGTCGTAGCGCGGGCCGAGCTGGTTGTCCAGCATGCTGGTGCCGTGCGAGGATGCGCGGCTGCGCACGTCGTCGGGTCGTCCGGCTTCGCCTTGCTCGCTAGGCTCGGAGGGCTCGTCGGGCTCGGAGGGCTCGCTTGGTGCTGGAGCGCCTACTGGTGGTGCTGCTGGTGGTGCTGCCTCCGGCGTTGGGGTCGGCTCCGGTGCTGGGGTCGGCTCCGGTGCTGGGGTCGAAGCGGAAGGATTCGGAAGTGATCGGTCGCGGGCGTTCCGACGCCGGGCCCGATTGACCAATCGGTGATGAGAATCTTCCACCAATAGTGCGAGGAGTTCGTAGCCACCTGGCATTTCCGCCAGACGGCGGCCAAAATCCTCGGTATCCGTGATGGATACATCTTCGGCTTCGGCAGGTTGTTCAGCTTCTTCCTCAGCCGCAGAGTCGTCCGCAGGTTGCTGCACCTCAGTCGAGTCGCCCTGACCTATATTTGGGCTCATAACCTGAGAGGTGTTGGGCTCCACGTTGCTACTACTACTACGTAGAGTTACAGTCATAGCAGTCGCAAGGTAGATAGAGAAAACTCAGAAGCACGTAAGTGCCGAGGCAGAACGCCACGACAGGTACAGCAGTAGTTCGGTAGAGGTTCCCACTTGCGCCGCAAGCGTCAAGTTCTCGAGTGAGTGGGAACCTCCTTGCCAAACTCCTGCATACCAGCAGTCAGTGTATTAGCAGCAGCAATACAACTAGCAAGATACCTACACTAAATCTAAGTACATGTTGTCCTTTGCAATAGAGCAGGGAGCAGAGCCTTCGTGCTCCCTGCCATCAATCTCGTTCTCCATAGTAAAGTGTACATACTCCTGCTGACGTTGCACGACAGAGCTGGATACACTCGATAGCCGCGCGTGGCAACCACACGCTAAAGAGCCTTGGCACGATCTGCCGTTGACAAGCCGCTGCACAGGTAAGCTGTATCTCACACGCGAGAGCCCGTACAGCCTCAAATAATTCAACTTGGTGTTTCGACTCCACTGCAACTCACGGTAATCCGCTTGGCCGGAACACTACCAGCCCAATCTCTCTTGTTAAACGCGTGCGGTGCACGGCTTCATGCGACACCGAATTAATCAAGTGCCGGCTGCGTACTCACGCTATATCAAAAAAGTTGGCATAGAGTTTACATCTGAGAAAAAAAACTTTTTCCGCATTTTTGTCATTGGAAACCATATTTAGTTAGTGGCCAAAAACTGCAAAACCTTTTTTTCCGTATTTTTGTTTTTGGATATGTCAGTTCAACTGGTGCCACTATGACGACAAACACTGTAGGTTTTACCAGGTTAATTTATTTCAGAACCGAAGAATCATTGTCATGGTGACTCTCTGGTGCGGGATCGTCGGTGCGGCAAACGGCGCGTTCTCCATGCCCATCGACATCGACGCGAACAAGTCCGTGGGTGCGTTGAAGTACGAGATCCAGCATCATAACTCGGGGACGATCACTTGCGATGCGTCGGCGTTGCAGCTCCTCGTGGACAAGGAGGACAGGTACAAGTTGACGGAAGCGGCGGTTCTACAGGGCGTGGATGCAAGAATAATCAGCGGGATGACATGCTTGCGTTTTAATTCGGCGATCATCAAGCAGACCTGCCTGTCGAGAGTCAACGAGCGGGCCAAACTCTCCGAGAACGACGTTGCAGAGGGTAAAACACCCACGGACGTGCTGGTGGTGGTTCCGCAAGACGCGGCGAGTGGAGCTGCAGCAGCCTTAACGAAGATGGCAACAGAGCAAGCGATTATGGTCGGGGGAGTTCCAGGCAGGAAGAAGCGAAAGGCGGAAGCTACCGCTCTCTCATCGTTGGATGAATTGGTTACACTGGCCGCTCTGGGGCGGACACTGGATCGTGAGATCGACTTGGAGGTGGGGAAAACAGTGAGAGTCCCCAAGCACGTGTTTGGTACAGTATTCGCGAACGGCTTGTTTGTGCGAAAGGAATATTGGGACCTCCATGAGATGATCGAGCTGGAGTTGAAAGCGAGAGGAGACGAATTGGTTACCAGAGTTCTTGTGACTGGTAGTCCTGGGATTGGGAAATCCGTCTTTGGAGTGTTCTTGCTGCTTGTGTTCATGACGGAGAGGAAGGATGTGGCCTATCTACCTCTCAAACAGCGATCGCCCTATTACTTCAGTTGGAACAGCACGGAAGGCCACTACGATATATCAAGGACACCGCTTGCTGACAAGAAGTATGAGGGCTTATTTGATGGAGAAGAATCGGGTGATGCACTGGCATTTCATCCATTTCGTCATGCATTTCTGTTCGCTAGCCCGCGCGACGAGCATTTCAACCAGTTTGTAAAGGATGTGTGCTTCAGGGTGTATATGAACCCGTGGAGCAAAGATGAGTGCCAGGCGCTCGCCGACGAAAGTCAATTGGAGGATCAAGGCGAGTGGTTCCACCGATTCAATCTCGTTGGGGGTAAGCCAAGATTCTTGTTTTCATCATTTCTGAAGTATGATGTATTGGTGAAACGTGTGAAGGGAGCAATATCACACACTGTTAACGAAATGGAGGCCCAGATTGGGGAGTTTCAGCGACAGCAGTTTGGCGATGGGATGAGGCACATGTTGTTTCTCATTTATCGCGATGTGAACGATCCCAGTTGCTTTTTTATGACCTTTTCATCTTTGATTGCGGAAAGAATGGTCATCGCTCAATACAACGTCCACTCAGCCGAACGAATTTGCTCATTGTTGCAGACCTCTGCCTTGAATCTGCAGTCCTGGCGAGAAAGGGAAATGGAAAGATACCTGCTTGAAAGGCTTCCCACCAGCGCGTTGTGTATGAGATCACTCGAACCAAGCAATGATGGGACTGAACAACAGCTCGGCCCGTTCACGGCAGCCTCCGTGGATATTCAAGCGGCATCCGAGGTCCAAAATGAATTGGCGCTGTATATCCCGCTTTCGGAGTCCTTTCCAGCGATAGATGCTGTCTTTGTTGTACCAAGCGATGGGCGGATTATCTACATCCAGCTGACGGTGGCGAAAAAGCATCCCATTCAATACCAGGCTTTGAAAGATGTCTACCTGGAATTGAACAAGCGCGTCGAGTTTCGAGATTACACGCACACCTTTCTGTTCATCGTGTCGGACGATACTTACGACGGATTTACGGCTCGACCATACAAACATGATGACAGGAAGGACCGCATTAGGGAGAATGATATCAACGTGGCTCAGAGCGTTGGGAAGATCATTCAACAGTAGGTCAAGTGCGGATCGAGTTTTTCGACACTGAGCGATTTTTGCGTTTCAGAGGAGGCAGGTATGGTAAGGGTTTAGCGCGGACGCTCGTGCATCTAGGTGCAATTCATCAATTACTAGTCAGTATCGTAGTGTTTACTGCGGAAGTGTGAGCTAGTTTAGTTACAAGAAAAAGAAACATCCCAAAAAGTTTCGTGGTTCTACTCGTTTTGTCAATGGGGTGGAGAGTTGACTTCCCCCGCCTTGTGGTAGATGTTTTTTGTTGTTGAAACATTCTTCTATCGGACCCAATGCACAAATCGCACTACATGGTTGTCAGTGTTGACAGCTAATCTATTTATCTAACTGGCGTCTAAGACAGTGCGATATCGTTCTTGGAACGCTGAACTAGTGTGCTCTGTCGCCATCTTACCACATGAAGCAGTCCTGCTGCTGAATGAGCGACACCGGACGTTATCGTAGTATCTGTGCATGTGCTGTCCATCTTAAGCGTGTGCGGCGGGGGCCGAAGGCCGAAGCGACATCACGATGTCCTTCTACGTGGGCAATCGGAAGCCGCTCACTCGCTGTGCTCGTTCCACTGCACGCGTACGTTTTGTCCATGGAATCGTCCTCCTTGGTGTCTACTGCCTCCCCCATCTTCCGCCCGTATTAGAGGAAACCGCCAATGGTGGAGCACAGCGTCAGCACATACAGCACACGCCGGGTTGCGATTATTGCTGTTGCCTACGAGCGGTGTGGCCTTTTGGCAATGGGAAAAGATTCGAATGAAATTTGATGATGCGATTGATGCTTCCTCATCATAGAAACCGACTAGATATTTATTCAGGTGACCTATTAAGTTTACGTTCATAATATTTCAATATATGACGGACACTTAAACGCATGAGTTGCACGGCTTCATGCAACACCGAGACTTGCCATTTTGCAAAAAAAAAGTAGGCGTACACTTGTATAGAATCTCTGTTCCAGAATTGTCTGCCTGAAGAATCATGGTCACGGTGACTCTCTGGTGCGGGATCGTCGGTGCGGCAAACGGCGCGTTCTCCATGTCCATCGACATCGACGCGAACAAGTCCGTGGGTGCGTTGAAGTACGAGATCCAGCATCATAACTCGGGGACGATCACTTGCGATGCGTCGGCGTTGCAGCTCCTCGTGGACAAGGAGGACAGGTACAAGTTGACGGAAGCGGCGGTTCTACAGGGCGTGGATGCAAGAATAATCAGCGGGATGACATGCTTGCGTTTTAATTCGGCGATCATCAAGCAGACCTGCCTGTCGAGAGTCAACGAGCGGGCCAAACTCTCCGAGAACGACGTTGCAGAGGGTAAAACACCCACGGACGTGCTGGTGGTGGTTCCGCAAGACGCGGCGAGTGGAGCTGCAGCAGCCTTAACGAAGATGGCAACAGAGCAAGCGATTATGGTCGGGGGAGTTCCAGGCAGGAAGAAGCGAAAGGCGGAAGCTACCGCTCTCTCATCGTTGGATGAATTGGTTACACTGGCCGCTCTGGGGCGGACACTGGATCGTGAGATCGACTTGGAGGTGGGGAAAACAGTGAGAGTCCCCAAGCACGTGTTTGGTACAGTATTCGCGAACGGCTTGTTTGTGCGAAAGGAATATTGGGACCTCCATGAGATGATCGAGCTGGAGTTGAAAGCGAGAGGAGACGAATTGGTTACCAGAGTTCTTGTGACTGGTAGTCCTGGGATTGGGAAATCCGTCTTTGGAGTGTTCTTGCTGCTTGTGTTCATGACGGAGAGGAAGGATGTGGCCTATCTACCTCTCAAACAGCGATCGCCCTATTACTTCAGTTGGAACAGCACGGAAGGCCACTACGATATATCAAGGACACCGCTTGCTGACAAGAAGTATGAGGGCTTATTTGATGGAGAAGAATCGGGTGATGCACTGGCATTTCATCCATTTCGTCATGCATTTCTGTTCGCTAGCCCGCGCGACAAGAATTTCAACCAGTTTGTAAAGGATGTGTGCTTCAGGGTGTATATGAACCCGTGGACCAAAGACGAGTGCCAGGCGTTCGCGGAAGCAATTCAATTGGAGGATCAAGGCGAGTGGTTCCACCGATTCAATCTCGTTGGAGGAAAGCCACGATACTTGTTCAACCCATATATCAAGCACGATAATCTGAGCCAAACGTTGACCAAGGCCATCACACAAGATCTTGATGACCTAGAGACGCAGATTCGGCAGTTCCACCGGCAAAAGTTTGGCGATAAGATGAGGCACATTTTGATCCTCATTTATCGCGATGTGACCGATCCCAGTTGCTTTTTTATGACCTTTTCGTCGTCTATTGCGGAAAGAATGGTTATCGCTCAATACAACATCCACTCAGTCGAACAAATTCGCTCGTTGTTGCAGACTCCTGCCTCGAATCTGCAGTCCTGGCGAGGGAAGGAAATGGAAAGATACCTGTTTGAAAGGCTTCCCACCAGCGCGTTGTGTATGAGATCACTCGAGCCAAGCAATGGCGGGACTGAACAGCATCTTGGCCCCTTCATGGTAGCCACGGTGGATATTCGAGCGACATCCGAGGTCCAGAATGAATTGGCGCTGTATATCCCGCGTTCGAAGACCTTTCCAGCTATCGATGGTGTGTTTGTTGTACCAAGTGACGATCGGATTATCTATGTTCAAGTGACGGTCGCTACAAAGCATCCCATTCAATACCAGGCTTTGAAAGATGTCTACCTGGAATTGAACAAGCGCGTCGAGTTTCGAGATTACACGCACACCTTTCTCTTCGTCGTTTCGGATGATATATACGACGAATTCAAGGCCCAACCTTACAAGAACGAGTTCGGGAAGAACTGTGCGAAGGAATCTGGTATCAATGTGATACAATACGTCGGAAAGATCAAGTGACAACAGGCCAAGCGCGGAACTACCAGAGAGCGTGGTACAGATGGAGGTTGGCGATGAGTTCGAAAAGGATGGCCAAATTGTGTTGGTGTAAGTGAGTTACGACGGCGTTTTGTGATAATTTGATGATAGGCCGTCGGGACGTATAGTCTACTCATTGATGTGAATGCATGGTAGTCCATTGGCGTCGATTCTGTTAACGAGGAGGAGGGCCAGGAACAACGCGGATGTGCAGCATCAGTACTGTTGGTCAGATTCATTGAGTGGTCAACAGAAAGCGTTATTGAATTTCTGTTTCCCTTTACGCACACCGTTTCATGTCTTGCCATTTCACTATTTTTCTTTCACATCAAGTAGTATGCTCTAGCAAATGCCAATTTCCACCTTACCTATGACCTTTGATGTACATGTCGTACTCCACTAGGCAAGTACGAACCATTCGTGAGTGGTGAAACATTTTAAGTTTCATGAATGGGCAATACTAGTAACTAGATTGAACAACTGAGTGTACAACTGGACGGTAGTAGTTCCGAAAAATAAAACCGAATCAACACATATAAAGTTGCGACGCTCGACTACATCGTCGGGTAGGTCGTAGCCAAGTAAAAAAAACGGCAGGCTTCGTGCGCGTGTAATTTTCCAGTACGTTATTAAGGTTGTACTGCTCATCTGCCGGGTGAGGTGTCACGGAGATATTAGTCTTCTTTAGTTTTGTATCTAAATTTTTATATTACTAAAAATAATAGACCGCTGTTGCCGCATGCTGCCATCGTGGCGAACAGAAACAAATCGACGAATTTATAGCGCTGATCCCGCGGGTAGTGAATTCACAGCTTGGTCATGCTGCATATGCTTCAAACTCGCCGGTCGGGGAATACATACCTCGCCAGGTGCTTTTGGTTCGTCCGTAGCAAGTTCATGGTCAGAACGTGCCGATTGGTGGAGTGGTTGGAACCGATAAAAGTGCTATTACCTGACATCGAGCAACGTTCACGCTACATTCGCCGCTTCCACCGCTAGCGGATGACAGTCAATGTCCAGGACCAGCCTTGGCATTGTTGGCGTTAGTCGGCATCTGGTGCGGCGCCTTGGCGCATTATGAGCGAAGCCGTTGGCAAGACGCGTCTTCAGGGCACTCTTAATGCACATGTAACAAAGTGCACCTGGTATTTAGCCTTAATCTTACCCTTCGTGCACACCTGCTCCGACGATACAGCATCCACTCTTGGGAACGAGAATTTTCGACGGCATCGTTGCAGCATTCTCAAGACCCTCGCAATCCAGAGACTGAACAGGCAGGCTCAGGTTCGCAGTCTCTTAACAAGAGGCCGAAGGGCCAGCAAAATTGCAAAACCACGGAAAGCAATGATACAGGGAGTAATAATGCTACGTGATAAAATGACATCAAAACAATGTCGATAAATTGATAAATACCGTTTCGAACGTTGATTCAGAGACCTCAATTCGAAAAATATTACAGCTGTGGCTGTTCCAGTTCCCCCTCTTTAGCACGCACAGTAACGGGCAGATCACGCTCCGACGACCCGCCATCAAATTGCCTATTATTGAACGAGCTTTCCGACGTACTGCGCCACGTTGATATCAATTTTCTTCTTCCGGTTCTCTCCATCCTTATTCTGGTACGGCTGAAACGTAAATTGGTCGTAAATACCGCCTGAGACGATGAACAGGAATAAGTGTCTGAACTGTCGAAACTCGACGCGCTTATTTAAGTCCAGGTAGACATTTTTCAAAGCCTGGTATTGAATGGGCCGCGTTTTGGCCACTGTCGACTGAATGTAGATAATCTGCCTGTCGCTTGGTATAACAAGCACGGCATCGATTGCTGGAAAGGTCTTCGAAAGAGGAAAATTCAACATCAATTCATTCTGGACCTCGGACGCCGCTTGAATTTTCAAGGACATTGCTGAGAACGGGCCAAGCCGTTGTTCAGTCCCATCATTGCTTGGTTCGAGTGATCTCACACACAACGCGCTGGCGGGAAGCCTTTCAAGCAGGTATCTCTCCATTTCCCTTTCTCGCCAGGACTGCAAATTCATGGCGGGAATCTGCAACAACGAGCGAATTCGTCCAGCTGAGTGCGCGTTATATTGAACGCTGACCATTATTTCTGCAAATAACGATGAAAAGGTCATAAAAAAGCAACTGGGATCGTTCACATCGCGATAAATGAGAAACAACATGTGCCTCATCCCAGCGCCGAACTTTTGTAGTTGGAACTCTTCCATCTGCATCTTCAGTTCATCCAGATTCAAGGGGATAGCGTCTCGCACCATTTTGTCCAGCTTATCAAACGCCACAGACGAAGAAAATAAGAATCTTGGCTTACCCCCAACGAGATTGAACCGGTGGAACCACTCGCCTTGATCCTCCAATTGAATTGCTTCCGCGAACGCCTGGCACTCGTCTTTGGTCCATGGGTTCATATACACCCTGAAGCACACATCCTTTACAAACTGGTTGAAATGCTCGTCGCGCGGGCTAGCGAACAGAAATGCATGACGAAATGGATGAAATGCCAGTGCATCACCCGATTCTTCTCCATCAAATAAGCCCTCATACTTCTTGTCAGCAAGCGGTGTCCTTGATATATCGTAGTGGCCTTCCGTGCTGTTCCAACTGAAGTAATAGGGCGATCGCTGTTTGAGAGGTAGATAGGCCACATCCTTCCTCTCCGTCATGAACACAAGCAGCAAGAACACTCCAAAGACGGATTTCCCAATCCCAGGACTACCAGTCACAAGAACTCTGGTAACCAATTCGTCTCCTCTCGCTTTCAACTCCAGCTCGATCATCTCATGGAGGTCCCAATATTCCTTTCGCACAAACAAGCCGTTCGCGAATACTGTACCAAACACGTGCTTGGGGACTCTCACTGTTTTCCCCACCTCCAAGTCGATCTCACGATCCAGTGTCCGCCCCAGAGCGGCCAGTGTAACCAATTCATCCAACGATGAGAGAGCGGTAGCTTCCGCCTTTCGCTTCTTCCTGCCTGGAACTCCCCCGACCATAATCGCTTGCTCTGTTGCCATCTTCGTTAAGGCTGCTGCAGCTCCACTCGCCGCGTCTTGCGGAACCACCACCAGCACGTCCGTGGGTGTTTTACCCTCTGCAACGTCGTTCTCGGAGAGTTTGGCCCGCTCGTTGACTCTCGACAGGCAGGTCTGCTTGATGATCGCCGAATTAAAACGCAAGCATGTCATCCCGCTGATTATTCTTGCATCCACGCCCTGTAGAACCGCCGCTTCCGTCAACTTGTACCTGTCCTCCTTGTCCACGAGGAGCTGCAACGCCGACGCATCGCAAGTGATCGTCCCCGAGTTATGATGCTGGATCTCGTACTTCAACGCACCCACGGACTTGTTCGCGTCGATGTCGATGGACATGGAGAACGCGCCGTTTGCCGCACCGACGATCCCGCACCAGAGAGTCACCGTGACCATGATTCTTCAGGCAGACAATTCTGGAACAGAGATTCTATACAAGTGTACGCCTACTTTTTTTTGCAAAATGGCAAGTCTCGGTGTTGCATGAAGCCGTGCAACTCATGCGTTTAAGTGTCCGTCATATATTGAAATATTATGAACGTAAACTTAATAGGTCACCTGAATAAATATCTAGTCGGTTTCTATGATGAGGAAGCATCAATCGCATCATCAAATTTCATTCGAATCTTTTCCCATTGCCAAAAGGCCACACCGCTCGTAGGCAACAGCAATAATCGCAACCCGGCGTGTGCTGTATGTGCTGACGCTGTGCTCCACCATTGGCGGTTTCCTCTAATACGGGCGGAAGATGGGGGAGGCAGTAGACACCAAGGAGGACGATTCCATGGACAAAACGTACGCGTGCAGTGGAACGAGCACAGCGAGTGAGCGGCTTCCGATTGCCCACGTAGAAGGACATCGTGATGTCGCTTCGGCCTTCGGCCCCCGCCGCACACGCTTAAGATGGACAGCACATGCACAGATACTACGATAACGTCCGGTGTCGCTCATTCAGCAGCAGGACTGCTTCATGTGGTAAGATGGCGACAGAGCACACTAGTTCAGCGTTCCAAGAACGATATCGCACTGTCTTAGACGCCAGTTAGATAAATAGATTAGCTGTCAACACTGACAACCATGTAGTGCGATTTGTGCATTGGGTCCGATAGAAGAATGTTTCAACAACAAAAAACATCTACCACAAGGCGGGGGAAGTCAACTCTCCACCCCATTGACAAAACGAGTAGAACCACGAAACTTTTTGGGATGTTTCTTTTTCTTGTAACTAAACTAGCTCACACTTCCGCAGTAAACACTACGATACTGACTAGTAATTGATGAATTGCACCTAGATGCACGAGCGTCCGCGCTAAACCCTTACCATACCTGCCTCCTCTGAAACGCAAAAATCGCTCAGTGTCGAAAAACTCGATCCGCACTTGACCTACTGTTGAATGATCTTCCCAACGCTCTGAGCCACGTTGATATCATTCTCCCTAATGCGGTCCTTCCTGTCATCATGTTTGTATGGTCGAGCCGTAAATCCGTCGTAAGTATCGTCCGACACGATGAACAGAAAGGTGTGCGTGTAATCTCGAAACTCGACGCGCTTGTTCAATTCCAGGTAGACATCTTTCAAAGCCTGGTATTGAATGGGATGCTTTTTCGCCACCGTCAGCTGGATGTAGATAATCCGCCCATCGCTTGGTACAACAAAGACAGCATCTATCGCTGGAAAGGACTCCGAAAGCGGGATATACAGCGCCAATTCATTTTGGACCTCGGATGCCGCTTGAATATCCACGGAGGCTGCCGTGAACGGGCCGAGCTGTTGTTCAGTCCCATCATTGCTTGGTTCGAGTGATCTCATACACAACGCGCTGGTGGGAAGCCTTTCAAGCAGGTATCTTTCCATTTCCCTTTCTCGCCAGGACTGCAGATTCAAGGCAGAGGTCTGCAACAATGAGCAAATTCGTTCGGCTGAGTGGACGTTGTATTGAGCGATGACCATTCTTTCCGCAATCAAAGATGAAAAGGTCATAAAAAAGCAACTGGGATCGTTCACATCGCGATAAATGAGAAACAACATGTGCCTCATCCCATCGCCAAACTGCTGTCGCTGAAACTCCCCAATCTGGGCCTCCATTTCGTTAACAGTGTGTGATATTGCTCCCTTCACACGTTTCACCAATACATCATACTTCAGAAATGATGAAAACAAGAATCTTGGCTTACCCCCAACGAGATTGAATCGGTGGAACCACTCGCCTTGATCCTCCAATTGACTTTCGTCGGCGAGCGCCTGGCACTCATCTTTGCTCCACGGGTTCATATACACCCTGAAGCACACATCCTTCACAAAGTGGTTGAAATGCTCGTCGCGCGGGCTAGCGAACAGAAAGACATGACGAAATGGATGAAATGCCAGTGCATCACCCGATTCTTCTCCATCAAATAAGCCCTCATACTTCTTGTCAGCAAGCGGTGTCCTTGATATATCGTAGTGACCTTCCGTGCTGTTCCAACTGAAGTAATAGGGCGATCGCTGTTTGAGAGGTAGATAGGCCACATCCTTCCTCTCCGTCATGAACACAAGCAGCAAGAACACTCCAAAGACGGATTTCCCAATCCCAGGACTACCAGTCACAAGAACTCTGGTAACCAATTCGTCTCCTCTCGCTTTCAACTCCAGCTCGATCATCTCATGGAGGTCCCAATATTCCTTTCGCACAAACAAGCCGTTCGCGAATACTGTACCAAACACGTGCTTGGGGACTCTCACTGTTTTCCCCACCTCCAAGTCGATCTCACGATCCAGTGTCCGCCCCAGAGCGGCCAGTGTAACCAATTCATCCAACGATGAGAGAGCGGTAGCTTCCGCCTTTCGCTTCTTCCTGCCTGGAACTCCCCCGACCATAATCGCTTGCTCTGTTGCCATCTTCGTTAAGGCTGCTGCAGCTCCACTCGCCGCGTCTTGCGGAACCACCACCAGCACGTCCGTGGGTGTTTTACCCTCTGCAACGTCGTTCTCGGAGAGTTTGGCCCGCTCGTTGACTCTCGACAGGCAGGTCTGCTTGATGATCGCCGAATTAAAACGCAAGCATGTCATCCCGCTGATTATTCTTGCATCCACGCCCTGTAGAACCGCCGCTTCCGTCAACTTGTACCTGTCCTCCTTGTCCACGAGGAGCTGCAACGCCGACGCATCGCAAGTGATCGTCCCCGAGTTATGATGCTGGATCTCGTACTTCAACGCACCCACGGACTTGTTCGCGTCGATGTCGATGGGCATGGAGAACGCGCCGTTTGCCGCACCGACGATCCCGCACCAGAGAGTCACCGTGACCATGATTCCCCAATGGCCTCGAATCAGTAGACTTGAGAAGTTCTCAATGAGAAGTTCTCAATGAGGCGTGTTCTCATTGAGAACACCTGTCGTCTTATTCGAGCGCCCCGATTGGCTAAAATAACCTGATGGACAGAATTACTCTTCTCTTATACTAAGTAGCAGTTTCCGTGTCCGTCACGAACTCACACAGTTCACGGAAGATCTACTCGGGCGCACAGTAGAGCACGCAAGCGCAGACGTTCGAAGTTGCTGCTCTGCGCAGATTTTGGTCCCTCAAATTGTGCATGCCTTCCTGTTCACGCCACAACCACCAACGACGAGTGAGGCTGCGTAAATTCGACGTCGGAGTCGAGTCTAGCTCGTGCAGGACAAACCCTCCGAATATCCAATGAAACCATATTTGCCATCATTGCTACGGGTCAGTGTTCCTATCGACTGTACCTCTGACTTTTACCAGTGCGTACTGCGTGCATGTACTAGCTAGAGTAAGCACACGCGAATTTTTTTCATTTGTTGCGAACAAGTAGGAAACATCACTCCATTCTTCACTTTTAGAAATCCCCCACACGGCCAACGCTAAAGCATCACTCGATAATGCGATGCGGTCACGCGCCACGACACTTCTCCATCAACAGAGTGCTTCAGTATATACTCGGTCACACACTGCCTTTCAAACCTCAGTCGGTCGATTGCGTCGCAATTTGTCGGTGTCGTAACGTGTAGTAGTAAGATAGTAGATACCGAATGCGATGTTCACAACATGCAGCACATTCCCCAATTTGCGAGCAACAAAGCAGCCCTCCCCCCCCCCCCCCGACTCCCCTCCCGTGCCGATTACAATGAAGGGTGCCGCCACCATTGCTACTTTCCTGGCGCTGAGCTTTCTGGCCACCACGGATGGAGTTCAGCCTGCACCGAAAACGCCTGCACTTCGTGGTCTACAGCAGACTGCCAATGCGCCAACAACCGAAGATGACGAAGATTGGAATAACCACCACCACCATCACGACCACCACCACCACGTGAAGAAAGTCAAGAAGATCGCCATTCCTGTCCCCGTGGAAGTGCCGCAGTACATCCCTGTCCCGGTCAGTGCTCCGTCGACGGTGGTGGCCAACTCAAACACTGCTGTGGTTGCACCCGGAGCACCCGGAGCTCCTGGCGCCCCTGGTGCGCCTGGTGTCCCCGGATCCCCCAATGCACCCGGTGCACCTGCCACGCCTGCTCCGACAACTACGCGCGGACGCCCCGCAGCAACCCCTGCTGCCACGGTACCCGTCAGGGCGAGAGCCACACCGGCACCGACCAGCTTTGCCGGTCCGATTGCTCCTGGAGCTCAACAGCCCGGTGGTGCGTTCCCGCCTTCAGCAGGCATCGCAGGTGGCAACAACAACGCTCTCGGTGCTGGACTCGGCGCGACGGGTGCCAATGTGGGCGGGTTTCCTGGAGCCGGAGGTGCCTTTGGGGCCAATGCGATGGGCGGCTTCGGCACTGGCAGTCCTATGAGCGGCCTTGGTGGCGGCTTCGGTGCTGGCAATCCCATGGGCGGCGGTCTCGCTGGCGGCTTCGGAGCTGGAAATCCGATGGGCGGTATCGGTGGCGGGATGCTCGGTGGCGCAGGCGCTGGTATGAACGCCGGCGGGTTCAATGGGAATGCTATGCAGATGGGCTTCGGCGGAGCGCAAGGCGGAAACGCGTTTGGCGGGATCGGCAGCCAAGGTGCAATGGGGAACTTCGGCCCTAGCGCGTTCGCAGGTGCAGCCGGAGGTCAAGCTGGCGCGGGTTTTGGAGGCGGTGCGCCGATGGGCGCCGGCAATGGATTTGGAGGTGGCTTCAACCGCCGCCAGCGCCGTCGCTAGCGGCCTTATCTTGTTCATTTGATTCTGATTCCAAAATGGAAATGTATCCATCTTCTCATCCTTTAATAACGGTTAAATAACATGATACGTTATTTACCCCAGTACAGAGCGTTTTCTGCCAAATAGAAGAGCGGCGCCGTGACGAGGACGCGGCCGGAGTACGCAGAGCAGCCACCGCCACGCCACACGCCGCCCGCCCATGGAGGTCGCGTGGAGCCAGCTGCGGAGGAGGCGCGGCGCCTGGCGCAGGACATCGGCCAGTCCGGGCGCGAGCACCACTCGCTGGCCAACAGCCGCGCCGTGTGGGACGCTATCCGCGCGCATGGCGTGCCGCCCGAGCACCGCGAGTGGGTCTGGCCCATTCTGTTGCACGACCAGGCAAGTCTGGAGCTGCTGAGGCCCCGCAATGGAGACCTGAGACCCGCTAACATATTATTGTATTTCACTAACTGTGTATTGCCATGCAGAGTATGAAGCTGCAGCGGCAGAGCGAGGGCAGCCCCACATATAGTCAGCTCCTGCATGGGATGGACGAGGATCTGCAGGAGAAGACGGACGCGGAGACCAGCAGCTCTCTGGACCAGGCGCAGGAGGAGGCCATGGAGAGATTTCACCACCTGAACCCTTTCCAGGAGCGCAAAATCCGACGCATTTTGTTGGCTTACGCCAAGTCGAAGGAGGCGTTCTACTACTGCCACGGAATGGTGGAGTCGTGCGTCGTGTTGAGCACGTTCTTGGTGGAGGAGGACGCCTTCTGGGGCTTCCGGATGCTGCTAGAAACGCTGCTGCCAAAGTATTTCGACGAATCGGTCGTGGATTTCCACACAGACTGCCTCGTGCTGCAGGAGCTGCTGCGTGTGCATGACCCTCAGCTGAGTGAGCATTTTTCGATGCTTGGAGTGTCGATTCAGCTGCTGTGCACCAAGTGGTTCTTCTCGTTTTTCGCTGAGTCCATGCCGTTCGACGTGGTGTGTCGACTCTATGATATTATGTTTGTGGATATCTGCAGCCGGCAAATGAGCTCGAAGATTATTTTCTCAACTTCGCTGGCGGTATTGTTATATTTAAGCTCGGCGCTCGTGGAGATCCAGGATGTGAACGTGGTGCTGGAGGTTATCAACGAGTTTTGCTGGACGACACTGAACGAGTATTCGGTGGCAGAGTCTTTCTTAGATCTGATCATGTTCATGCACGAGCAAATTGACGACAACGAGTTGGCTGGGCTGCGTCAAAAGTACCGAGCTCAGTTAGCGCAGGAGGAGGAGCAGCGGAAGACTTTGCAACGGAAAATTCAGACGAAAAAAAGCAGCAAAAAGATGAAGCTGGAGAAAGAGGGATCCGCCGAGCAACAGGATCAGCCGCGCAAAGGCCGAATCCACGGTATCAAGTTGCTCATTCAGTGGAAAAAGCACATGATCGATGACTCCGATGCCCCATCAGGCCTCTCAAAAAGAAGAGTTAGCAGCAGAGTAAGCAGCAGTGAGTCAAGTGGGAAAAATCGACGTGGGCGCAACAGTAGAACTCGCAGCCGTGAGCAGGAGAGCTCCTCGTCAAGCAGCGAGAACGAATCTCGAAGCGATGAAAATGGAGAAGTTGAAATCGTGACGACTCCATCAGAAAAGGAGATGCTCGTTCGAGTTTACCAAGGTATCAGCAAGATCAATCGTCGGCGGTCACGTACGTCGTCGTCAATGCGAAACTTCTCGCTCAAAGGTGCAGATGGACCTTTTAGCTCGATGTCTTCTCGCAGTCTGTCCCTGTCCAACTCGGTGCTCAGCAATACGTCTTCAACTCGCGAGGGCGACGAAACGAGTCAAGCTGGTGACATCGATCTCGAGGACGAAGATGCATTGTGGGAGCGTCTCCGAGTATCAGGAACTCCGAAGGTTGTTGTTCGCCACAGCAAGAACGGTGTCCCGGATGCACATCGATCGTGGGTATGGCCAATCTTGATTAATCAGCTTCCTGCGCCACCGGATCTACCTCGGAACCTCGCAGCAGTTAAAAACGAGGATGAAGAAGCGCTCTTAGACCGTGAAATTGCCAAATCGATCGAGAACGACATCACGCGGACAAGAAATTTGCGAAATGATCAAGTGGTTCCGATGCGAAGAGTACTCACGGCGTTTGCCAATCGCAATCGTCGGGTGGGGTACTGTCAGGGTATGAACGAAATCTTGGTGGTGCTTTTGCAATATTTGGATGAAGACCAGGCGCTTCGAGCCCTTACTTTACTGATCGAAGTCCTGTTACCGGCCTACCACGTTGATTCAATGATTGGACTGCACACCGACTGTGCGGTCATGAATACGCTATTGCGACAGAATGATGCTGAGCTACACACCCACCTCAACGAGCTAGGTCTAAACATGGAGATCCTGTGCACGAAGTGGCTCGTGACATGTTTTCTTACGTCACTCCCGTCCTTTTGCGGTCTCAAGGTGATTGACATGCTACTCGCTCGGTCAAAGGAGAAGCAGCGTGCGTCTCGCGTCCTGCTCGGAGTAGGAATGTCCATTTTCTTCACGCTACGCGGGACGCTACTGGAGGCCAAGGATGCAGGAGAAGTGTTACTGGCCATCAACGAGTACTTCGCACGCGAAATGACGAAGACTACGGTTGAGATGGACAAATTCCTGCACTTTTGTCTTATTATTACGGACCAACTGGAGCCTGACATCGTTGAGGAGTTCCGATTGGTGCACAAGGATGAAGTGATGGAGCGGTTCGCTGCGTTCGAAGCCAAGAAAATCGAAATGCGGCAGCAACTGGAAGAGGCGAAAGCAAAGCAGCGAAAGGTGGCCAGTGCACCCCCGTCACCTTCAAAAACCGAACGATTGTCGACTCTATCGGCATCGAGTATCATGTCAAGCAAGTCGAGCGGGCATCATCGGAAATCCGGTTTGTCTTCGTACATCAGCAACCCACTGCGCGGCAGCGGAGGCAGCAAATCAACCACCGGAGTGTCAGGGGACGACAAGGAGCATCGCAAGCGTTATCAACGCGTAGATGTTTTGCAGACGCACCACAGCTTCAGCGAAGACTTGGAAAAGATGGAAGACCAGCTGGAGGACCTTGCCGACCTATTTCTTCGTGGGAAGATCGACGAAAAGGAGCATTCGTGCATCCGAGCGCAGATCGTGCGGAAGTGGTGCAAGGGCATGAACTCGCCACAGTCCGCAATGGTTCGAGTGCAGTCTGTAAAACACACTTACTGCGAACGGAGCGGCGGCGACGGGTTTACGAACAGCGCACCTGGCTCACTCGAGGCCCCGGTCCGAAACAGCTTCACTGGGGAGGCGGATGGAATGCATCGCGGGAGGAAAGGCTCGATCTCGCTGTACGGGCGCATGAAGAAAGCCCAGAAAAGTGCGCTCGCCATATTTAAGTCGACATTTGAATGAAAGGCATCAATGCGTGCTTGGTGAACGAGACACAGCGGAGGTGTTGTGTGGAAGCTAATCACTACCCTAAAGATAGGGAGGGGGTTTGCGTGGGGGTACTCGCTGCTATTATTACCAGGCGGCTCTGCTTGCTGAAGGAAGCCGAGCAAACGTGTAACATCAGAAGGAGTTCCTGCACGGCTATCACTGAAGCACGAAGGTGCCACACTCAACGAGATAACGCGCCGGAAAGACCGACTGGCGTTTGTTTTAACCAGTTGCCGACGACATCCTGTGGATGCAGTGGGCCCATCCACCGGGGCTTGACGACGCTTTATTGGAAGAACTGCTGCTTCCGGAGACTTCTCGTAGTGTGACTCGGCTCGCACCCCCGTCATTCCCTCGCGCACCAATGGAGTTGCCTCGAAAACGGGGCGGCAGGAAAAATAAGGTGTCGGACTACCCACTTAACGCACCATCCACGGTCGTCCGTCAAGCGCTATTCCCAAGTGGCCCGGGGTCGTATCCAAGTCAGATTACTCCGCTCCATAAGCCCAAGGAATGCCGACCGCAACACGCTGCTCGTGAGAGCTGGGAGTTTGACAGTCCAAACGAGCACAAATGGCGTGAAATGGGGTGGAATACATCGTACCCAGCTGAGTATTTGCTGCAGGCGAACAGTAAGGACTACAAGCAGACACTGGCATACTCTGAAGAGCTTCGACAAAGGCAAGAGCAGCTGAATCCAAGCGATGCAAGTGGTGGAACTGGAGCGAGCAAGTCTCCCGCAAGAAACGCAGTTGTGAAAGGAGGATACTTTCCTCGATCAACCAGTTTTTCCAACACTACGACAACCGCCACGACCCGCGGAATCGCCGAGGTCGGCTCAGCTCAGTGCGAAGAGGAGCGCACGCTGCTGAAAAATGCAATGCTGCGGGAAGGTTTGCTGGCAAAGCTGTACGACTTGATCAAGGCAGCCACCCCACCACAGTCGCTGCTTCAACCGCATCTTCCTCCAAAGGAACCCGTGTTTGATGTCTCTAAGGGCACTGAAGTGCTTCACTTGCTGCTGCAATTGCGTGACGTGGGCGTGCTGGTGATGGAAAGCATTTTGCGATGGCATGAGCTACGTGTGCGGCTTGCGCCGATGGTGCCGCTGGCCCCGTTTCGATTCGAGAATCACAACTACTGCGTCAAGATGTTCTCAGATTTAAATTTCTTGAGCACTATCAAAGCGCTGGGGTCCGTTTTGGGCGTTAATCCAACGACCATGAAGCAGAACCCCTTTATGATGCCTGCGCCGATCCCCGAACGAAACTTCCCAGGACTGCGCGACAAGCCTTGGCGAAGCTTACGCCTATTTGCCAGCAAGGAGGACCCCGTTCAGCGAGTGGCGGATGCTGAAAAGTACCTGGTGTGGTGCTTGTTTAATTTGCAGGACCCACCTTCTCCTGGATCGACGTCTCCAACTCGATCGGTGTATGGGAACAACTCACCTTCCTCGTCCTCGCTTCGCAAGAAAGAGCAGCAGCAAAAAGTAACTTGGCAAAAGCGAGCGGAGAAGCAACTTGAGCTGCTGTCCATGCCCCTGGAATCATTATCGGGTCCTACGTACGTCCAAGACTCGTCAAAAATGATGAAGAGGAGAGGAGTGCTGCCTTCGTTACCGCAGTCTCCTCCAAAGAATCTCCGAGAACTGATGGGGAATGTTCATAACAGTGGAGGGGAGGAGGAGGAGTACGCACGCAGTGATAACAACCGGAGCAAGCTGCTTCGTACGCGCTGGAGTGGTGAAGATTTTTCAGCTGGCGCCGCTGATTTTGAGGCGCTTGGGGCGCTGGACGCACCTCCACACCACATGGTAACTCTGGTTGCTGCAAGTGTTCTCATCCTTCTCAGCCCCGCCGACCAGCTCCCAAAGGACTTATCTTGGCGTTCATGCCAGAAAATGCTGCGGCATGGCAAGCGGCTCATTCAGCGCGTACAGGCGTTCGACGTGGCGGGTGTCCCGGGTTTCAAGTGGAAGGCGCTTGTGCCGTTCCTGCAAAACGAGCATTTCCAGCCCAAGTTTCTTGCTCAGTTTTCTTGTGCTGCCAGTAGCATGTGCGCCTGGGTCTTCTCAGTTCTGCGGGCCGCACAACAGCAAGACTACGAGCGCCTCGGGTTGCACACGAGTAGTGGGCTCGACGGCGGTGGCGACGAAGACCGCCTCGAGTTGCTGTCCGAGCTGGAAGTCGATGCAGCAGCAAGTCCACAGCCAAGTAAGGAAAACTCTACGTCGTGGAGCGCTAGAGAAGACAACGACGGACTGTTACCACCGTTGTCACGTTCAAGGAGCAACAAACGTGTGAGTATCGGCAACGCTGAGGTTCTTTTCATCAACGAGAACCAGCCTGTCATGATGACCACGCCGCGGGCTAACTCGCGCTCATCGTCACGACGGAGTGAGAGTCCCGCTACCACCAACAGGAAGAACAATTTCACCGTCACGAGCCTACACAATGGTGGAGAGAGCAACGCTCTTCTGCGCACCAGCCCGTGGACGTATCGTGGCGTAGTGTACTTCGTGTCGTTCTTCCTTCAGCAGGAGAAGGAGAGATCCCAGCAGCAACAGGAGGAAGGAGATTCTGCCGAAGAGCCTGAGGACCGTCGACTGATGATCAAAATCTACGAGCCCATGAGCTCAGTGGAGTCGCAGATGTCGGTGGACACCGAGGACTTGCGTCAAGACTTTGGAGAGCAAGCGTTGGTGGCGTTTCAAAGCGGTCAGTACCGAGCTCTCTGCGACCTCATGCTGCAGCAGCTTGACCGCATGATGGGGACCGGCACGAAGGCAGCTCCACCGACACCACCGCGATCTCGCAAGGACATGACGTCGGCTGGAGCAGTGGATGGACCAGAAGCAGCCGAGGACCCGAGTCGGAAGCAGGCAAACGCACTAGATTTGCTTTTGCAGGACTCGGACGGCGATTACGAAGATCATCACGATCGCCCCGAGGTTGTTGAGGAGCCAGCCGCAGAGGAATCGACATCGAGATCGGCTTCACCTGCCGATACGTCTCTGGATCTGGATACACGGGAAGCTTCTGCGGTGAGGATTCAATGTGCGGCGCGACAGCAGCAAGCTCGCGGCAAGGTCAACCACGTACGGGCTGAGAAGAAGCAGGCCGATGCGATGGAGGCGTCGGCGCTGAGGATCCAGTGCGCGGCAAGGCAGAAACAAGCTCGCGTCAAGGTGGACCACGTGAGAACGGAGAAGAAGCAGGAGGAGGAGTCGGCACTTCGGATCCAGTGTGCTGCAAGGCAGAAACAAGCTCGCCATAAGGTGGATCGAGTGCGCGTTGAGAAGAAGCAGACCGATAACATGGAGGCGTCAGCGCTGCGGATTCAATGCGCGGCACGACAGAAACAAGCTCGGCTCAAGGTGGACCGCGTCCGAGCCGAAAAGCAGCAGCAGGTTGACGGCGTTCCAGAGACCGACGAGGGCGAAGGCAGCAATAATGAGGCAGCAGTAACTGATGAAGCCGGCAGCGCTGATGATGAGGTGGCGATGCCGCCGGAATCGCGGCCTGGAACCGTCATGAGCTACGCGTCCGACCAGTTCGAAGACGACGTCCGAGATAGTGAGTTTGATGGAGAGAACGATTGAGCAATAGCAACCACCCATTCCCCATTCTCCTTGTGCTCGCTGCCTATTGTATCCATCGTCATGCCTGGAGGCAGCCAGTCGCTGCCGCGTCCAGCGTGGCATCGATGTCGGTTGAGCACGATGACGGCGGAAACTAAAATCGGTGTCTACAAAGATTCTGTGACATAAATGTGTTCTACTCGTCATCTATTGGCTCTTCGCTCGCATTTAACAGCGATCGGTGGCCGGTGTGTGGCAGCAGTCCATCCAGCGGCTTGCGCCCATACAATCCTTCGATCGTCACTTGCCAACTTGACCAAGAAGACGCACCGGTAACACTCACCCCGTCATGATCTCGCGCACGCACGTCCTGGGCGTGATCGGCGGCTCCAGCCTCTTCCACGCCAAGAGCTTCTCGTCCAACCTGGTGGAGCAGGTCGTGGAGACGGAGTTCGGCGCCGTCGTGTGCCATGTCGGCACCTGGCAGCCGCACGCTTCCGCCACTGACAGCAGCAGCGCCGAGCAGCCGCAGGACGAGGCGGCGCCCACGCTGCAGCTCGTGTTCGTGCAGCGCCACCACGCCGACCCGGACGGCGAATACCGCCAGCCGCGCCAGATCAACTTCCGTGCCATCGCGATGGCGCTCAAGACTCTGCGCTGCGAGGCCGTGGTGGGCATCTACTCGGTCGGCTCCATGACGGCGCAGATCGGCGTGGGCCGCTTCGTGGTGCCCGAGGACTTCTTCAGCCCTTCGACATCATGCACCTGTCCAAGGACTACAACGCGCACGTGGTGCCCGAGCTCCACCCGAAGCTCAAGACGGCGATCGTGCAGGCGCTGCAGGGCGGCGGCTTCGAACCGCACGACGGCGGCGTCTACGTGCAGACGGCGGGCCCACGCTTCGAGACCAAGTCCGAGGTGCGCTTCTTCGCGCAGTTCGGCCAGCTCATCGGCATGACGGGCGCCAACGAGGCCGAGCTGCTGAACGAGCTGCGCGTGCCCTTCGCCATGTTCTCCATCGTGGACAACCTGGCCAACGGCATCGGCGACCCGCTCACGCTCGAGGCCTTTAAGGCCACGCAGAAGGCCAACGCCGACCTGATGGAGCGCGCTGTCGTCCACGTCCTGGACGAGCTGACCAGCCGCAAGGTGCTGGCTGCGTTCACGACCACACCCTGAAGTGGAAAAGATGTTGCTCACGATGCGAAAGAAGGAAAAACTCGGCAGCTCTTGTCGCTAGTAGGTCGTCCCAACTGTCCGCCTCATAGCCCACAAAGAGCCCCCGAAACATATCAAATATATAAGAGTATCGTTCCTCCACACGTACGTTTGTTTGCCAGCTTGGTGCTGAAGGCAAATGGAGTCCATTTTCCTGAGTCAAAAAGTTTTGACTACCATGGGCGGGTAGTCAAAAGACGCTTATCAAACAATTATAACCTGATGTTTCTATTGCGATATTTGTCATTCGAAATCACGCAAACCGAGAATGGCGCAGCAGGATGAGTCGGACGTGGCGTTCATGCGCCTTGCCATCGCCGAAGCGCATCGATCGCAGCCGTCGGAAAACGCCTACTGCGTGGGCTGCGTCGTGGTGCGCGACGGTAAGGTGCTGAGCGCTGGGTTCTCGCGTGAGCTGCCGGGCAACACGCACGCGGAGCAGGTTGCGCTGCACAAACTCAACTTCGAGGCGCAGGGGGCCACCGTCTACACGACCATGGAGCCCTGCAGCAAGCGCGTGTCGGGCAACGTCCCGTGTGTACAAAGCTGCCTTCGTGCGGGGGTCGCGCGTGTGGTCATCGGTGTCATGGAGCCCAAGACTTTCGTCATCTGCGAGGGGGTAAAACTGCTGCAGGACGCGGGCGTGGACGTGAAGCTGCTCAAGGGACTCGAAGCAGACTGCCTCGCACCAAATGCACACCTTAACCTTGTCTTTTAGTTGAAAGATGAAGCTGTAAAAGGACTAACTAGATAGATGGCTGAAATGAAATGCTCTCAGGTCACATGGGCTATTTTCTCCATCACCGACGGGAAGTGAGGACAGCCATGGCTTCTGTTCTTCGCTCTGCACGAACTCACTTAGTCCATTCTACAATTTGCAAGCAACAAAGCTGACCACTTGACTACTGACGCATCCACCGACCATGAAGAGTGCTGCCGCCTTTGCTGTCTTCCTAGCGCTGAGCGTTCTGGCCGTCACCGATGGAGTGCAGGAGGCGCCAGATGCGCCCGAGCTTCGCAGCCTCCAACAGACTGCCGACACACCAACAACCGAAGATGACGAAGATTGGAATAACCACCACCATCACGACGACCACCACCACGTGAAGAAAGTCAAGAAGATCGCCATTCCTGTCCCCGTGGAAGTGCCGCAGTACATCCCTGTCCCGGTCAGTGTTCCGTCGACGGTGGTGGCCAACTCGAACACTGCTGTGGTTGCACCCGGAGCACCCGGAGCTCCTGGCGCCCCTGGTGCGCCTGGTGTCCCCGGATCCCCAATGCACCCGGTGCACCTGCCACGCCTGCTCCGACAACTACGCGCGGACGCCCCGCAGCAACTCCTGCTGCCACGGTACCCGTCAGGGCGAGAGCCACACCGGCACCGACCAGCTTTGCCGGTCCGATTGCTCCTGGAGCTCAACAGCCCGGTGGTGCGTTCCCGCCTTCAGCAGGCATCGGAGGTGGCAACAACAACGCTTTCGGTGCTGGACTCGGCGCGACGGGTGCCAATGCGGGCGGGTTTCCTGGAGCCGGAGGTGCCTTTGGGGCCAATGCGATGGGCGGCTTCGGCACTGGCAGTCCTATGAGCGGCCTTGGCGGCGGCTTCGGTGCTGGCAATCCCATGGGCGGCGGTCTCGCTGGCGGCTTCGGAGCTGGAAATCCGATGGGCGGTATCGGTGGCGGAATGCTCGGCGGCGCTGTCGCTGGTATGAACGCCGGCGGGTTCAATGGGAATGCTATGGGCGGGCAGCAGATGGGCTTCGGCGGAGCGCTAGGCGGAAACGCGTTTGGCGGGATCGGCGGCCAAGGTGCAATGGGGAACTTCGGCCCTAGCGCGTTCGCAGGTGCAGCCGGAGGTCAAGCTGGTGCGGGTTTTGGAGGCGGTGCGCCGATGGGCGCCGGCAATGGATTTGGAGGTGGCTTCAACCGCTTCTAAAACTATGAAAGTGTTGCATTGTATGTTTCATGTCTTAGCACCAGGCTAAACTACCGCTACTGTAGGGACAACAACGATTAACTCGAAAATGAAATGTTTAGCTCACTATGTACATGTAGTAGTAGTAGTAGCTCATAACGTTTTGTTTCAGGGTGTCAAGGACGGCATCTTTGAGCAAAGTGAAGAGCTACGAAAGTTGACATGGCTTGTGCAGATGAATCGTTTAGTGCGGTTGTGTTGTTGTTCTCTATGTCGTCAAGCTACCATTCAAGTTCTCATAGCTCATCGCTCAGACATGTGCATGGCTCGTAAACGGATATGCGTTGCAGGCACAGCTAAACTGAGCCCAGCACGCTCGCGACGACGAGTTCTAGGCCTTCGGCCAGCAGCCACGTCGCGAACTTCGCGCGATGCGAAGGGTAATCTCATGAGCGCCCACTTCGCCTCGCCCTCCGGCACGGCAGTATAGGTGCCTTTCTAGCAACGCCATAACCACATTGATATGGAAATATATTGTTTCGGGCAACTTCTGTCGGCTCCTGATAGTTTACAGCTTGACGCAGAAGTAGACGCCCGACGTATCGTCTTCTTCTTTTTATGTTTTCATCAATCTCGTGTGATCACAGCAGGCGCGCTTGCACACACGACCTCATGCTGCCGCTTACTTGGGCTGGTGCACGCGGCCCAAGCGCGTGGGCTTCTGTCGTCGGCCCTCGAACGAGCGTTTGGGCGATTGACGCTGGCGGAAGCTGTCCTTCTTCCGCAGGCCCTGTGGCCGCTCCTCCTCGTCGTTGACGGCGCGCTCGTGGTACTCCTCGTGGTGCATGCGCTTCTGCTCGAGCACCTTGACAGTCTCGCGCAGATGCATCGAGTTCTCCACGTCGTGGATGAGGTGGTTGATGCGCTCCATCTCCTCCAGGTGGTGGCGCTCCTTGGCCGGCAGCTGCCTCGCGCTGAGCGAGTCCGCGTGCTCGAACTCCTGCAGCAGCACGAAGCCGTCGGCGCCCGGCTCGGCCGCAACGGGCATGTTGTAGTGGAAGCGGTTGTTCTTGGGGCTCCAGCGCAGGCGCGGAATCGAGTCCATCAGCACACTGTCGCTGTCGACCATCATGGACATCGTCGCCATCGTGCGCAGAGGGAGGGCTCTTGTTGCTGTGGCTGGCTTGTTCTTGGCTTGTTGGGAAGTGAGGATGGCCATGGCAAAGGCGCGCGCGGTCAGATCAAGAGGCGCGACTTCAACATCAAGGGGATGGGCCTTCGCGCTGATTGGCTGCGCTTTTAGTTGCCTCGCCATAGAAACGGGATGGTCTTATTTTGCTTACCCATTTGTGGTCCAAAACCTAAATTCTCGGGAAAGGGTATTAGAAAAGGGTTTCATCGTTTAGGGGCCGCTGGGGGGCAGAGTGATGGTAAAATGGCCAGCTTCAACTTGGGCGTGTGCGTTGCAGTGCTCGCCGCCGGAGGAATGTGCTGCAGCAGCGGCGCGCTGCGTGAGACGTTGAGCGGGGCGGCCACGACGAACCGGGTCTTGGTGGCCACCTGGTGCCACCCGCGCGCGCCCGCGAGCTTGGCACCACCGCCGATCGTGAGCTTCTGGGGCGGGGTCTTTAGTAAACTCCGGTCGAGCTTGCCACCGGACTCTTGAGTGCCTTGGCCCGTTGGTGGGCGTGCATTGATATCGTCCGAGGAGGCTGTCAGGAAGGTGGAGACGTCGGTGTGGATCATCAAGTCCGAGTCGGAGGAGCGAGAGCTGCAGCCCGTCATCGGGCGGGCATTAGTACCCCCAGACTGGTCTGTTGGATCTACAATACCCAGCTGAGCCTGCATCTCTCGTCGGATCTCGACCCAGTCGTCTGGCTGCTGGGTCGGTGCTGCATATGCAGCTCGCGGCTTTCGGGTCTTGAGCTCTTTGAGAGACGAAGATCTGTCGAGCGAATCCCCATCTAGAACACTGTACGGAGCCGGCTGCTTCACGGGACTCCAGAGACCCATCGGCGTAAGACGTTGCTGCTGGAACACGCTGACGGCACAGTAATTTTGTGCTGAGATGTGGTCGGGTGACGTGAGCACGTAGTTGGCGTCGAGTGTGTCGTTGGAGCTGAAGATCTCAATGGGCTTCGTCTGGCTGGCGAACGATGTGGAGTTGTTTTGCTCTCGATCCAAGTCTTTTAGCACCTGACTCGTCACGAAATGGTTTGGGAAGCCCTGGTTGCGAGCTGCACCGTGCCGATGGAACGCTTCACTGTCGCGGTGAAGTTTGCCAATTCGTGTGCTGTTCGTTGCCGTGCCTTGTGCCAGGGAGTGTTGAGCACCAGTGAATAACTCTCCAGATTGCTGCTTAGTGAGGTACTTGACACGCCACACGGTGCTGGAGATCCGTGACATTTGCTCGATGGAAAGTGTGATCGTCCGAGATGCGTCTGTGGGCAGCGCTCCTACGACAAACAGCTCGTCGGCAGACAAAAACTGAATCCGCACGAACTGCTTCAGACACACTTCCACCCAATCTCCTGGTTTTGGCTTCCTCCTGGTTGCACTACCCATTGCTCTCGCTTGATCCAAACTTACATCGTTTTGGCGAGCTTCGGGGTCTTCTCCAGGTAGTGCAGCAGATTTGCTGAGCCTTTCAACATTTTGCAGAGCCCTGTTTCGTTTCCACACCAGTTTCGAGGTGTGGTCCAGTACCGGGGATTTAGTCGGTGTTGGCACCACAACTTCATGTCCAGAAGCAGAGGTGGACGGTGCTGATTCGGCAGCACGAATAAGTGGCATCATTTCACGGATAACCGCTTCCCGTTTGCCTCTACCCTTAAAGTCCACAACTTGTGGATCGGGGAAAGAGGCAACATTGGCGAGAAGTTTAATCGCTCGACGACACCGCATTGCTGTGGCTTGCAGTGTTGACTCGTCGACAGAATTCGTAGTAGCTCCTTTCGAGTCGAGCAAAGTTTCAAACAGCGGTGGGATAGCAGCGAGAATCTCGCTTTCGTCTTGAAATTGTTGTGTTGCAGCTTCCGGTCGCAAATCTTCTCGCATGGCTCGCTCTTCTTCAAGTGAAAACTGTCGAGCGAGAGCAATAAGCGCCACCATACCATACGTTGGAAGATTGGCAGTATCTCGGATAGCTTCTGATGGGAAATGTGGACTGTCGAGCTGGCGGATTGTCAACGCTTCCGACAAAAGCACTTTAGGATAGCGAAACTCGAGGAAAGTAGCAATTAGGACAACCACTTCGAGTCTTGTACGTCGCGGGAGGGCTAGAACCTCATCCATCCAGATCTTTGGCATTAATCGCGCGTTTGGGGCGTGTCGAGAAGGCGCAAAATGACTGTGAACATTATGGAGGGCGCTTTCGGCATTATGGAACGAAACCACCGCCCGAAGTCTCCTCAGATCTGGGAGTTCTTCTGGTGGGGATACCTTGTGAGCGATATCGATCAAGTTTGCACCGCAGCTCAGTTCTACTGAGTTATCAGTGGTGGCTTCAGATTCCACCCACACGTCCGATGCCGAGCCAAACTTGCGCCCCTCTCCGACTGATCTCTTAAAAAGTTTGAGCAGCGCAGTAACAAACTCGTCGTATTCCTCAACCGCTTGTCTTCTTTCAGCTGTCGAGATGAAGTGACTATCCAAGATCCACGCATTCGGTAGCAACGCCGCCACCTTCTTTCGATACTCGTCAACGGTGGTGCCTTTGAACAGAGCGGCATTCCCAACCAAGCGCACCTCCAGTAAATGCACGTCTCGAATACACACCAGATCTTCAAAGCAAATTCGATTTCGCTCAAGGTGCAAAAAGCCCAAGGCTCGGAAAGACGCTAGCGGGTGGAGGTTCTTGAGCAGGTTTCCACTTAAATCAATCCGCCACAGCTTCCGCAGCTCGATAATTCCTTCGATGTCTTTAATTTGGTTGCTGTCCGAGTAGAGAGATCGAAGGTTTTTGCACAGCTCTAGATGTTTGATGCACTCGATGTCGGAGTCGGACAGGTGCAGCGCCAGGAGATCGGGCAATGGAGCCTTGGCCCGGGCGCGGATGAACGCTGCGTCCGGTGATCTCATTCCACCTTCCTCATGCGGTCGAAATTGAAGTATTTCTGAGCGTTGACAGTACCGCACGACTTAATTTATCCGGGACCAATTCGGTGACGCAAAATGCGCTCTGAATACTTTGAAGTGCATTGACACGGGCATTCATTCATTCTTTAAATTGCCCTTACTATCAACCGGAGAAGTTGAATGCATCGACGCTCTGTCCTTTGCGGGGAAGGACGGTTTGGGGGAGGCGGTGCGTTTTTCTCCTAGTAGTAGAAATGCTGGCAGATCGAGTAGAGGCCATGTCTAGTTCGGTGCTTGCGATACGACTCAGTTGCTCCATGGATTGCTCAGCAGAGGCACTATCATCGGCTGGCCGAAATACGTTTTTTCCTTGCTTGATCTTCATCTTGCCTCCGATAGGAAGATCGTGTTGCTGGTTGGTTCTCACGGCAAAACTGTGGCTCCACATTTCATCGTAGTTGATCGAGGGGTTCTTTTCTCTGTCGGGAAAGATCGCCGTTGGTGTCACGAGCGGGGAAAATGCTGGCTGACTTTGTGCACGAATCATAGACGACAGTGTGGTGGCTGCAGTAGGTGCAGTCTTGACCCGTTGCTCGTCCATCCGCCGGTTGGCCTCGCGTTCGGTGAGTTCCATGCATCTCGACTTCCACTTGTTGCATCGTTTCTACAAAAGTTAAAAGAAAAAAGTTAATACGGGTGCGTTAGGTCGGCAATACAAAGGGCGCTAGTGATTACAGCTGATCTACTATACCTGTGTGAGCTCGTGGAGTTTCTGAAGGTGCAGGTTATCGTGACGAAGATCTTCGATGATTTTGTTTGAATGCTCTTTCCACTCGTGTTCCTCTTTACTCACATCTTCCTTCAGTTTATCGATTGTCCGAGCTGCGGTTAGATGCATCTTCTTCATCGTGGCCACCTCTCGCAGTCGAAGGTGACTTTCCTGCTCCAAAATCTCGTTCTCTACTTTCTGCGAGTACAATTCAACAAGAACACAATTCCCGTCAATAACATTTAACGCCGAGGAGGAAAAATACTTAGCGCGTACCATTCTCTGGAAATGCTTTGCCTGCTGCGTGAACCGGTGCATCAAATTGTCCACACCGATGCTCTGTAATTGCAGCTCGTCCTTCAACTTGGCATTTGCCACCAGTGCGTTCTAAATCGACAAAATCAATGCAAGTCAACGGATAGATAAAGAGCAAAATCGCAAGAACGCTTAGCGTACTTTGCTTTCTTCCGACATGGCATTGAATGCCTTCTTGAGATAATCGGCGTCAAGCTCTTGAAGGGCTTTGCGGAACGTCTACGCAACAACAGAAGCTTAGAAAGACTATACGCATCGTATAAATCATTTCACGACAAACCTTTTCCAGCGCCATTTTGTGGTTGAACATGTCGAGCCGGACCTTGTGAATTTCCTCGGCGTGAGTCTTGCTCTCTTGCTCCATCTCTTGCATCAGCTCTTCCACGCGATCACGCAGCTTGACATTCGCAGCTTCTAGCACATCATAGGCTTCTACATGCAGCTCTAGCTGGCAAACCTGACGACGCAGTACGTCGATCTCATGCTCCGCTTGCTGTTTCTGCGTCGCGTGCTCATCTTCCAGCAGTCGAAGGGTTTCCTGGTGCTTTTCGGCCTCCCGCTGCAGCAAATTCTCCATGGCGTTGATCTGGTCCTGCTTGCTCTTGTTGTCGCGAGTCATCCGCTCGATGATTTTGGCCTCCTCGCGCAGCTGGGCCTCTGCTTCCTCAACACGCTTACGAAGCTCGTCCGTGCTTGCCAAGAAGAACCACAGACACGGTCAAGGCCTCTAACGTTCTAGAGATCATTCGGATAACCTATGCACACACGAATATTCACTACAGCAATGCAATGGTGTAAGGATATTCATTTGTCGCGATGGCAGCATTCGAGCTTGTTGCCGAGGCTCCAGCCTTCTTGGTTCTGTATCAGTGGTATTTAGCGATACAAGAGGCGCCTGTCAATCAAACTGCAGATCCAACTACGGCCAGCGCTTGCATGCATGCACGCACTTCTTCTTGGGCCCCATTGCTGCTGCAGTGCAAGACAGACGACACTAGCCTAGCCCCAAATAACTAACCGTTTCATTCCTTTTTTGCACAAAGCTTACTTAGGTGCAGGTAGGTATTCAAACTATTTTGGTGAGACCACACCGTTTAGGTAGTACTTTGGCAGGCCTCTAAAAGTTTAGAGACCGCGTCAAACGAAAAGGTGCTTACGAACCTAAGTACGAATCGCGATTTAACCGCATCAAAAGGTGGCGTCGTCCGAGAAAGCTTATCGGCCCCCAACGCGTAGATGGCGAGAGATGGTGGTTCGTGATCGAAAGAGGCGTGTCTTGTGCTTCTTTTAAGCTATCGAACACTCCAAAGTATTGAGAACTCGTGGAGTAACATTGGTCTGAAAAAAATATCTCCATTTTCGGACCCTGATGTTATTTGGGTCTTTTTGTTTGACGCGAGTCTAAACCCACCTACTCTCTTCGCTTGATCTGCAGGAATTGAACTGCAGTGTAACGTTGCACTTAGTGTTTCTACATGCCTCGGCGCCAGCCGCACAACTTTTACAGCTCGTGTGTCTTCGTGCTGGAGCCCTGCTCACAATGTCGCGAGACATGGCTTCGCTGCGGCTTTTTGTGGCGGGCACGAATATTTGCAGCGGCAGCATTCAACGACTTCGTTCCGACGATCGATAACATGGGGGCAAAGCTCACTGCAACATGCACATGCACTATTATAATACTGTACCGCAAGCCGCCAAGCAGTGCGAACCGAAAAGTTTCGCTGGTACTTTCGCCTGCAAACGCGAAATATTCTACAACCGCCTCTCGTCAAATCGAGGCCGATTAATGGCGCGTACAGTGATCAGCTGAAGTGTCTCCCCCCCTTCACCATCCGGTTGTGTGCCCAGCCTCAGACCAGTGCCCGCAGTCCTGGCAGGACATTCGCAGATCTGCCGGCTTGGTGTCCGTACTCTCGACGTTACCGTGCAGGAAATCCACCGGACCATTTATTAGGATCATGCGCGCTCCGATGAAGCTGGCGCTCGTGATGGCCGTGGCCTCGGCTGCTGTCTCGACCTCGGCAGCTTTCTCCTTCCAGGACTCGAAAGTCGCCGGCGAGAGCGACTCGGTCGGTGTCGTCATGCCTGCCGATGTGTCGCTCGAGAACAAGGCCGTGACCAGCAAGAAGGGCCTTGAGACGGCGGCCACCCCAGCTCCGACGTTCGGCGAGGACAGCACCCCAACGGTGGAGCAGACCGAGATGATCTCCAAGCCGGACACTGCGCTGGAAAACAAGGCGGTGACCAGCAAGAAGGGGCTCGACACGGCCGCGACGCCAGCGCCCACCTTTGCAGACGACACTTCCACCGAGACTGTGGAGCAAACGGAAACCAACCCGGACGCATACACGGCCGACTCGGTGGAGCAGACCGATGCGACACCGGCTCCGGCAACGACGCCAGCGGCAACCACGCCCGTCGCGGAGGAGACTCCTGCTACAGAGACGCCTGCGGCCAAGGAGACCCCTGCTCCAGCGCCCGAAGTGACTCCAGCCCCGAGCACGCCGACAAGCGACGAAACCGAAGAAACTACGCCGGCCAAGACCCCGTGTCCGTCGCTGCCGCAAGCCACTCCGGCCGCTACAGGGACTACCGACGAAACAACAGAGACCACGACGGACACCACGACGGACGCGTCGACGGAAACTTCGGTGGATGAATCTGTCACCCCGAGCCAACCGTTCCGACGGGCGATGATGAGACAGAGGAGTCAAGCACGACAGAAGACGGAGGTGTCACCGAGGAGACTGGTACGACGGAAGACCAGGGCAGCGTTGATGAGACGGAGGAATCTACCACAACGGAAGACCAAGGCGGCGATTTGACAATCGGCAGCGGAAGCGGCAAGACGCCTTGCACCGTGCCTCCTATCGCAGGCTCGTCCTCTTCAGCAACTCCGGCGCCCACCTCCATCGACGATGAAGATGGATCGACGTCTTCGGCAAGGACCCCGTGCCCCACGCTGCCGCAGCCGGACGACAACAGCACCAAGACTCCGTGTCCGTCGCTCCCGCAGCCGAAGACGCCGTGCCCGTCATTGCCGCAGCCGAAGGATTCGTCGGACAGTGTGGCGGAAAAGGCCGCGGACAATCCCGTTCAAAAGCAGCAGAGCTCGGGCAGTGCCGCCGTGCAGAGCTCCGATGCCGCCGGTCGCATCGCGCCCGCCCTGGCAGCGGTGGCTGTCTCGGCCGTCTACCTGCTCCTTTAGAGCTGCTATCCGGTCAACGACTCACTAACTAGAAGTCTCGTGCCGTCCATGTATGTGCGTCCATTGTTCCGAGATGTCATGACTGCAGACAGAAGTGCAGTAGAGCTCGTCGATGCAGGAAGAGAGATCGCCGGCGCCATTTAAAGCTAATCAACCATTCTTGTCCCTACGTCGTCGGCGAGGCGAGGCCGGGCTGAGGTTCAGACCGACCAGCCTCTGCATCACCATCCGAGGATATTGTTGCGTTCTCAAAGCGGTGTTGCCAACACTTTTGCGGGCCACGGTCTCTGTTTCACAACCTTGAAGGCTATCGATGGACGCTCGTTCCGCAGTCCGACAGTCAAAAGTGGTGGTGGACTTTTCGGTCTGCAACCAAAGTTGTCATACCATATTAGCCGATGGCCATCTTTGGCTGAGCAGCATCCACCGATATATAAAGCGCAATACATCATGTTTCTCGTCCAAAACGTGAGAAGACGCAAGAGCGGAACGTACTCGAGGTGGGAATGTTGGCGGCGGTGCAGTGCGGGACATTCATCACGACACCACCCTGCAAGGTTACTCGAAGATATCAGCTACACGTTAGAACACCCACCAGACACCACCAGAACAGCCGCCAGCTGCTTTCGAGTTTCCCAGTTCTCACTGCTTTTTCACCATGCACCAGGTGACCGACCACACGGATGTCTGGCGCCATGCCCGCCCCCACTCGACAATCTCCGCAGCGGAGCTGATCGACTTGACGCCGCACAGGACCGTACGAAGCAGCAGAGGAGAATGCGCGTGACGAAGCTAGCGATGATCGCGACGACCTGCGTGGTGCTGTCGGCGAGCGCTGGCGCTGTGGATACCAACTCCATCACTTTCGGCAACACGGATCTGTCGGCCGCTGGGAATGCCGGCGTGGTGGCATCCGACGCCGACACGGGCAAGACACCATGCCCTTCGCTGCCGCAGGCCACCAGCGGCGCTGGGTCCATTCCGGCGGACGCCACTACGACACCATCAACCGAGCCCCTGCAGCAACCGACGCACCAGTAGCGACGGAGGCTCCAGCAGCGACAGATGCCCCGGCGGCTCCAGCTGTGCCGGACGCAACGACGGCTGCGCCTGCCGCTCCGACCCCAGCAAAAACGCCCTGCCCGTCGTTGCCGCAGCCTGCGCTCTCCAGCAGCTCCAGCGGTGAAACAGAATACAGCAGCAGTAGCAGCAGTGCGACCGGCAAGAGCCCGTGCCCGTCATTGCAGACAGCATCCACTTCATCGGACGGGTCGGTGTCAGCCCCTTGTCCTTCATTGAAGACCGCGACGGTAGCCCCATGTCCGTCACTCCAGACTGCCTCCAAGTCCTCGTCCGAAGACGCTAGCGGTAGCGGCACAAGTGGAGCAGCAGAGGCAGCCATTTCAAGCTTGATGGTGGTCGCCGTCTCGGCTTCGGCTTTGCTACTGCTATAGACGTTTAGTTGGAAAGGTGTTTTATTGGTGTATTGCTGGTCGTTGATAAGTATGCGTAAAATGAATCGAGGTTGCCGCGATGAGCTCTGAGCTTGCTAGAAAGGGGTACCGAGTAAATAAGACCATGCGTTTCCTCTTCAACCAAGGGGACGGAAACTTGTAAAGTACTACTCCGTACAAACTTGTGTTGCTCCACCCTCGGCACGAGTACATGTAGAGGCACCGCAAGCAGCTCCCGGGATGAGCCAGTCAAGGGTATTTTTACATGGGTATCTTCCACAACATGAGCAGGAAGGACTCGCCATTTTCCGGAGATCCGGCAAAGGCGATGCTGGGCCGCTGCTTTAGGCAGCGGTTTGCTTGCAAGGGCACCTTCTCGTCCAGGGTGCAGCATTTCAGTGGCATTTTGATTGTGTTCTTTTTTGTACGAATGCTGGAAACCAGCTGTCGTCATCCATTTCACGTAACCGAAAACATAACGGCTAACATGAAGCATGGTTAAAAGCATTGAAACCGTAACAGACGATGTTATTTGTGCATTTCTACGGCACCGAAATGCCCTAGCGGCCACAGCGAGCGATGGCGGCGGCGTACAAGGCGAGTGAGAAGCGCTGGAAGCGCGCAACGGACGAGGATCTCCGGGATGACGAGGCGCTCCTGGACCCGCGCAACCTCAGCAAGGAGCAGCTGGCGAAAGTTCAGCGTGTAGGCTCCTGGAAGTGGGGTCCGGAGGACGAAGAGCGACCGATATTGGCCTTCGACGGGTTTGGGTCCTCGCACCGCGGGTTTTACGTCATCCCCAATGCCATTGACGTCAAGACGCAGATGCAATTTGCTCATGCCTGTCTGTACGTCAAGGACCATTGTGTGCACTAAGTTTTAATCGCTGTGACTGCGGGTGCTGACCGCTACTGTTTGTCGTCATCTTTCCTGGCTGCAGGACCGAGTTTACGGAGGAGCCGCATGTTACCAACATGCACCTGCAGAACCAGCAAGTGGCAGACATTTGGCACAAGGCGCGCAAGTCGCACCCGAAGGATCCCGCAGCGTCTCCGCTGCTCTCGAAGTTGTGCTGGGCTGCCTCGGGATACCACTACGATTGGACCGCGCGGAAATACTACAGGCACAGCTTCTCCGCCGTTCCCAAGCTGCTGCAGCAGCTTAGCTCCCGCTGCGCTGCTGCGTGCGGCATGTCGCTCACGGCCGAAGCGGTGATCGTCAACTTCTACAAGAGCAAGTCGTCCATGGGCGGCCATCTGGATGACGTCGAGTACACGATGGACCACCCGGTGGTGTCGCTCTCGCTCGGCAGTCGCTGCGTGTTCCTCATGGGCGGACACACGAAAGACGAGCCACCGCTCGAGATCCTGCTGCGCAGTGGCGACATCGCCATTATGGGCGGCCAGTCCAGGACGTGCTACCACGGAGTCGCCCGCGTGCTGCCCACCCCGTTCGACGTGCCTAGCGACGAATTCGACGCCCTTCTGCAGAGCGAGGACGACCGGGAGGAATACGAGGCTGTACGCACGTATTTGAGTACCCAGCGCATTAACATCAACGTGAGGCAGGTGTACCCGGTGGAGCCTGCGTCCACCGATTAACTGGAAATAGAGACTCTTTTGCAGATGACGAATTAACGCCCAACTCATCTCATCTGGTAGCGGTGCACAGCACAGTAGAGAGTAAACACCACCGACTCATACAAGCATACAAGCATGTACCACCACCTCGAACTGGCAACTGTAGAAGATCGCTGCAACCAATGCCGATTTTCAGCAAAAGGTTCAGCGCTTATCCTGGCAGAATGGAAGACCTCTGCGTTCATCGCGCTACGTCCGGTCGCAGCGTGTGCCATGTGATGTGGCGACTGTCGAGATGAGAAGGAGACCAGTTAATCGAGCGCCGTCTGTTGATCCAGCCTCGGCTCAGCTTGACGACATCTCCATCGGCTCAGCGCGGCACCACACAATTGAAATACAACAGAGGTCGCGGAATCCCTATGCTGCTGTGGTCTGTAGCCGATATCCAATTGAAGTGCGTAAATGGGTACATTGTGCCGCACTGGCAGTGCCACTGCATCTCTATGCGGCGCGCAAGTAAGCTACCTCTGCTTTTCCAGCTACCACCTGTACCTTGCCCGGATCTCGTCTGCGAGGTCTCCGGTGGCTACCGACTTCCTCCGCTTGTAGTGGACAACCTCATATAAGAGCGCCCAATCATATCACAGGATTTGGAAGGCCTTCTCGGCTCCGCTTATAAGTTCCGCACAAATCATTTCGATACGTTTCCACCGGTAGTATATCGGTGCGATGGAGCTTCCATTCATTTAAAGCAGCTGCGGCTGCAGCCTAGAGCTACCTGCATGCGGTTGCTGCCAATACCTACTACCTATGCTAGTGTTAAGCGCTGCTGCGGCGCACGTGTACTATACAGACGTTCGGAGAGTGGTTTGCTTGCATCCTCCCACACCACGTTGTTTCCATCGACCAATGACACATGTTACCGAGTTAAGACTAAAAAGCTATGCATTACCTCAAAAGTGGTCTAAGGGCAAGGCAAAGCATTGCGACGGCACTAGCCTCACGCGGGCGCGTGCCGCTCAAGGCTTTGCAGTTACAGCCTGTTGCCTGCCGTGAGATGTCAAGCGCGACAGGCTCGCTCAGGCGGCTAGCTGCGCTGTGCATGACCAAGCACAAAAAAGTGTCAGCTAATCGACTACTGGTACCCCTACCGGTTACAAGATTCGGCATATCATTTTTGACGGGTGGTACAGTGTACCGGTATATACCCTGTCCACTATAAGCGGAGGAAGTCGGTAACGGCGACAGCTCAACTACTGATGCAATGTACAATATCTACTGGACAGATAGAGCTTCACTATCGCCGAAATCGTCCCAGGTACTAACTGCACGTGCTCTCGACCCTTTGCTTCTTCTTTAGGCCCAGAGAGGCTATAGCTGGCTGGAGCGATCACTTGTAGACCGTACCCACGTGCACGCACGGCCTTCGTGTTCTCCCTTCCGACGGTCTTCTTCCGTGGGGCCTGTCGATGCAGGTCACCAGAAGTTCGGCGACTCTGGCTTGCTTCAGCTGACCTCCGATTCAGGCTCGGCTGCTGCAGTTGCTGTAGCGCGACTTGCTTCGACAGTGGCTTCTTCACTAGTCACCCTCAGTTGACTCAAGTAGATGTGGCTCAGGTAACGCAAGTGTATTTCTTCTTAGCGTGCTGCTGACACTACACCAGAACGGCGCAATGTCTTGCTGGGCGCTCGCGTGGCAGCTCGCGCTCTTGTGCGTCTCCGACTTTCCGTCGACTCCGCAGATATTAGTCTGAGCACCCTCTGCTCCACTCGCCGGCCTTGTTCTCTGTTGAGCGCAGCGTTTGGGCGGGCGATCTTTGACAGCGACGCTTGCCAGCACGCCTCAGCCACACAATTGCCACCCCTTGCCGGATGTCATCGTAGCCTGCAATCACAGTCGTGCTGCTCACCCCTTCTGTAGTCGTCCTGCTGGATCCTGCTGCGATCTTTCCGTGTCGTCGCCGCTTGGTCACCTCGCGCCCTTGTCCGTTACGCTGTTTTGCTGCTGCCGCTGCTTCGTCAGTCACATGTCCGAGCCTTGGCTCGCTTGTAAAGCCGCTCCGGGCCTCCTGTCCGCTGTTAGTGCATGTCTTAGTCCTTCACGCCCTGGTGTAAAGTCCACTTCGCCAGTCTGTCGGGGCTGAAAAAGCGTCTTGCTTACTCTTCCCCTAGCTTTATCATCGTCCTCGATGATATCGCATCTCGCTGCAAACTCGATCTTTTCGCTCGTTTTGCTGCTGGTTCCTCGGGAACGCTGGAACTACTGACTACAGTCATACTCGTTGCGCATGCGTCCCTCTTTCCAAAGTTGCTCGTACTCACGAAAGTTAATCCAGACGCGCTCGGGTTTTCCGCCGTTCGATCTACTGCCCAACCGCTCAACTTCAAATTCCAGCACGTAACGTCCGGAGCGTGCACGGTAACGGCGGCGGCGGCACTCGCATACTTGTTCTCCTGGCTTGATTCGCAGTCGACTCGGGACGGTGGCTGCCAGGCTGTCCACGCCTCGCCGTCCACGACCCGCAAACACGTAGATGTGCTCCTCTTCCGCTGGTGCGTTATCCGTGACTGCCTGTTCCGCTGCGGCTGCTTCGTCGTACTTAGCACGGATATCGGGGCTTCCATCGCCTTGACTCCGCTCGCCTGTGGTTGGCGCTGGGGCATCGGCTTCCAGTGCTCTGCCACTAGCACGGGGCCCTTCGAGGCCAGCCTCTCCACCTGTACGAGCTTCTTGTGTGTCCGGTTGAGGGTAAGGGCATGCCGCAGTTGGGATCTCGTGCGTCGTGCGATACTATCGCTGGAGCCACCTCGCGGTGGTGACTTACTGCACTGCTCTGCTCTTGATCTCGCTGGCATTGTCCGTCGCTGCTTTGTATGTCGCCTGTCGTCCGCACGAGGATCGCCATCTCGGCTCCCATGATCTTCTTCTTGATGCTTACGTTTACTTGATGTTGCCGGGGTGTTCGCTGGAGCCTCTTCACTGTGCACGTGAACGCCCACAACGGTTTGGTGCTGCTCTGAAGGTACTGGTAGGCTGGTGGTAGTGCGGCCCGTCGTCGTTTGGTTTGTAGCCACTTCGGGCCGCTGTGTCTGCGCGGCTGGTTGTTCTGGTGGGTAGTTGGCCCCAGCCTCGTCGTCAGCTCCCTGATCTGAGTCTACCACTTCGTCAACTTGCCCGGGTTCGGAATCAACGGGATCTCCTGCTGCTTCTGCTTCTTCTCGTAGGTCCAACGCAATATCCTTCGCCATCTTGTCCAGCAAATTAGTGGGATAAAAATATGGGAACAAGAATGAGCAATGCGTGATTAGTTCGGCTCCCGACTCCAGCATTGTCACTTTGTAGTTGTCGAAACCAGCAGGTTCAATCACTTGCGCAGGTCCTCGCCACCTGTGTCTGAACTTTGTGATGCCCGGGCCTTTTGACGGTCTGTAGATCCAAACTAGTTGCCCTGGTGCATACGATGCCTTCTGCTTGACGCGTCTCTGGTTGTAATAAATTGCTTGTCGCGCTTGCTCCTTCTCAAGTGCTTCCTTTGCCAACGTCTGAGCCTGTTGAAGATCATCAATCAGGATTTCATGGTACGCTTCGATGCTCTGAGTGGGGTGAGCGAGACGACTCTTGCGCAGCAATTCACTCGGTGTCCGCAACTTCCTCCCCATCATAAGTTCGTTGGGCTGGTAACCATGGGTAGTGTGAATAGATGAGTTGTACGCGTAGACGGCAGCCGGCAAAAAATCATCCCAGTCGTCATGGCGGTCATCTACATACAAGCTGATCATGTCCTTCCATGTACGATGAACGCGCTCGACCAGTCCTAACAAGTTTGGGCGATATGGAACCGGGGTTGCCTGCTTAGCTTGCATCAACTGCAGAAGCTCATCCATGGCTTTGTTGTTGAATTCTGCTGCTCCGTCCATCATAACTTCGCGCATTGGTCCGAACATTAGTACCACTTTCTCCATCAGGAACTTAGCCACATCTTTTGTTGTATGCTGAGGTACTGCAATTGCTACAGCGTAGCGAGTTGCATACTCAACTGCTGCAATAACATACCGATTCCCATGTGGGGTTTTCGGGAGGGGACCCGCCACATCAATAGCCCACCGATCACATACGTCGCCTGTTCGAACACTGCGTAGCGGTGGCACCACCGCCGTGGGTCTAGCTTTTCGAGATCCGCAATCCTGGCAGGCCGCCACCCATTGTGATACGCTTTCACGCATACGGGGCCACCAGTACATACGTCTGAGGCGTTCGTACGTTGGCGGGCCTCGCAAGTGTCCTGCCCAGATGCTGTCGTGTGCCTCCTTGAAGGCGAGCGGCCAGTAAACAGCAGGCAAAATAATTCTATCTCCATCAGCACAAGCTAAGTAGACAAGGCCATCGTTATGCACGGTTACTTTGCGCCCTTGATAACACCCACGTCTCAGTAACATTTGCACCATCACTGAGTTCTCCTGCTCTCGCTTGATATCTGCATCAGTGAACTGCAAAACTCCCAATTCAGCAGCCTCCACGCGCTGCACTTTCACCAGTCGTGTTACTTCAGCAGCGGCATCATCGAGCAGCTGTATTACCAGCGCATCCGTTACTTCCGCATCGTGTCGCTCCATCAAGGCTACAAAAGTAAGCCTTTCACCTCCCGAGATCTTACTCCCCGCGGCTCCTCCATTGCTACTGGTGGTTGCAGCTGCAGGGCGTTCATGTTCGCTGCCGCCACAATCTCTAGCAGCAGGTGTTGTCTTCACCGACGTTATGTTGAGTCTCTCCATCGCCCAGGTGAGTGTTCCCACAGCAGGATCAGCGACCAAAGCCTCGTCACCTCCCCTTTGGGCGTTCGTTATACCAGGAGCACCCTGCTCCGTCACTTGTATTCTTACGCGATGATCAACTGGTCGGCCCGTTATTCGGCAAATCTCTGCTGGTGGGCTCGGTTCATCAGCGTTAGTTTCATTATTGGAGTCGGCAGAGTTCGCCAGCCCCTCGGATGCAGGTAGGGCCCGCGACAACGCGTCTGCCACGTGATTCTCTCGTCCCGGCCGATAGTGAATGTCAAAGTCGTATTCTTGCAGAGCCAATGACCAACGATGTAGTCGTCCTGCCAAATCTTTTGCAGTCAGCAACCATTTCAGCGCAATATGATCGGTCACCACGGTAAACTTACGTCCGTACAGATGGGGTCGAAAAAGCTTTACTGCCCATACAACAGCGAGACATTCCAATTCAGACACGCTGTAGTTTGCGACAGTAGGGTTGTTCACACGGGATGCATAGGCAACAGGTTGATCACCGGCCCCTTGATCCTGCGACAGCACTGCTCCCAGGCCTGCTTTCGATGCATCGGTCGTCAACTTGAAGGGAAGGCTGTAGTCAGGATAGATTAGAACAGGTTTCTGCATCAACTGTGCTTTGGCCCAGTCAAAAGCTTGCTGCTGCTCTTCGGTCCACTCCCACGCACTAGTCTTTCGTAAGAGGCGAGTCAGCGGCGTCATGCGCGCCCCAAAATCCTTGATAAATCGTCTGTAGTACCCTGCGAGAGCTACAAATCTGCGCACTTCATCCGTGTTAGAGGGGACGGGAAAATCTTTCACAGCCTGCACAAGTCTGCCCAGCGGTCGTACTCCTTCCGGCGATAGCTCGTGCCCGAGGTATTCCATCCGCGTTGCTGCGAAGCTGCATTTGCTGACTTTGAGGCTCAGTCCTGCCTCCGCCAGGCGCTCTAGTACTGCTGCTAACTCAACCACATGCCGTGCTACAGGGCCTTTAGTGAAGACGATGACATCATCCAGATAAACCAAGCAACTGATCCACGTTAGGCCCCGTAATACACAATCCATTAGGCGCTGAAATGTACTTGGCGCATTGCAGAGACCAAAAGGCATTCTGCAGAACTGAAACAAGCCACGTCTTGTAATGAAGCCTGTCTTCGCTTTGTCCTCAGCGGCCACAGCTAGCTGCCAGTAGCCAGAATGCAGATCTAGGGATGTATACCTCTCGCTGCCGTGCAATGTTTCCAGTGTCTCATCGATTCGAGGCAGAGGATATACATCCTTGATCGTAACAGCATTCAAGGCACGATAATCCACACAAAATTTCACAGTGCCATCTTTCTTCTTAACAAGGACTACTGGGAAGCCCCATGCCCCTTGACCTTCCTCGATAACACCATGCTGCAACATTTCCTCCACTTCCTTGTCAATGACCTCATTCTCCGCGACAGCTTGCCGCCGGCGCCGCAACATGATCGGAGCTGCATTACCGGTATTGATATGATGCTCGACTGCTACCTTGGCGAGTGGTGGGCATCCGGGTTTCTTTTCAACGATATCAGCATATTGACGGAGCAGCGCAATCACCAATGCTGTTCTCTTTGGCCACCACGCTGCTGTTCGTCTCTGTTATTGTCGCTCCTGCCGTGGCCACGTGCTCGTCCGCTGCCCGCTCGATCTCCATCACGACGTGCGTTATCTCCATGATCTCCATCACCGTCACCACTGCGGCCAGCTCCTCGTCGTCCATTGTCATTGTTGTTGTTGCCATCGCTGTCGTCGCCATCTCCACCTGGGCTATCACCGCCAGCACCCACCGTGACTAGCGTGGCGCTCACTTCCACGTCCTCCTGACCGCCGTTGTCTTCGGGGTCCAGTGTCATCCTCGCCGTCCGCTGTCGCTTGCTTCTCCGACCTAGTCCAGCATCGTCGTCGTAATCATCAGCCTCCATTCCCGTGCTTCGGGTTCGAGCTGCTGGTCCAAGATGTGTATCATCCAGTTGCGTACGCGTCCTCGTCATTTCTGTGTTTTCTGTTGCTGTTGTCCGTCGCTGATTTCCTCAATATACTGATGTTTCGTTTCCGTCTTCTGTCAGTGTTTCACGTCGCCGCACACTTCTCGTTCAGATCAATCACCCCGCCAGGAAGATTCGCAATCCTGCAGTACGCCTAAGCACCACACAAGCGTCCCCCGGTTTACTTCTTCTTCTCCCTTGCTTCCTGCTTGGGATTCGCTCGTGTTGTACTTCTCGGCTGCAGTCAGGTCAACGCTGAATGCGGACCCCCCAGTTGTCCTGCAGCTGCTGTGCCAGGTGCTCCTCTTTGCGCCCACGGGTGAGGTGACAAGTTGGTCGACTTCGTCTAGCCGACTCGCTCTTGTCTCGCCTTCTGCTTAGAGCTTCAACCTCCAAAGTGCTGATCTGTTCGCCTGAGTTCGCGCCCGCTTGAACCGAGTCTCGTGAAGGCCTACAATGTAGCCTCAGCGGTAGGACCAACCGTGTTAACCGGCCCCTGTATGACCACCAAGTAAGCTACCTCTGCTTTTCCAGCTACCACCTGTACCTTGCCCGGATCTCGTCACTGCAGCTGCGAGGTCTCCGGTGGCTAACGGCGACAGCTCAACTACTGATGCAATGTACAATATCTACTGGACAGATAGAGCGTCACTATCGCCGAAATCGTCCCAGGTACTAACTGCACGTGCTCTCGACCCTTTGCTTCTTCTTTAGGCCCAGAGAGGCTATAGCTGGCTGGAGCGATCACTTGTAGACCGTACCCACGTGCACGCACGGCCTTCGTGTTCTCCCTTCCGACGGTCTTCTTCCGTGGGGCCTGTCGATGCAGGTCACCAGAAGTTCGGCGACTCTGGCTTGCTTCAGCTGACCTCCGATTCAGGCTCGGCTGCTGCAGTTGCTGTAGCGCGACTTGCTTCGACAGTGGCTTCTTCACTAGTCACCCTCTAGTTGACTCAAGTAGATGTGGCTCAGGTAACGCAAGTGTATTTCTTCTTAGCGTGCTGCTGACACTACACCAGAACGGCGCAATGTCTTGCTGGGCGCTCGCTTGGCAGCTCGCGCTCTTGTGCGTCTCCGACTTGCGTCGACTCCGCAGATCTTAGACTGAGCACCCTCTGCTCCACTCGCCGGCCTTGTTCTCTGTTGAGCGCAGCGTTTGGGCGGGCGATCTTTGACAGCGACGCTTGCCAGCACGCCTCAGCCACACAATTGCCACCCCTTGCCGGATGTCATCGTAGCCTGCAATCACAGTCGTGCTGCTCACCCCTTCTGTAGTCGTCCTGCTGGATCCTGCTGCGATCTTTCCGTGTCGTCGCCGCTTGGTCACCTCGCGCCCTTGTCCGTTACGCTGTTTTGGCTGCTGCCGCTGCTTCGTCAGTCACATGTCCGAGCCTTGGCTCGCTTGTAAAGCCGCTCCGGGCCTCCTGTCCGCTGTTAGTGCATGTCTTAGTCCTTCACGCCCTGGTGTAAAGTCCACTTCGCCAGTCTGTCGGGGCTGAAAAAGCGTCTTGCTTACTGCGCCACTGCAACACTGCAACGGAATCGTCACTGGGACGGACATACTCGTGTCTTTGAGACTGCTGGTCAATTTGGCGCGGCAACTTGTCCCCCTTGCAAACCGCAGTGTTTAATGGCGCAGGGATTCCAGCCCGACACAGACGCCTGCCTGCCCTTCAAGCGGCAATAGGTGCCGCTGCAAACCCACGCGGAGCTCAGGCCTCTTCGCACGTCCAGCTCGTCCCATCTCAGGGGTTCGTAACCGCACGTTGACGCTCGCAAGCAGAGCCAAACACCGCCCCGTTTGGCTGCGATCCTACAGAGCCGCAGCCGTGGGCTGAACCGCGGAAATTCTTTCCGTCGAGTGGCTTATCGCAACGGGGCAGTGCAGGCCGTTCCGACGTTGTTGTCGACCCTGTTGCCGCCCGGCCCAAGCAGCAGCAACGTCGTTGAAAAATTGAAAAATATGACACTCGAATGTGTTCAGTGAGTCAGGGCCTGTCGAGCTAAACTTTCTAACTTTTAACTTCGATTTACGAAAGTAGTCCTAACATGATTTTCGATATTACCATAATATGGTGCTCTCAAACTAAAGTCTCGATACTTTTGAGTCTAATAGCACCAGTATTTGACATTGTAGTTTTTCATAAATTACAAAACCGTTTCTCCTGTGAACGAAACGGTATGGCGCGCGTCTCTTGTCGCCGCTACTCGAAATAGCCGGAAAGCCGGTCTATACAAATGCCTCGCCTCACAAAACCTTTTGCCTCGAGTCGGGCATCCGAAGAGTTCGGCAAACGCACCGCGACGACACGCGCCAATGGCCACTCCCACGAACGTAGCCGCGCGACTCGAGCGCCGCCGCAAGCAGTGCCGTGTGAGCCAGCGGCGTTACCGCGACAAGAAGGGCTCGGCCGAGTACAACCTCAAGCTGGACGTCAACAGTCTGCGCGAGAGCGTGCAGTCGCTCAAAGGCCTGCGCGAGCTGCTGGAGACCAAGCTCTGGAGCTCCAAGCTCGCACAGAACGCGGCCGTGCTCAAGGCCGTGGAGCAGTACTACGCCGTGTTCGAACAAGGGCTGCACAACCCCGAAGCTGGCGGCGAGAATGTACGCAAATGTTTCCAGATGCAGTTGGGCTTCCTCGGCGCGTTCCTGGACCCAAACGTGCAGTTCGGGGACGCGCACGGACTCCGAGACGTGCTCGAGCAGTGGCACCGCTACACGCAATTCCACGCGTGGATCGAGACGGCCTTCGTCTCCGCGGAGGTCTTCGGCTCCGATGACTCCCCCGTCGTGGTGGCGCAGGGCACGCTCACCGTTCAGATCAACCGTCTGACGCTGGAGAAGATCTACCCGCGCGCCCTGGACAGCCCGGAGCTCGTGTCCATGCTGCTGGATCAAGTGGTCGAGTACCGGACGACTACCACTTTTTCCTTCAATGAGCGCGCGCAGGTCGAGCGGCTGGACTGGGAGGTGAACTTCCTCGGTGGGCTCAGCAACTTGCTCGGCAGCGCTATCGACGCGTCGCATGTGCTGCAAGGCGCGTTGCTCGCAGAGGGCTCCAAGCTGAGCGCAAGCGTCGAGGACGACACGGCGGATGGTCGGCGGCAGCGAGGCATGGTGGACCGCGAGCTCGAGCGGGCCGGGCTGGACGACTCGTCGCGCCTGGACCCGGATTTCATCATGAGCTGATAGCGAGGCGGTGGATAGGAGTCCGAGCCCGTTAGTACTGTAGTAAGTATTGTCGTACTGTTCAAAACGGCGCTGGGCCAAGAGCACTACTACTTCCGTGCTGGAGGACAGCGCCCCAATAATATAAGTGTTAGCTCGATTTGCTTTGACGGAGGACAATGTATTCGTACTGAGATCTTTTTACTGAACGCCATCCGCTATAGACGCGCGTCGCTTCAATGTGGGGCTGCAGCCGGTGGGCTGAAGGTGACCATCCGTACTCACGACAGGCTGCTGAGCTGGACTGCGACGAGCCTAGACGGATTAGCGCGGGGCCAAGGTGGCTTGCGCCTCCGTATCGTGAAAACAAAATCCTCCATGACGATTGAAGAATATATGGAGATGAATTCGCCTATACTGAGCTGCACCGAGCAGAAGCCAAGCTAGACTAACTACGACATGATGTAGGACAGACCGAGCCTGGCGTTGCCGTCGTCGAAGTCGACCGGCGCGACCTGGCCGAGCTTACAGCAGTCGGAGATGAGCGCGCGCTGCATCACGCGCGACGTGGCGTAGGTGCTGCCCAGGCGCTTGTTGATCCCGGCGATGAAGTCGACGTCGAGGTCCTGACGCTCCACTTGCGAGCGCCTGTTGAAGACGTAGGTGGTGGACGTCGGGTACTCGATCTCGCGACTTAGCAGCACCTGCACCAGCTCCTCGTTCGCGAGGATGTGCGGGAACATGTTCTCGATGGTGCCGCGGTTCAGGCGGACGGCGAGAATGCCCTTGGCCACGACGATGGGCGCGTCCTCGGTGCCGCAGACCTCGGACGACAGCAGGCGCACTGATAGGTTGGCGTGGAACTGCGTGTACAGATGCCACTGGTCGATGACGCCCGAGACGCCTCGGGAGTCGCCGAACTCGACGTCCTTATCCATGAAGGCCTTGACGAAGGCCACTTGCATGTCGAAGCATTTCTGCACGCGGTCGCCGCCCGCCTCGGGGTTGTGCAGCCCGTGCGCGAAGACGGTGTAGTACTGCTCGGCGGCCTTGACCACTGCACCGTCGCGCGCGAGGCGCGTGCTCCAGAGCTTGGTCTCCAGCAGCTCGCGCATGCCCTGCAGCCTCTGCACGTGCTCGCGCAGGTTGTTGACGTCCAGCTTGAGATTGTACTCGGCCGAGCCCTTCTTGTCGCGGTAGCGCCGCTGGCTCACGCGGCACTGGCGGCGTCGGCGCTCTTGGCGGCGCTGCGTCTTGTGAGTCGATAAGGTGCAGATCGACACCGCTAGCGCCAGGCCCATCCTGAACGCTATCATCCACCTGCTGCTCGGCTGCGAGCCGACGTGCAAGGTGAACGTACACTGAAGGTTTGTATGCGGATGGACATTGTTGGCGGTCAGCGACCGCCATGTTGTAGGATGAAGTGACTTAGCTCTATTATAGACTTACAGTGCTCTTGTATGGTGAATACACCTTTGCGGAGCGGCGTGTGTGCTGGTGCGGGTCGAGCTCTGCTCACTCTTGATTTTGGCAGCTCTGCGAGCACTGCCAGAGCTCGATCCCCAGACACACGCTGCCCTGTCGTGGCATTTTGCGCCCGGCACATACAGTGTTAAGACATTTCCTTTATTGCTCCTGCTGTTAGCTACATCCTACGTGTGCATTGCCTACAATGGCACCTACACTGAGAAGTAGTCTACAGCCTGAGAGCCCAGTGACACGGAATGTGTCATCTCAGGTTATGAGCCCAACGCGGGCGCTGCCTACGACGGAGGAAGCTGTGAATGAAAATCCTGGACTGCTAGACGGAGATGAAGTCTCGGCAAGCCCTGGCGACGAGACGCATGAGAGTGCACGTAGAGAATGTAAACCGGTTGCATCCGGAATCCGGATTGAAGAACCGGATGCAACCGACTTGAATCCGGATAATCCGGATTGAATCGGATTATGACAATATCCGTTTCTACGAGTTATACCTTACGAGTTAATGTAGAACGATCTAATATAATCATAGGTTATCGAGTTCTAAGGTTATCAAAGCGTAGATAATTGGATGAAATACTAGACATTATGCCCAATTAGACTCCTAATAATGCAATGGTGATTTTTAATAGTTGAGATCAAAAGCGTTTAGATTCGATATCAAGGTTCTACCCGTTGTGTCTTGTTATGGAAAAGAGAAAGCAGCGACCAGAAGAGCGCGCCGGCTGAGGCCGCCAAGGCCGTCGTGGACAAGCTCAAGAAGCTCAACCTGGGGCTGGACAGTCTTCAGTAGGGATGTAAGTGGGGATGTAAACAGCGCTACAGCGTCCCGCCGAAGACGAACTCAGCATGAGCGACAAGAAAGCGCTGAACGACTTGCTGCGCAAGATGTTCGCGGTGCCGAGCTTCGAGATCTTCTACGTGGGTAGCTTCAACGACTTCGGTCTGCCGACCTGCGTGCTCAAGAGCAATCAGCTGCAGTTCTGGAGCCGGTGATTCGTGCTCGTCTATAAGCTGCTGCAGATTGAGCACATCAACCTCATGCCCGAGGTGGTGCTCAAGACGCCGGGCCTTGTGGGCCACTTCACGGACCTCATGCCCGACTCGGGCAGCCCGAGTGAGCCAAGTCGGGCGTGTGCTATCGCGCTGACAGCTGCAGGAGAACCATGTCGAGAACTTTCTGGACAAGTACCCGGAGGTGTGGGAGAAGCAGGAGATGCACGCCGCCACGGACGAGTCGTACTCGACCCAGGAAATCCATGATAACTCTGGCAGTATGTCATCACGGCGCCCGGCATGGGAGCGAACCTGAGCTTCCGCATTCAGCTAATTACACGTTCACTCGTTACGGAAGGCGCTCCCGACCTGTGCGCAGCCGAAGGGGCTGCCGGCGTCGTACTCGAGCACGTTTCAACTGGGATGCTGTCGACAAGGAGGAGAGCCATGTTGCGCTGACGGAGACCACCACTGCGGCGATAATCATCCTGTACGCGCACTTCACCTGCGAGACCAGCAGCGTTACGTTGGTGACGTTTTCAGCTGGCGTCGGTGCGGTTGCGCAGGACATCCAAGCAGCATTACGTGGTGATGCCGCTACCGTATCCTGTATGGTTGGAGCGGGTGACGAGCGTGAGCAATCCGGCGCACTGGTGAAGATGCTCGCTAGCTCTCTAAAACGCATGGATGGCAAAATACTGCGTGAATGACGGAACCAGGTACAGCCGAAACGTGGCTCTACCTGGTCGTGCTGGCTCACTTGACGTGGGGTTGTGGAAGTAGCCGCCCCAGTGGAGGCCTGGTTGAAGTTGAGCCTCGAACTCAGCAGTGACGTCAAGAACGAGATCATGACGGTCACACCGCGCGTCACGCGTCTTGGCAGCCTCCGCTAACGCACTCTGCTGTTCCTGGTGCGGTTGGTGCTGGAGCTGGTGGGGCTGCTTGCGGAGCTGTTCGAGATGACGCTAGCAAGAACGCTTACGGCTTGAGTACGTGGGTAGTGTGGTCCTACCGACTGCTCGTGCTTATTCGCATCGTGCATATCCGACTGTTCAACTAGAAGCTGTGCATGCGCATCCAGAGCGCGATGAGTGGCGAGTACTGCTAGTCAGTGTTTGATGCGAGTTTGTGGCGTTGGCGTCTGGCTCAGGGACTGCTGCGGTGGTGAGCATGTCGAGTGAATCTCCGTTATGCTGCTTGGGGTGGTAGTGGTGCTGCTGGGAGCGGCGCTACTGCTGTTAGTGCGACGGTTGGCGCATTGGGGAAGAGAAGGCGGAAGTGTGTTCTAGCGTGGGGCAGGAGTAAGAATAATTGTATAATCACAGGAATTGTATTGCCAATGAACTTACTCGCGAGAACAAGCAGCTGCATTATTTGATTCCGAGAAATCTCGATCAGTCAGACGGCGATTAAAGTTGAAGAACGACTTCAGCTCGCAGATTGCCTTCACCGTATCATCACCCAGGCGAGCACGGCGGGCGTTAAGTGCTATGCCTGCTGCTGAAAACGCAACTTCACTTGGAACCGACGTTGCCGTGACCGCCAGAAAATCTTGAGCCATTTGCTTAATGCGTGGATAAACGTCCCCCGTCGCTTGGAACCAGGCACAAACATGCTTACTTTCTCTCATCTCACTCATACCTTCATCAGCTGCCAGCCACCGGTCAAGCTCCTTCGCGAACGAGGAATCCTCACGCTGCATTTCCTGGATGCTGATCTCGAGCTGTCTGTCGCCGCCTATATCATCCACAGGGTGCCATTGGATACACTTTCACCATTCTGCTGGTTAAATCGGGTCATGAGGCCTTTAAGCTCGATGCCTCGCTTCTTTTTTGCTGACGGTGGACCAGAGGCTGGATGCTGTTGAGCCATAAATGCTTCGCGGTAGTACTTGTTGAACTCATCTTCAACTTCGTCCTTGACTTGGGCGACATCGTCCACCAAGAGGTGAAGATGCCGCTTAGCACGGGGATCCAGCGCTAGCGCAATCCGGGCTTCTCTTGTGTTAACCTTCACCGTGTACTCATCCATCTTGGCCTTAACTGCTC